>JAULUF010000060.1:575000-635000 GCA_031834385.1 Semotilus atromaculatus
ACAGACACTTTAATACTATATCATCTGAACGTGTTACAGACACTTTAATACTATATCATCTGAACGTGTTACAGACACTTTAATACTACATCATCTGAACGTGTTACCAACACTTTAATACTATATCATCTGAATGTGTAACAGACACTTTAATACTATATCATCTGAACGTGTTACAGACACTTTAATACTACATCATCTGAACGTGTTACCAACACTTTAATACTATATCATCTGAACGTGTTACAGACACTTTAATACTACATCATCTGAACGTGTTACCAACACTTTAATACTACATCATCTGAACGTGTTACCAACACTTTAATACTATATCATCTGAATGTGTAACAGACACTTTAATACTATATCATCTGAACGTGTAACAGACACTTTAATACTATATCATCTGAACGTGTTACAGACACTTTAATACTATATAATCTGAGTATGCTACCGACACTTTAATACTATATCATCTGAACGTGTAACAGACACTTTAATACTATATCATCTGAACGTGTAACAGACACTTTAATACTATATCATCTGAACGTGTTACCAACACTTTAATACTATATCATCTGAACGTGTTACCAACACTTTAATACTATATCATCTGAACGTGTTACCAACACTTTAATACTATATCATCTGAATGTGTTACAGACACTTTAATACTATATCATCTGAACGTGTTACCAACACTTTAATACTATATCATCTGAACGTGTTACCAACACTTTAATACTATATCATCTGAATGTGTAACAGACACTTTAATACTATATCATCTGAACGTGTTACAGACACTTTAATACTATATAATCTGAATGTGTAACAGACACTTTAATACTATATCATCTGAACGTGTAACAGACACTTTAATACTATATCATCTGAACGTGTTACAGACACTTTAATACTATATAATCTGAGTATGCTACCGACACTTTAATACTATATCATCTGAACGTGTTACAGACACTTTAATACTATATCATCTGAACGTGTTACCAACACTTTAATACTATATAATCTGAACGTGTAACAGACACTTTAATACTATATCATCTGAACGCGTTACAGACACTTTAATACTATATAATCTGAGTATGCTACCGACACTTTAATACTAGCCTATATCATCTGAACGTGTTACAGACACTTTAATACTATATCATCTGAGTGTGTTACAGACACTTTAATACTATATAATCTAACGTGTTACCAACACTTTAATACTACATCATCTGAACGTGTTACCAACACTTTAATACTATATCATCTGAACGTGTAACAGACACTTTAATACTATATCATCTGAACGTGTTACAGACACTTTAATACTATATAATCTGAGTATGCTACCGACACTTTAATACTATATCATCTGAACGTGTTACAGACACTTTAATACTATATCATCTGAGTGTGTTACAGACACTTTAATACTATATAATCTAACGTGTTACCAACACTTTAATACTACATCATCTGAACGTGTTACCAACACTTTAATACTATATCATCTGAACGTGTAACAGACACTTTAATACTATATCATCTGAACGTGTTACAGACACTTTAATACTATATCATCTGAACGTGTTACCAACACTTTAATACTATATCATCTGAATGTGTTACAGACACTTTAATACTATATAATCTGAACGTGTAACAGACACTTTAATACTATATCATCTGAACGTGTTACAGACACTTTAATACTATATCATCTGAACGTGTTACAGACACTTTAATACTATATCATCTGAACGTGTTACAGACACTTTAATACTATATCATCTGAATGTGTTACAGACACTTTAATACTATATAATCTGAACGTGTAACAGACACTTTAATACTATATCATCTGAACGTGTTACAGACACTTTAATACTATATCATCTGAACGTGTTACAGACACTTTAATACTATATAATCTGAGTATGCTACCGACACTTTAATACTATATCATCTGAGCGTGTTACAGACACTTTAATACTATATCATCTGAGTGTGTTACCAACACTTTAATACTATATCATCTGAATGTGTTACCAACACTTTAATACTATATAATCTGAACGTGTAACAGACACTTTAATACTATATCATCTGAACGTGTTACAGACACTTTAATACTATATCATCTGAATGTGTTACAGACACTTTAATACTATATAATCTGAACGTGTAACAGACACTTTAATACTATATAATCTAACGTGTTACCAACACTTTAATACTACATCATCTGAACGTGTTACCAACACTTTAATACTATATCATCTGAACGCGTTACAGACACTTTAATACTATATCATCTGAACGTGTTACAGACACTTTAATACTATATCATCTGAACGTGTTACAGACACTTTAATACAATATAATCTGAGTATGCTACCGACACTTTAATACTATATCAACTGAACGTGTTACAGACACTTTAATACTATATCATCTGAGTGTGTTACAGACACTTTAATACTATATAATCTGAACGTAGGGGTGTGACGGTTATGATATAACCGTGAGACCGACGGTTATAGTTGAACACCGTCATTAGAACTCTATAACCGCCAAAACCGTGTTATTAAAATATATTACAGATAAGGTTATACTATCAGTGTTGGGGAGTAACGGAATACTTGTACCGGCGTTAGGTATTCAGAATACAAATTATGATAAACTGTAGTATCCACAGAATATAAAATATTCATTTTATTTAATTTTTCGTGTTCGCATTTATGAGGAAAAAAACAATGTTATGGACGTGAGCGCTCTGAAAGCGGCACTAAAAAGATGCTTTAAAACTTTCACAGAGGCATCAAACAGAAAGCACAAAACCTTTCTTTAAAACGAATTTCGTTTTATATTAATTGTATCTTAATTTTAATCAATGTTTCATCAACCAATTGCCTGGATTTAATAAATAAGAAGTAATAAAAGATAAATCTAGCAGACGATAGATAATCACGAAACAGAGGCGCCGGCTCGTGAACTGGAGCTCATCTCGTAAATGAACCGAAACTCAGCGTATAAGGTCGCCTACTCGCCTCACAGTCACAGACATGTCTACTTTTAAACAGAACAATTCAAAACGAAAGAAAACAGACTACAGACTGCTCTCTGCTTATGTAAATGTGCATTTCTCTCTGGCGCGTTCACTACTGCGAAGATCGCGAGTCAGCATCGTCGTCACCTTCATCTTTTCAGATACTGACAAAGAAAACACTTGTTTATTAATAAACAATTACAATATCTCCTTGCTATATTTTACATATTCATAATCATTATTTTTGCCGGTTCTTTGTGACAGATTGTAGGTGCTTTACTGGCAGCGCCACATGAACGCGTCACCAACGCATCCACCAGAATAGTTTTTTTTATTTTATTTTTTAAGGATTTGTTTAGTGTGCGTGTTTCATTTAATGGAAAGCACGTTCACTGCTAGTTGTCTTGCTCCCCGGACGATGACGGTTATGTTACGAACCGTCACATTTAACTCACATCATAACCGTCATCACCAATTCTGAAACCGGCACACCCCTATCTGAACGTGTTACAGACACTTTAATACTATATAATCTAACGTGTTACCAACACTTTAATACTACATCATCTGAACGTTTTACCAACACTTTAATACTATATCATCTGAATGTGTTACAGACACTTTAATACTATATCATCTGAATGTGTAACAGACACTTTAATACTATATCATCTGAACGTGTTACAGACACTTTAATACTATATAATCTGAGTATGCTACCGACACTTTAATACTATATCATCTGAACGTGTAACAGACACTTTAATACTATATCATCTGAACGTGTTACCAACACTTTAATACTATATCATCTGAACGTGTTACCAACACTTTAATACTATATCATCTGAACGTGTTACAGACACTTTAATACTATATCATCTGAACGTGTAACAGACACTTTAATACTATATAATCTGAGTATGCTACCGACACTTTAATACTATATCATCTGAACGTGTTACAGACACTTTAATACTATATCATCTGAGTGTGTTACAGACACTTTAATACTATATAATCTGAACGTGTAACAGACACTTTAATACTATATCATCTGAACGTGTTACAGACACTTTAATACTATATCATCTGAATGTGTTACAGACACTTTAATACTATATAATCTGAACGTGTAACAGACACTTTAATACTATATAATCTAACGTGTTACCAACACTTTAATACTACATCATCTGAACGTGTTACCAACACTTTAATACTATATCATCTGAACGCGTTACAGACACTTTAATACTATATAATCTGAACGTGTTACAGACACTTTAATACTATATCATCTGAACGTGTTACAGACACTTTAATACTATATCATCTGAACGTGTTACAGACACTTTAATACTATATCATCTGAACGTGTTACAGACACTTTAATACTATATAATCTGAACGTGTTAGACACTTTAATACTATATAATCTAACGTGTTACCAACACTTTAATACTACATCATCTGAACGTGTTACCAACACTTTAATACTATATCATCTGAACGTGTTACAGACACTTTAATACTATATAATCTGAACGTGTAACAGACACTTTAATACTATATAATCTGAACGTGTTACAGACACTTTAATACTATATCATCTGAACGTGTTACAGACACTTTAATAATACTATATAATCTAACGTGTTACCAACACTTTAATACTATATCATCTGAATGCCTTAACGACACTTTAATACTATATAATCTGAATGTGTTTCCAACACTTTAATACTACATCATCTGAATGTGTTACCGACACTTTAATACTATATAATCTAACGTGTTACCAACACTTTAATACTACATCATCTGAACGTGTTACCAACACTTTAATACTATATCATCTGAACGTGTTACCAACACTTTAATACTATATAATCTGACGTGTTACCAACACTTTAATACTATATCATCTGAATGTGTTACCGACACTTTAATACTATAATATCATCTGAATGTGTTACAGACACTTTAATTCTATATCATCTGAACGTGTTACCTCCGTACTGCTGCTGTCCGTGACCCCACGGCTGCTGGTTCCACTGGCCGGGGCTCGAGCTCCATGGTGCGGCGGGCTCAGGTTGAGTCCAGCTCCAGCTCCAGTCTCTGCTCGCCTCGAACCGGCGGCCGGTCCACGGATCCCCCGGTGAAACTGAAGCCTCTGATGCTCCGCTGAAGCTCGGCGGCGGGTACCGCTCCTGTTCCCCCGTCATGACCTGCTCCTGCTCGTGCGTTTTAGATCGGCTTCTCCTTTACACAGTCACATAAACACAAACGTGCCGCAGAAACATGCTGCGTCCTGCACACGTGCGCGTTCACTTTAACGTCACTTCCTGACGCATCGAGCGCGTGCTGACGCTAGAGGGCGCTGTACGTCACACAAACACAACAGCATAACATAACCATATGTTAACATAAAACATAACCATTAAAGTCTTTTCTTGCCACAGTTTATATTCACAAATGTACATTTTCACAGAATTTTTTTATGTATCTATCTAAACTCCTTGAAGAAATCTAAACTACTGCATGTAAGACTGTCATGGTGTAAAGCATTTAAGCTAATTTTATATTATTTGTTTTGTCTTGTAACCCTCATTATTGTCTATTATTGTATATTACTGTTTTGTCTTGGGGCTTTTTTTGTATTTGTTACTGTTGCATAAAAGAAAAAGAAAATGAAAGCCCCCAAAACTCGTTTTCTTAGGTTTCGTACTGATGTTGATGTTAAATGTGATTTCTGTGGGAAAATATAGTCCACTTATTTTTTTTATTGCATTTATAGCTAATGTTTTGGGTAGATTTTGAATGTTTTCTTTGTAAATGCTTAGGGATGAAAGTTTATTTTTATGGAAAAATATGTATTTTTATATTATTTTAATAGACAAAGATTACCACCACATGTGGCCTTTATGGTCAATCTTTGATTATGGGGAAATACCATATACATAAACAATAATGGGCTAAAGGAACAGCCAAGTTTTTGTTATTTCAGATAGATATGAAAAATAATATTGAGTTACTACTTGGGTTGAAAAATAGTAAAGCAAAGCGCATAGGTCTTTATGTGAAGCTTTTATGCTATGATGATCTCATACCTGTTCTTTTTTCTGTTTATATTATTTTCTTTCTTTCTTTTTACTATTATTGGTTTATATATTACACTGTATAATGTATTTTCCTATTTGTTGTGGTATATATTTGTTTAATATTTTTATATTGTATGTTATTATTTGTATGGGGCTGGCATTCAATCAAAAAAGAAAACATTTAAAGTCCCCCTGCAGTCAATAATTTTATCATCTTTGATCGCCAAAATTACATATTTAAAAATGTTTCCTTGAAAAAAAATTCTTCATGCCTTAAAATATCTCGAATGTAACTCGACACCCTTGCCTCATTTAGTATGCGCGGTTCTATGAATATGCAAATGAGCCCCGCCTCCACTCACTCACTCAGAGATCCACTGGTTGACGATCACACGTTGATCTGATTGGTTACAAGGTCGTTTGTGACGTCAGAAACACCAGCGATTTCACACCGTGTTTTTGAGACTGTCTTTGGTTCACTGCAGTTTTAAGGAGGAAATACTCAGCAATGCTGTCGACTTATGAACTTACACATGCTTTGTCTTAAAGCATATTAAAAACACCATATAGACACATAAACAACATTAAAAGCTGGATTGTCACCACAGGGGGACTTTAAAAACACAGTATAATATAATTATGATTTGTTTCCTTAAGTTCATCTGTCTTTTACAACTAGTTCTCAAATAAAAACATGTGGAAAAAAAGACAATTAATTTTTTTGTACTTTATTTGGCCGGTATAAGATCCGAAGTTTATTCTTAATAAATGTGTGTTTACTTTCAGAAATGACTTTACTACTATAAACCAGCTCATGGTGATCATTATCAACAGAAGCTCTTCACAAGCCTGTTCAAACACCTTTTTTATTAAAGCATAAATATGATTGGAAACAATTTACATGTCATCATACAAATGAAGCTTTTTCTTTCATAATCTGATCACAAACAGTGAAAACTGTCAACAAATATAATATAGGTCCAGTCCAATGTGTGTGTGTGTGTGTGTGTGTGTTTATGTATGTGTGTGTGTTGATATGTGTGTGTGTTGATGATGATGTGTGTGTGTGTGTGTTGATGTGTGTGTGTTGATGTGTGTGTGTGTTGATGATGTGTGTGTGTTGATGTGTGTTGATGTGTGTGTGTGTATGTGTGTGTGTGTGTGTGTGTGTATGTACGTGTGTGTTGATGTGTGTGTATGTGTGTGTGTGTGTGTGAGTGTGTGTGTGTGTGTGTGTTCACACACAGTCTCCATTCAAAATGAGCTTTAAAAATAGTTTAAAAATCTTTAACTTTTGGTCTTTTTAATCCTGTGGCTTTTCCATTGGAAAACAGTTTCTAATGTTCTTCATCGACTGACACTTGCATAGATAATATACAAAATATTACACTAAACAATTAGACTTAAATATTAGAGTTCATTGTCAATAATTAGACTTTATTATCTGTCTTAAAAAGGCACAGAATGTGAAGCGTCTGGTCACATGACTCCGGCGAGCTCTCCTGATCGTCACTGATTAACGGCCAGTAGTTCGGATTCTCTTCATACCACTGTACTGAACACAACAGAGACGCGTCATCATCACATCATCATCATCATCATCATCATCATCATGTCTGTAATGTAAATGTCCTACTGGTCCTCCTGATTCCTTCCTCCCACGTGACGTTCGGTCTCCATCCGAGTCTGTGCAGTTTCTCGGAGCTCATGGGATAGCGGAGCTCCGTCACGGGCCTGGAGGAAGAGCGGGAACGATAGTTACTTACTTAATGGAATATCACTCATAAATATGAGCTGCACACATTTGACGGGACACACACCGGTCTTCAACGAACTCCAGCCAATCGTCCAGCGCTTCACAGGAGACATTCTTCACTTTCTGAGAACGCATCAATGAAACACGTTAAATATAGAAACAACCGATTAACTGATGAAGATTTATGATGATGAAGCATGTCCACCCTGCAGTTCTCTTTCTCAGATTATTAGGTTTGAAAAGTCCAAATTCTATGCAAAAATGCACGTATTGGCGAGTATTCACGTCACCGCGGTCTTTAGCGAACGCAAACCGTTTGTACAAATAAATCGTATGTGTACTAATGTATTGAGTACGTGCAGGTCTTAAAGGGCCGGTGCGATTACTGTTAATCAAACAACAAAACTAAAGAAAATAGACAATCACCCACTGACTGAATAAATGTCATCTATGTAATCTATCTATTCAGTCTATAGTTCATTTATAGAGTGAAGACTTAATTTTTTCAGCTACAGTAGATCTACTTAACTAGCATTCAAGCACTGTTTATTTTACTTGTCTCTTACAGTATTTGTCATATTGCAATTTTCTTTTTTGCTTATTTTTAATAACAAAGATAAATTAAAATTAATTATCTATATTGTAATTATAAAATTTAATTTAAAAAATATTAAATGACTCATATCTTGAAATGAGATGTTGGTCATAAGTACAGTGAAGAAAATAAGTATTTGAACACCCTGCTATTTTGCAAGTTCTCCCACTTATAAATCATGGAGGGGTCTGGAATTGTCATCGTAGGTGCATGTCCACTGTGAGAGACATAATCTAAAAAAAATCCAGAAATCACAATGTATGATTTTTTAACTATTTATTTGTCAGATACAGCAGCAAATAAGTATTTGAACACCTGTCTATCAGCTAGAATTCTGACCCTCAAAGACCTGTTAGTCTGCCTTTAAAATGTCCACCTCCACTCCATTTATTATCCTAAATTAGATGCTCCTGTTTGAGGTTGTTAGCTGCATAAAGA
Source organism: Semotilus atromaculatus (assembly GCA_031834385.1). NCBI lineage: Eukaryota > Metazoa > Chordata > Actinopteri > Cypriniformes > Leuciscidae > Semotilus > Semotilus atromaculatus. Next base: position 583,964 of record JAULUF010000060.1, read on the forward strand.
CCCCTGTCCACCCCATACAATCAGTAAGAATCAAACTACTAACATGGCCAAGACCAAAGAGCTGTCCAAAGACACTAGAGACAAAAGTGTACACCTCCACAAGGCTGGAAAGGGCTACGGGGAAATTGCCAAGCAGCTTGGTGAAAAATGGTCCACTGTTGGAGCAATCATTAGAAAATGGAAGAAGCTAAACATGACTGTCAATCTCCCTCGGACTGGGGCTCCATGCAAGATCTCACCTCGTGGGGTCTCAATGATCCTAAGAAAGGTGAGAAATCAGCCCAGAACTACACGGGAGGAGCTGGTCAATGACCTGAAAAGACCTGGGACCACCGTTTCCAAGGTTACTGTTGGTAATGCACTAAGACGTCATGGTTTGAAATCATGCATGGCACGGAAGGTTCCCCTGCTTAAACCAGCACATGTCAAGGCCCGTCTTAAGTTTGCCAATGACCATTTGGATGATCCAGAGGAGTCATGGGAGAAAGTCATGTGGTCAGATGAGACCAAAATAGAACTTTTTGGTCATAATTCCACTAACCGTGTTTGGAGGAAGAAGAATGATGAGTACCATCCCAAGAACACCATCCCTACTGTGAAGCATGGGGGTGGTAGCATCATGTTTTGGGGGTGTTTTTCTGCACATGGGACAGGGCGACTGCACTGTATTAAGGAGAGGATGACCGGGGCCATGTATTGCGAGATTTTGGGGAACAACCTCCTTCCCTCAGTTAGAGCATTGAAGATGGGTCGAGGCTGGGTCTTCCAACATGACAATGACCCGAAGCACACAGCCAGGATAACCAAGGAGTGGCTCTGTAAGAAGCATATCAAGGTTCTGGCGTGGCCAAGCCAGTCTCCAGACCTAAACCCAATAGAGAATCTTTGGAGGGAGCTCAAACTCCGTGTTTCTCAGCGACAGCCCAGAAACCTGACTGATCTAGAGAAGATCTGTGTGGAGGAGTGGGCCAAAATCCCTCCTGCAGTGTGTGCAAACCTGGGGAAAAACTACAGGAAACGTTTGACCTCTGTAATTGCAAACAAAGGCTACTGTACCAAATAGTAACATTGATTTTCTCAGGTGTTCAAATACTTATTTGCAGCTGTATCTTACAAATAAATAGTTTAAAAATCATTGTTTGTGATTTCTGGATTATTTTTTTTTTTGATTATGTCTCTCACAGTGGACATGCACCTACGATGACAATTCCAGACCCCTCCATGATTTCTAAGTGGGAGAACTTGCAAAATAGCAGGGTGTTCAAATACTTATTTTCTTCACTGTATGTTAACATGACTGATAATAATGTCAATGTTGCAACATCTCTGTAAGGACGCACACACTGGCATGTCATTATTATTTTATTTAATAAAGAGGAGGGAATGGCCGAAAAGCAGGGCAGGAACATGCTGGTCAACTGAGTTTAAGTTTTTTTTTAAATTAATTCATAAAACAATGAATTGTAAGTTCTGTCATATTTTCAAACACTAAACTGAAGGTGTCTGTAAGCTAATATAACACTGAGCTGGTCATGTGATCCCAGTCATGTGATCCCTACCATTTTCACTAGTTCTCTGGCGAGTTGAATGATGGGAATTTCGAAGCTGCTCCCGATGTTGTAAATCTCTCCCAGAATGCCCTTCTCCATCACCGTCAGGAAGGCGTCTGTGACATCGCTCACGTACAGAAAGTGTCTGGACTGCAGGCCGGAGCCCTGGATCGTGCTGAACAACAAACTCAACACATTATTCAAGATGAATAAGTATTTTCAGGAAACAGTTGTGACTATAGTGGATCTTCAGTGACGCACCGCACTATAGCAGTGAAGGAGTTACAGCGCTGGATGGGAACACACTCCTGTTTACTTCCTGTCTCTATGAAGCCCCTCCTCCTGAAAAGCAAACTGTGCTCTGATTGGTCGGCTGGATCAGTGTGTTGTGATTGGTCGAGCGCTTCGAGTGTGTTTGGGAAATGTCCCACCCTTTTCCATAACCGCCAGTTTAACACACTACTAACTAACCCACCCAGGCCCCGCCCCTTTATTCTGCGCATTAATTATTATAATGAGGAATATTATGACGTGTATCGAATATCAAAGATACAATGGAGGCGTTTCAGGAGTTCAGAAACACTGACTCTGATATAGATTACACACACTGAAGTTTTACAGGTTCTGTTTAACTCACCATTTCTGCTCCTGTTGAATGAGTGACAGGAATCTGGGAATGACCTGATCAAACACAATCACACGTGTTAAATCAGTGAATAACGTCACACTTGTCTCGTGATAAATCAGTGAATAACGTCACACCGGTCTCGTGATAAATCAGTGAATAACGTCACACCGGTCTCGTGTTAAATCAGTGAATAACGTCACACTGGTCTCGTGATAAATCAGTGAATAACGTCACACTGGTCTCGTGATAAATCAGTGAATAACGTCACACTGGTCTCGTGATAAATCAGTGAATAACGTCACACTTGTCTCGTGTTAAATCAGTGAATAACGTCACACCGGTCTCGTGATAAATCAGTGAATAACGTCACACCGGTCTCGTGATAAATCAGTGAATAACGTCACACTGGTCTCGTGATAAATCAGTGAATAACGTCACACCGGTCTCGTGATAAATCAGTGAATAACGTCACACTGGTCTCGTGATAAATCAGTGAATAACGTCACACTGGTCTCGTGTTAAATCAGTGAATAACGTCACACTGGTCTCGTGATAAATCAGTGAATAACGTCACACTGGTCTCGTGTTAAATCAGTGAATAACGTCACACTGGTCTCGTGTTAAATCAGTGAATAACGTCACACTTGTCTCGTGATAAATCAGTGAATAACGTCACACTGGTCTCGTGATAAATCAGTGAATAACGTCACACTTGTCTCGTGTTAAATCAGTGAATAACGTCACACCGGTCTCGTGATAAATCAGTGAATAACGTCACACCGGTCTCGTGATAAATCAGTGAATAACGTCACACTGGTCTCGTGATAAATCAGTGAATAACGTCACACCGGTCTCGTGATAAATCAGTGAATAACGTCACACTGGTCTCGTGATAAATCAGTGAATAACGTCACACTGGTCTCGTGTTAAATCAGTGAATAACGTCACACTGGTCTCGTGATAAATCAGTGAATAACGTCACACTGGTCTCGTGTTAAATCAGTGAATAACGTCACACTGGTCTCGTGTTAAATCAGTGAATAACGTCACACTTGTCTCGTGATAAATCAGTGAATAACGTCACACCGGTCTCGTGTTAAATCAGTGAATAACGTCACACTTGTCTCGTGTTAAATCAGTGAATAACGTCACACCGGTCTCGTGTTAAATCAGTGAATAACGTCACACCGGTCTCGTGTTAAATCAGTGAATAACGTCACACCGGTCTCGTGTTAAATCAGTGAATAACGTCACACTGGTCTCGTGATAAATCAGTGAATAACGTCACACTTGTCTCGTGTTAAATCAGTGAATAACGTCACACCGGTCTCGTGTTAAATCAGTGAATAACGTCACACCGGTCTCGTGTTAAATCAGTGAATAACGTCACACCGGTCTCGTGTTAAATCAGTGAATAACGTCACACTGGTCTCGTGTTAAATCAGTGAATAACGTCACACCGGTCTCGTGTTAAATCAGTGAATAACGTCACACCGGTCTCGTGTTAAATCAGTGAATAACGTCACACCGGTCTCGTGTTAAATCAGTGAATAACGTCACACTGGTCTCGTGATAAATCAGTGAATAACGTCACACTTGTCTCGTGTTAAATCAGTGAATAACGTCACACCGGTCTCGTGTTAAATCAGTGAATAATGTCACACCGGTCTCGTGTTAAATCAGTGAATAACGTCACACCGGTCTCGTGATAAATCAGTGAATAACGTCACACTGGTCTCGTGTTAAATCAGTGAATAACGTCACACTTGTCTCGTGTTAAATCAGTGAATAACGTCACACCGGTCTCGTGTTAAATCAGTGAATAATGTCACACTGGTCTCGTGATAAATCAGTGAATAATGTCACACTGGTCTCGTGATAAATCAGTGAATAACGTCACACCGGTCTCGTGTTAAATCAGTGAATAACGTCACACTGGTCTCGTGTTAAATCAGTGAATAACGTCACACTGGTCTCGTGTTAAATCAGTGAATAACGTCACACTTGTCTTGTGATAAATCAGTGAATAACGTCACACCGGTCTCGTGTTAAATCAGTGAATAACGTCACACTTGTCTCGTGTTAAATCAGTGAATAACGTCACACTGGTCTCGTGATAAATCAGTGAATAACGTCACACTGGTCTCGTGTTAAATCAGTGAATAACGTCACACTGGTCTCGTGTTAAATCAGTGAATAACGTCACACTGGTCTCGTGATAAATCAGTGAATAACGTCACACTGGTCTCGTGATAAATCAGTGAATAACGTCACACCGGTCTCGTGTTAAATCAGTGAATAACGTCACACCGGTCTCGTGTTAAATCAGTGAATAACGTCACACCGGTCTCGTGTTAAATCAGTGAATAACGTCACACCGGTCTCGTGTTAAATCAGTGAATAACGTCACACCGGTCTCGTGATAAATCAGTGAATAACGTCACACTGGTCTCGTGATAAATCAGTGAATAACGTCACACTTGTCTCGTGTTAAATCAGTGAATAACGTCACACCGGTCTCGTGTTAAATCAGTGAATAACGTCACACCGGTCTCGTGTTAAATCAGTGAATAACGTCACACTGGTCTCGTGATAAATCAGTGAATAACGTCACACCGGTCTCGTGTTAAATCAGTGAATAACGTCACACCGGTCTCGTGATAAATCAGTGAATAACGTCACACTTGTCTCGTGTTAAATCAGTGAATAACGTCACACCGGTCTCGTGTTAAATCAGTGAATAATGTCACACCGGTCTCGTGTTAAATCAGTGAATAACGTCACACTTGTCTCGTGTTAAATCAGTGAATAACGTCACACTGGTCTCGTGTTAAATCAGTGAATAACGTCACACTGGTCTCGTGATAAATCAGTGAATAACGTCACACTTGTCTCGTGTTAAATCAGTGAATAACGTCACACCGGTCTCGTGTTAAATCAGTGAATAATGTCACACCGGTCTCGTGTTAAATCAGTGAATAACGTCACACCGGTCTCGTGATAAATCAGTGAATAACGTCACACTGGTCTCGTGATAAATCAGTGAATAACGTCACACTTGTCTCGTGTTAAATCAGTGAATAACGTCACACCGGTCTCGTGTTAAATCAGTGAATAATGTCACACCGGTCTCGTGATAAATCAGTGAATAACGTCACACTGGTCTCGTGATAAATCAGTGAATAACGTCACACTTGTCTCGTGATAAATCAGTGAATAACGTCACACCGGTCTCGTGTTAAATCAGTGAATAACGTCACACCGGTCTCGTGTTAAATCAGTGAATAACGTCACACCGGTCTCGTGTTAAATCAGTGAATAACGTCACACCGGTCTCGTGTTAAATCAGTGAATAACGTCACACTTGTCTCGTGTTAAATCAGTGAATAACGTCACACTGGTCTCGTGATAAATCAGTGAATAACGTCACACCGGTCTCGTGTTAAATCAGTGAATAACGTCACACTGGTCTCGTGTTAAATCAGTGAATAACGTCACACTGGTCTCGTGTTAAATCAGTGAATAACGTCACACTGGTCTCGTGTTAAATCAGTGAATAACGTCACACCGGTCTCGTGTTAAATCAGTGAATAACGTCACACCGGTCTCGTGTTAAATCAGTGAATAACGTCACACCGGTCTCGTGATAAATCAGTGAATAACGTCACACCGGTCTCGTGTTAAATCAGTGAATAACGTCACACCGGTCTCGTGTTAAATCAGTGAATAACGTCACACCGGTCTCGTGTTAAATCAGTGAATAACGTCACACTGGTCTCGTGTTAAATCAGTGAATAACGTCACACTGGTCTCGTGTTAAATCAGTGAATAACGTCACACTGGTCTCGTGATAAATCAGTGAATAACGTCACACCGGTCTCGTGTTAAATCAGTGAATAACGTCACACTGGTCTCGTGTTAAATCAGTGAATAACGTCACACCGGTCTCGTGTTAAATCAGTGAATAACGTCACACTTGTCTCGTGTTAAATCAGTGAATAACGTCACACTGGTCTCGTGATAAATCAGTGAATAACGTCACACCGGTCTCGTGTTAAATCAGTGAATAACGTCACACTGGTCTCGTGATAAATCAGTGAATAACGTCACACTGGTCTCGTGTTAAATCAGTGAATAACGTCACACTGGTCTCGTGATAAATCAGTGAATAACGTCACACTGGTCTCGTGATAAATCAGTGAATAACGTCACACTGGTCTCGTGTTAAATCAGTGAATAACGTCACACTGGTCTCGTGATAAATCAGTGAATAACGTCACACCGGTCTCGTGTTCTGCTCACGTACCTTCTCATGATACTGACGCGGTCCATAAACATTACTACTCCTCGTGATCACAGCAGGGAACTGAGGAGAGCAAACATACAATATTAATCTCACTAAACCAGTCAAAGAGACATCGCTTCATGACAAATGACACTGAACTCTATTTTAAAGGCATTATTCACACAGATTATAAATGCATTGCTTTACAGTCATTATTCTGTTACACTTTACATTAGTAAACATGAACTAAGAATAAAAAGCATTTATTAATCTCACTTCATGTTAATCTCCACAATTACTACTAAACATCAAAAGTTGACTAATCTGTTGAGATTAGTTAATGCACTGTGAACAAACATGAATATGAACATTTGTATTAATAACAGTTCATGTTAGTTAGTGTATTAACTGAAGTTAACAAATGAGACCTTATTATGAAATTATGTTCACTACATTACAGTTATGTACAGTATAAACTACAGAAGCTTGTTTCCACAAGGAACTAAAAAAGGTTGAAAAAATATTTTTCACTTGCAACTCTGAGTTTATATCTTGCAAATTGTTTCTTTCTCAGAATTGTGAGATATAAACTTGCAATTGCGAGAGAAAAAAAGACAGAATTACCAATTACCTTTTCTATTTTTTACCCCCAGGCGGAAACAAGCTTCCATAATAAACTAAAGAGAATCAGCAATAAAAAATAAAGGTAAAGAGTAAAACATCTGAACTCACAACAGAAATTAAAAATGAACATTCTTCATGCAATATGTCTGTGATGCATACAGGTGAAACTCGAAAAATTCGAATATGGTGCAAAAGTTATAATTGTGATGATTATGGCTTACAGCTTATGAAAACCCCACATTCAAAATCTCAGAAAATTTGAATATTACATGAAATCAATAAAAAAAAAAGGATCGTAAAAACAGAAATGTCGGCCCTCTGAAAAGTATAATCATGCATATGTATACAGTTATATATACTAAATATATTAGTTTCACCTTTTAATTTGAATTACTGAAATACATGAACTTTTGCACGATGTTCAAATTTTTTGAGTTTCACCTGTATGTTGTTCTGAGACTCTTCATCATCATCATCATACCTTGTGCTTGATCCAGTAGGACATCACCACGTGTTCTGCTGCAGCTTTAGAAGCCGAGTACGGGTTGGTGGGTCTTTGTGGACTCAGCTCATCAAACGGCTGAAAACAAGAGGAGAATCACACGAAACCGCTTCTCTGCGATCGACAGCGCATTCACAAACACCAGGGTTTCTGCAGGCTTATAGAGCTAGATTCAAGACTTTTAAAGAACAAGAAGGGAAAGTGTGAGGTCTGGTCTCACCTGGTCCACGCTGTGCCCGTACACCTCATCCGTGCTGATGTAGATGAAGCGCTGGACCCGAGCCCGCAGCGCCGCCCGCACCAGGACACGCGTGCCCTCCACATTCACACGCATGAAGCGTGACGGCCGCACGAACGAGCTCTCTGCCACAGAAAGTGGCATTAATGTGTTGAAAATTCCTCATTAAAATTCACATTTATTTGCATGAGAAAATGAGAGTCCATATTACAATTTAGAGTGATCTGTTATCAGTTATAACTTCAATGAGCTCATTGTATCTGCATTAAATGAATTATTCATTGTTTAAATTAATACACATTTTTCGGTAACTGTGATTTTGTCCATGTACATTTCTGAAATACATAACTTAGAGAGTCACCTCTGATTTCATTTCATTCATTTTCATTTATGTTATTTATTAAGCACTTTTACACAACTGATCGTTGAACAAAGTGCTGTACAAGAATAGAGACAAAAAACACAACCATCCAAAAACCACACAGACGTTTACGCCACAGTTAAGTGACAATAAAATAAACAGCTCAACTAGAAAGGCCTACGATACCTTGTTAAATGCTAAATCTAGAAGATATTCCTATAACACTGTAAACTGTAATATGCACTCTTTTGTGAAGCGGCTTTGAAATTATGTGTATTGTGAAAAGCGCTATACAAATAAATGTGAATTAAATTATGCATTTCAGAAATGTACAAATACAAAATCACAGAGAGTGAAAAATGCATTAATTCAAACAATGTAAGAATGCAGAAACAATGAGCGCATTGGAGTAACGCATACTTGTTTGTTCACAAATGGTTATGACATTTAGAAAAGTGTAGCACTGGTGCAAGAGCCGAACATGTACTGACCCACATGAGTTTCAGCGGCACAGTGGAAGACGACATCGATGTGCTCCGAGGAAAAGAGCTGGTTTATGAACAGCGGATCGCAAACGTCCCCCTGAAAGAAGCACAGAGTCCGTCAGCGGGAGATCAGGAGCCGGGCGTGGAGATCTGAGCGGCTCTGGGGTCTGTGTACCGGGACGAAGGAGTGCAGGCCGTTCCCCTCCACGGGCCGCAGGTTCTTCACACTCGAGCAGCGCTGGAGCTGAAACACACACACACCGCAGATCTTACACTCGAGCAGCGCTGGAGCTGAAACACACACACACCGCAGATCTTACACTCGAGCAGCGCTGGAACACACACACACACACACCGCAGATCTCACACACGAGTCACTGTCTTTCATATCCGCTCATTATTTCATGCGTAACCTGTAAACTCTTTCTTACTGGAATACAGTCATGAAAATCAAACCAGGGATTTATTATTAAAATCAGCATTATATTCACTAGCATGATGCATAGTTTGAAAGGCTTTACTAAAGAACTTGTGTGATATTCAGTTTAACCCTCTGGTGCTCTTCGAAAAAAAAAATTATTTCAATTTAATTAATGTACTATATTTGAGTTCGATAACGTTTTTTTATTTCATATTTTGTATTTTATGGTACTAAATTATATTTACGCTGTATTTATAATACATTTATTCACTTTTTGAGCATAGACCTGAAAATTAATTTACAAATTAATCTTGAATGCTTTAGAGCGACAGACTGAAGTTTGATCTCTTTTCAAAGTCGACACTTGGCAGATTATTGCTGAAGTGAAAAAAGTTTTAAAAAGTGAACTTAAAAAAAGTTACAGAATTTTACGTTTATTGATATGAAAAATTTGCAAAAATAATATTTAGCATTTTAACATGAAATATATATTTTCAAAAACATGTTTACTCTAAAACTGTGAAAAAATCAAAGCCATTATTCTAAACAAGTTGTGTTCCAAATATGAGGCTGGTATCTCAGTGATGATCTGTCAGTGAGTGTGTGCGGCTGCAGTACCGAACGCTTCCACTAGAGGAAACTCGTCTCCCGCTAATTTCCAATGCGCTCATTTCTGACCGCGAGCACAAGTGTGAATAATTTTTTAGGACCATTTAACTTTTTCGAATCATGTCCATGATTTTTTGTGTTCACAGCAAGTGCCAAAACCTTTACCAAGTTTCGTACCATTCCGATCAAGTAAAAAATTCTGGATTTTATGTTTTTATTTTTTTTTTTTTTGGCAAAAATGACCAAAGAGACAGAACTCACGTTATCAATGTTGATGATGCGCCAGTGTGGGAATCTCTCGGCCAGAGCAGAGATCAGATGAGATCCACTGAAACACAAGCAGAACGTCATTATTAGATCAACTTACGCTTGCAATGCTTTTAGGAAACGCAGCCCAGGCTGTTAAAGGCGCAGTAAGCGATTTCTGAGAAAACAAACACGCCCCCACAGCCCACACAAAAGATCCCACCCCTATCTTTATAGCTCCACCCCCACATTCACAAGCACCCTAGACAGCACAGGCACCTCCCCCTCATGAGTGGACACGCCCCTTACTGCTGATTGGCCACAAGTGTGTATTCATTTCTCAGAATTGTCTTACTGCACATTCTCTCTGTTTCAGTCAGCTGGTGCTTTGGTGATTTTTAGGGTACGTTTTTACACGACACTGATGCACTAGAAACCGAAGATGTTTGCTTTTCATCACTTAATTAATTAATTTATCACACCAATGAAACTGTCTTCTGGTACTAAACATATTGAGATGCTTGTTTTAAACTACAACATAATGACAATCAAATGTGTAATTAAAGTTCTGTAAAAGTCACAATTATGACAAATTTGATTTAAAATGTCATTAAAAAAAGACGAAATTATGACATACTAAATCAAAATTATGACAAACTAAATAAAAAATTATGATATACTAAGTTGAATTTATGACATATTGAATCAAAACTATCCCATAAATCAGATTATGGTACGCTAAATAGAAATTATAAATAAAAAGTCGAAATTATGACATAAACACTCAAAAGTATGACAAAAAGGCATAAATATAATTTCGACTTTTTATGTAATAATTCAGTTAACGTTAAGTATGTCTGATTTTCCATTGCAAATGTAAAGTGAGTTTGTGATTCTTTCTATATATTAAATGACTCCTGACTCTATGTTCTGTTGTCTAATACAGTGACACTCAGATATTAAGGGTCAATATCAATAATAACGATCATTAACGGTCAATAATAATGGACTCACATGAATCCCGCGCCTCCGGTCACCAGAACAGTGCGACACTCACTGCCGCTCATCCTCACACATCAGTTTAACCTGAAGATGAAGCTAAAATGAATCATGACGGTGAACATAAAACGCTTACTCTACTCTGAAACACTGCGGTCTCTTCAGAAACGCTTTAACAGTCGCAGGTTACATGGTTACATGATTTCAGGAAGCTTCGTAAACACAGCGCTCACGACAGTTTAGCAGCGGTTTCCGGCAGCGCTGACACGTATGAGCCAAACGCCAAACCATAGCTAAACTCTGTCCCCGCCCCCGCTGCGCTCTCATTGGCTGCTTCACTGCGCTAGACTGAAAAGGCGTATTCGGATTAGTTGTAGCAGACGTCAATCATCCGGTGGGAGGAAAAGAGCCGCATTACCTCATTGATTGCAGTGAATGAAGAGAATAAGAGCTTCTGTTGAAATGAAATAATGTTTGTGTTCTTTATTATCCTCATTGTACTTTTGTTCAGTTCATATCCTGTCGCAGGAAAAACAGTTTCTGGGGTTTTCAGGAGTGACACGGCGAGAGAGAATTATGGGCAATACATCACAAGATTTCTGTATCATGGTGGGTTTGTGATATTAATAAAATAAATCATGCATTTGCATTTTTCTTCCATGTATGTGCATGCATTTTGTCTCGGCTTTCTTTTCACATGCATGCATGTAAACGGCTTAATGAGAAGTTGTGAGAATGCAGAATATTGCTGTGACTGATCATGCTCGTGTCTGCCAGGTGAGAACGGTCTGATGTCGTCCCGTGTGTATGATGTTCAGATGGCCGTGCAGAAGGAGGCCAGACTGCTGCTGTTTCAGGACACTGAGGGGTTCGACAATCTCAGCTGTCTGGAGAGAGTCACATCAGCTCAGATCTCCAGTAAGATTCATTCATTCGCATCTGAATCGGTTTCAACAGGGAATTATATGTTTTAACATTTCTACAGTGAACCCTTGAACTTTGAACCCTAATTTCACATCACAGACAAGAGACATGTCCCGCGGCTGCTCACTCGATGTTCTATGACGCGCAATCTAGGGCTGTAGCGGTATATCGCGGTATATCATGATTATCATACATTTGCCTATCTACGGGACAGAGTATATAAATTATAATCTAAATATATAAATAAGAGGGATCATACAAAATGCATTTTTTTATTTAGTACTGCCCTGAATAAGACATTTTACATAAAATATGTTTACATATAGTCCACAAGACAAAAAAAAAATACCTGAATTTATAAAAAGGTTTGAAAGTTGAAAAGTTTACACACCCTTACGACTGTTTTTATGTTTTGTGACAGTTGTTCTCGAGTCCCTTGTTTGTCCTAAACAGTTCTTCAGAAAAAGTTCTTCATCTTTTGCATATTTGAACCATTTCCAGCAAAAATTTGGACATCTTCATCCTGTTCAAAAGTTTTCACACCCTTTTTTTTAATAGTTGCATAAATTAACATTTAGCAGATTCTGCAAGGGGTATGTCAACTTTTGACCACAACTACTGTAGGTTTACATACTACTATAACCTATACTATACACTAAACGGTATCTCGTATCTTGCCTTAAAGGAAAAGAAGTCTAAAGTTTAGCTGTTTTTGAAGCAACTGAACAAAGAGCATGTTGATTTTTGTCAATAACTGTTCATATAACGTTTCACATTCTCAGTTAATCTTAGCAAAGAGGAGCAGAACCAGACTATCCCGCACCAGTCCACGCCTCAGACGTGGCACGTGATGTACGCGGACCGCTACACCTGTCAGGAGACGCAGATCCACGGCGCGCGAGAACACGTCCGCTTCCAGATCACCATGCTAAACCCCGACGCCGCCGGAAACCCACTGGATCACTTCAGCGCCGAGGAGGCCGGTGAGACTCTGCTGGAACCGTTCAAATTAGCACTGCTCAATTAATCGCAATGAAAACGCACGTGATTTGGAAAAGGCTGTGATTATTATATGCGCAGCTTGTCAGTGAAGTACGGCTGATCAGGAGTAAATGCTCCATCTGAACACCAGAGGGCGTCTCACACACACACACCACACATCCCTCGCCGCTGAAGTAGGATAACACACATCATTCCAGGAAACCGTATCGGGCATCACACTCTCTGTATCTGTGTTAACTGAAGATTGAAACGCTTTGATTGATTAAACATGACTAATAAACACACGACTGCCTTATTCTGTGTCAGAAGCGCATCATCTCACAGGAGGAGGAGTAACTGTTGTTATGAAGTGAGTTTGGAGTAAAAGCATGTTATTAAATGTTGTCTTTTGTTGGACAAGAGGTTCATAAATGCGTCTCATGTTTGGAAAGATGTTTGACGCGTTGCTTTTTCAAGTGCACGTTATAAGCGACTCAAACTCGCAGTGCTTTCAGAGTGAGCAGCGTTTACTGAGCCGTGCTTCACTGACAAGCTGCACATTACTAATAATCACAGCCTTTGTGATTTCATAATCGCAATAAACCAAATTGGTTTAAGCGCCATTTCATGTAAATTGCGATTAATCTCGCAGTCATGCATGTCATTGCAGGGCTCCACAGTTTCTACTCCCTGCTGATGGTGGCGTATTTCGTGGCGTCGTGCATCTACGCTCCGCCGCTGTGGCAGGCGCTGAGGAAGGGTGGCCCGATGCTAACGGTTCTGAAGGTTTTAACCGCTGCACTGATGCTACAGGGAACATCCGTTCTGCTCAACTTCATCCACATGAGCCGGTCAGATCTGTTACTGAAGCACTGTAGCATCATCATGAGGAGGTTATGTGCTGATGTGTGTGTGTGTGTGTGTGTGTGTGTGCGCGCGTGTGTGTTCTGACTCCTCAGATACGCTCGAGACGGTGTGGGGACGCCGCTGACCGGGAGCCTCGCTGAACGTGAGTCTGTAACCGCAACAGTCGTTCACATTGCACTCGGATCTGATTAATTATCATCTAATAAATGCATTAGTGTCAATAGGATGCTGAAAGATTCAATGAGATTTCATGGGTTAGATTCCCTGGGCATGAACTGATAATGCAATGTAAGTCGGATTGGATAAAAGTGTCTTGCAAATGCATGAATATAATTGTGTGTTTGTGTCTGTGTGGGTGTGTATGTTTGCGTGTGTGCATGCGTGTGTGTGTGTTTGTGTCTGTGTGGGTGTGTATGTTTGCGTGTGTGCGTGTGTGTGTTTGTGTCTGTGTGGGTGTGTATGTTTGCGTGTGCGTGCGTGCGTGTGTGTGTATGTGTGTGTGTGTGTGTGTTTGTATCTGCATGGGTATGTCTGTGTGTGGGTGTGTGTGTGGGTGTGTATGTTTGCATGCGTGTGTGTGTTTGTGTCTGTGTGGGTGTGTATGTTTGCGTGTGTGTGTGTGTTTGTATCTGCACGGGTATGTCTGTGTGTGTGTGTGCGTGTGTCTGTCCATGTGTGTGTGTGTTTGTGGGTACATGGGTATGTCTGTGTGTGCGTGGGTGTGTATGTTTGCGTGTGTGTGTGCGTGCGTGCGTGCGTGTGTCCATCCGTGTGTGTGTGTCAGTATGTGACATGATCGCGCAGGTGCAGATGCTCTACATGTTGTTGAGTCTGTGTGTGGGCTGGTCTCTGGGTCGCAGAAGGAAGTCTCAGTGTAAACCTCTAGAGTGGGACTCGTCACCCGCCACTACTGCACTCGCACTGGTCGTCGTCATCGCTCAGGTCAGCCGCGCTCACACTCACTCACACACACACACACTCACACAAACACACACACATGCTCACACACACACACACACACACACACTGACTGGGCTTCATTCACTAATAATTGCATGGAATGTTTTGTATTTGTGTGTGTGTGTGTGTGTGTGTCTGCAGGGGGCGCTGCTGATCTGGGAGCAGTTTGAGGAGGCTGAGCACCACAGCTTCCACTCCTCCAGCAGTGTGTGTGTGTGGCTCCTGATGGCGCTGCGTGTGGCTCTCGCTGTGTTTCTGGCGTCAGTGCTGTATCAGATCAGCTCAGTGGAGCGGAGCGCGCTCAAGCGAGACTTCTACCGCAGCTTCGCCAAGGTCAACATTCCTCTGATTCACAGAACGAGTTCGGAATGCGTACGATTTTTCTATGTTCCTGAAAGAGTCTCTTCTGTTTACCAAGGCTGTATTTATTTGATCAAAAATACAGTATAAATAGTGAAATATTATTATAATGTAAATCAGCTGTTATCTATGTGAATTCTTGAGCATCAGATCATCATATTATCCTGATTTCTGATGATCATATGACACTGAAGACTGGAGTAATGATGCTGAACATTCAGCTTTGATCACAGGAATAAATTACACTTTACTATATATTCACATAGAAAACAGCTGATTTACATTAGAATAATATTTCAAAATTTTTACTGTCAATTTTTGATCAAATAAAAGACGCCTTGGTGAGCAGAAGAGACTCTTTCAGAAACATTAAATAATCACTGTAGTGAATCTGCGGTCTGTTTCAGGGCTGTTTTCTGTGGTTCCTCTGTCATCCAGTGCTGGTTCTGTTCTCTGTGTTACTCAATGAACATCAGAAAGAAAAGGTAAAGAGAAACACGCCTCCAGCAGCAGCAGAAACACGTCTCATCTCATCTAATGTCTCAAGTCTAGTTTCGTCTCGTCTCTCAAGTCTCGTCTCATCACTCAAGTCTCATCTCTCAAGTCTCGTCTTGTCTCTCAAGTCTCATCTCTCAAGTCTCGTCTTGTCTCTGAAGTCTCATCTCTGTCTCGTCTCTGTCTCGTCTCTCAAGTATGATCTCGTCTCTGTCTCATCACTCAAGTCCCATCTCTCAAGTCTCGTCTCTCTCGTGTCCATCTCATCTCTGTCTCATCTCTCAAGTCTCGTCTCTGTCTCGTCTTTCAAGTCTCGTCTCTGTCTCTCTCATGTCTCGTCTCATCTCTGTCTCGTCTCTCAAGTCTCATCTCGTCTCATCTCTGTCTCGTCTCTCAAGTATGATCTCGTCTCTGTCTCATCACTCAAGTCCCATCTCTCAAGTCTCGTCTCTCTCGTGTCCATCTCATCTCTGTCTCATCTCTCAAGTCTCGTCTCTGTCTCGTCTTTCAAGTCTCGTCTCTGTCTCTCTCATGTCTCGTCTCATCTCTGTCTCAATCATCTCTCAGTCTCGTCTCTGTCTCATCTCTCACGTCTCATCTCATCTCTGAAGTCTCTTCTCTCTCGTGTCTGTCTCGTCTCTGTCTCGTCTCTCACGTGTCATCTCTGAAGTCTCTTCTCTCTCGTCTCTGTCTCGTCTCTGTCTCTCTCACGTCTCGTCTCATCTCTGTCTCAATCATCTCTCAGTCTCGTCTCTGTCTCATCTCTCACGTCTCATCTCATCTCTGAAGTCTCTTCTCTCTCGTGTCTGTCTCGTGTCTGTCTCGTCTCTCACGTCTCATCTCATCTCTGAAGTCTCTTTTCTCTCTCGTGTCTGTCTCGTCTCTGTCTCGTCTCTCACGTCTCATCTCATCTCTGAAGTCTCTTCTCTCTCGTCTCTGTCTCGTCTCTCACGTGTCATCTCGTCTTGTCTCTCACGTCTCATCTCATCGCTCACGTCTCATCTCGTCTCCACAGGTGGTCACGATCGGCGTGATCCTGTGCCAGTCGATCTCAGTGGTGGTCCTGTACCAGCTCTTCTTGTCCCGGAGTCTGTACTGGGAAGTGTCGTCGCTGTCGTCTGTCTCGCTCCCGCTCACCGTGAGCCGCCGCGGCCGGTTCTGATCCGTCTCACGAGAAGCTTCGGGCCGGAGCCGATCATCACGCGACACACGGAGAGATCAGGAGATCTGATCACGAGACGCTGAGTTCCATCATCCAGGCCTGATTCATGTGTTCTGACACCTGACGAAGGAGCCGGACCGTTAAAGCTCAGTGTTCAGCAATAAGAACATGAGAGATGTCTATTATTTCACAGACGTGACGCCACGGCATCGTGTTTCTCAGTCGGAATGCTTGATTTCTCACATGATTTCAGTTCTGTTGTTCCCAATAAGTGCCTAAAGTGACAATCATCTAAAGCGGGAAACACAAATCATGACGTTCTTCTTCAGTGTTTCTGCCACTAATATCTAAACATTCTTAAATCAAGAAACATTTACTGGAGAAGCAGCAAAATGGCTGAAGATATTAAGTCTTGTTTACTGAAAAAAATCATCAAAACGAAGTGAGTTTGAGCTTAAAACAAAAACAATGAATGAGTAAGAAAAATAATCTTGTTTTCCTTTGGGACTAAGTTTAAGACTGTTTTAAACTCAAACTCACTTCATTTTCATGCTTTCTTTCTGTAATCAAGACTCAACATCTTCAGTCATTCTCCAGTAAATGTTTGATTTAAGAATGTTGAGACATTAGTGCTGGAAAACGAGACAGAAACACTGAGGAAGAACATCATGTTTTGCAGAGTTTGTGTGTCGACTGAATATTAAATCAATGAATATTTATTGATCCTTTTTTCTGGATCCTGCACATCCTGAGTCTAAAGAGAAAGATGTGAAAATAAATCCTGTTTACTGGAGCATGTGTTGTTCAGTGAAGGACTGTATCAATCATTGTGTTAATAAATCATGCACAGTCTGTACGTGTCTGTCATAATTACAGTAATGAGCTGGTTGATGAAGAGATGATGATGACATATCTAAAATTATGATTCATAAATACAGATTTGTACGTAATATGGGTAATATTTTACAATACGGTTCCAATAGCGTTTATTAATCTTCATGTTAATTTCAACATTTACTAAAACTTTTAAAGCTGAACTTATAATGAACAGTTTTTGAACAAAGATTAATAACTACCGTAATAAATGTATTGAGCATTAAGAACAACATTGCTGTAACTCGATCCTAACTGAGATTATTACTCCATCAGTCAGAGACGGTTTCATCATCACTGGGTTTGTAATCAGTCAAATATGAGGGTTCAGTGTTCAGTGTTCTCGACTCGTGGGAGCGACGGGGAAGGGCTCTTACACACACACATTCATCACGGTATAAAGCACCACACACACACACACTCATCTGATGAAACATGAGTGTGAATCTGAGCAGCAGAAGCGCTGTCAGCCAAGATCAGGGTGAGTGAAACTGATATTATTGTTCTAATCAGATTCAGATCTTTACACTAGTACATGTTTGTGATTTCAGTGATGAGGAACTGCCATAGTTAGGGTTAGCTATTAATGAACTAATTAACGTAATTAATTAACTAACGTGAGTTGAGATAACGAGTGTTTACTGGTTTAGTACAGGATCTTAATAAATCTGCCATACTGGAACTAATATCATCCCAGACTGTTGGTGTTCAGGGTTTGTTTGTCCACGTCTTTATAAAAGCAGCAGTGGAAACATCAACTAAACATCAACTTTATTCAGAACACTTTCACCTGATCCTTGTTACTCTGTGTCTGTGACTTATGGAACATTGTTTCGGCCGCAGAATAAAACAATAAAGAAGTCATTGTGAATTTTTACCTCGCAACTCCAAATTTGTGAATTCCAAGTTTCTAGTAATTCCAAGTTTATTTCTAGTAATTACGAGTTTATTTCTAGTAATTCCAAGATCATTTCTAGTAATTCCGGGTTTATTTATAGTAATTCCAAGATCATTTCTAGTAATTCCAAGATAATTTCTAGTAATTCCGGGTTTATTTCTAGTAATTCCAAGTTTATTTCTAGTAATTCCAGGTTTATTTCTAGTAATTCCAAGATCATTTCTAGTAATTCCGAGTTTATTTATAGTAATTCCAAGATCATTTCTAGTAATTCCGAGTTTATTTATAGTAATTCCAAGATCATTTCTAGTAATTCCAAGATCATTTCTAGTAATTCCGGGTTTATTTATAGTAATTCCAAGATCATTTCTAGTAATTCCGGGTTTATTTCTAGTAATTCAGAGTTTCTTTCTAGTAATTCCAAGATCATTTCTAGTAATTCCGGGTTTATTTCTTGTAATTCCGAGTTTCTTTCTAGTAATTCCAAGATCATTTCTAGTAATTCCGAGTTTATTTTTTAGTAATTCTGAGTTTATTTTCTAGTAATTCCGAGTTTATTTCTAGTAATTCTGAGTTTATTTCTAGTAATTCCAAGATCATTTCTAGTAATTCCAAGATCATTTCTAACAATTCCAAGTTTATTTCTAAACTCGGAATTGCTAGAATTCTTTTTTGCAATGACCTCTTTTATTTTTTTTATTCCATGGCAGAAACAAGCTTCCATAGTAATTATACAGTTAAGTACTGAGTAATATTAATTGAATAGTGAATACAACAAGTTCAACATGTACTTACTGTAGGGTTTGGCTTGTAATTATGCATCATTTACTGTTTTCAGTACAGTAAGAACATGTGTCACAAGAACACTGTAGAATAAAGTGTTATAAGATGTTTGTGAGATGTTATCGGATGGGTCTTCATTCATCCGGACAGACACACCCGATCTGTGATGAAATATCTCATTTATCAGATGAGCATAAACTGGCTGAACTAGTTCTGAACTAATAAACTAACCGTGTGTGTGTGTGTGTGTGTGTTTCCAGCACCTGTGATGATGAAAGTGGATTTCCAGTGTGTGAAGAACAACACTGATCATCACACTAATGAAATCACCCTGGAGCGTCTGATCATCCGCAGAGGAAAAGCCTTCAGTCTGACGGTCAGCGCTGAGCGTCTCTATCCAGAGGACATCCAGATCACTGTGGAGACAGGTGAACACACACACACACACACACACACACACACACACAACACACACACACACACACACACACACACACACAACACACACGTACACACACACACACACACACACACACACACAACACACGTACACACAACACACACGTACACACAAACACACACACACACACACACACGTACACACACACACACACACACACACACACACACAGTTTGTTTGTTAGTTCAGAACTAGTTCAGCCAGTTTATGCTCATCTGATAAATGAGATAAGTCAAGTCAAGTCAGCTTTATTAATATAGCGCTTTTTACAATACAGATTGTGTCAAAGCAGCTTCTCAGTGATAACATGAAAATAATACAACAAAGTTTGTTTCTAGAAGAAAATTGCGTCATCATCCACCTTACAGTAAGTAAGGCATATTATTATATGTTTCCAACTAAGCAAGCCAAGAGCCAAGGCAACAGTGGCAAGGAACCAAAACTCCATCAGGGACAGAATGGAGAAAAAAACCTCATGAGGAACCAGACTCAGTCTCAGTTCTCCTCTGGCCAATGAACCAACAGTGTGTGATTATGATTCAGGCAGCATTACAGGTCAGAGGTCAGATTGGATCAGAACATTCAGAATATTATCCAGTTCATTCTGGTAGTAATTTGAGTCATAACGTCGGTATAGAGACGAGTGTGTTGAGGATCAGTGCCGATGGCTGTGGTGTGGATGAAGCCTTCACAGGCTGATGAGGCTCTTCAGGGATGCGTTGAGGACGGGTCCAGGCGCAGGTCCACCATCTGATCTGGATACGGCCCGGATACGGCTGACTCGGTAAACCTCGGGATAAACAAAGACACTAATATTAGTGTAGATGCCATCCTTCTTATGATGTAACGAGTACATCAGGATTTAAGGGAAGTGTTCCCAGTTCCTAATCTATGCAGCCTAACATTGAATTATAGAAATCTATAATGTATTATGTGTATGCTAGGGCAAAGAGATGTGTCTTTAGTCGAGCTTTGAACTGACAGAGTGTGTCTGCTTCCCGGACAATGGTAGGAAGACTGTTCCAGAGTTTTGGTGCTAAATAGGAAAAGGATCTACCGCCAGCAGTCGATTTTGATATTCTAGGTATTATTAACTGGCCGGAATATTGAGATCGCAATAGACGTGAAGGACTATAATGTGTTAAGAGCTCGCTCAAGTACTGGAGCTAAACCATTTAGTGCTTTGTAAGTAATCAACAATATTTTAAAATGTATACAATGTTTAATAGGCAGCCAATGTAGTGTTGACAGAACCGGGCTAATATGGTCATACTTCCTGGTTCTGGTAAGAACTCGAGCTGCTGCGTTTTGAACTAGCTGTAGTTTGTTTATTAAGCGTGCAGGGCAACCACCCAGTAGAGCATTACAATAATCTAGTCTTGATGTCATGAATGCATGAACTAATTGTTCCGCATTTGTCAATGAGAGCATATGACGTAATTTAGATATAATTTTACGATTTTTTTTTATATTTTTACAGATACTAGACGTGACTTTCAAATGAAAGATTGGTATCAAAGAGCACACACACACACACACACACAGGTTCCTAACCGACGACGAAAACTTAACAAATGATGATATATATCATCACAGATCGGGTATGTCTGTCCGGATGAATAAAGACCCATCTGATAACATCTCACAAACATCTTATGACACATACACACACACACACACACACTCAGACTGTCAGAATCAGAATCACACACTCACACTCAGACAGACAGATAGACAGATAGATAGATAGATAGATAGATAGATAGACAGATAGACAGATAGACAGATAGACAGATAGATAGACAGATAGACAGATAGATAGATAGATAGACAGATAGACAGATAGACAGATAGATAGATAGATAGATAGACAGATAGACAGATAGATAGATAGATAGATAGATAGATAGACAGATAGACAGATAGACAGATAGATAGATAGACAGATAGACAGATAGATAGATAGATAGATAGACAGATAGACAGATAGACAGATAGATAGATAGATAGATAGACAGATAGACAGATAGATAGATAGATAGATAGACAGATAGACAGATAGATAGATAGATAGATAGATAGAATCTCTCTGTGTTCTGTTCAATTCAAATTTATTTGTATAGCGCTTTTCACAATACACATTGTTTCAAAGCAGCTTTACAGAAAGTGCATTAAAAATGTACATAGAAAATACAGTTAGTTCATCATGTATTAATTTAGGGCATAACATATCGCCGGCGTTTAGTCGTCTCTCCACAGGCGTTTAGTCGTCTCATCACAGGCGTTTAGTCGTCTCATCACAGGCGTTTAGTCGTCTCATCACAGGCGTTTAGTCGTCTCATCACAGGCGTTTAGTCGTCTCTCCACAGGCGTTTAGTCGTCTCATCACAGGCGTTTAGTCGTCTCTCCACAGGCGTTTAGTCGTCTCTCCACAGGCGTTTAGTCGTCTCTCCACAGGCGTTTAGTCGTCTCATCACAGGCGTTTAGTCGTCTCATCACAGGCGTTTAGTCGTCTCTCCACAGGCGTTTAGTCGTCTCATCACAGGCGTTTAGTCGTCTCATCACAGGCGTTTAGTCGTCTCTCCACAGGCGTTTAGTCGTCTCATCACGGGCGTTTAGTCGTCTCTCCACAGGCGTTTAGTCGTCTCATCACAGGCGTTTAGTCGTCTCATCACAGGCGTTTAGTCGTCTCTCCACAGGCGTTTAGTCGTCTCATCACAGGCGTTTAGTC
Organism: Semotilus atromaculatus; assembly: GCA_031834385.1. Lineage (NCBI taxonomy): Eukaryota > Metazoa > Chordata > Actinopteri > Cypriniformes > Leuciscidae > Semotilus > Semotilus atromaculatus. The sequence goes on from JAULUF010000060.1 coordinate 606,406, forward strand.
GTCTCATCACAGGCGTTTAGTCGTCTCATCACAGGCGTTTAGTCGTCTCTCCACAGGCGTTTAGTCGTCTCTCCACAGGCGTTTAGTCGTCTCATCACAGGCGTTTAGTCGTCTCTCCACAGGCGTTTAGTCGTCTCATCACAGGCGTTTAGTCGTCTCTCCACAGGCGTTTAGTCGTCTCATCACAGGCGTTTAGTCGTCTCTCCACAGGCGTTTAGTCGTCTCATCACAGGCGTTTAGTCGTCTCATCACAGGCGTTTAGTCGTCTCTCCACAGGCGTTTAGTCGTCTCATCACAGGCGTTTAGTCGTCTCTCCACAGGCGTTTAGTCGTCTCATCACAGGCGTTTAGTCGTCTCATCACAGGCGTTTAGTCGTCTCATCACAGGCGTTTAGTCGTCTCATCACAGGCGTTTAGTCGTCTCTCCACATGCGTTTAGTCGTCTCTCCACAGGCGTTTAGTCGTCTCATCACAGGCGTTTAGTCGTCTCATCACAGGCGTTTAGTCGTCTCATCACAGGCGTTTAGTCGTCTCATCACAGGTGTTTAGTCGTCTCTCCACAGGCGTTTAGTCGTCTCTCCACAGGCGTTTAGTCGTCTCATCACAGGCGTTTAGTCGTCTCTCCACAGGCGTTTAGTCGTCTCTCCACAGGCGTTTAGTCGTCTCTCCACAGGCGTTTAGTCGTCTCATCACAGGCGTTTAGTCGTCTCATCACAGGCGTTTAGTCGTCTCTTCACAGGCGTTTAGTCGTCTCATCACAGGTGTTTAGTCGTCTCTCCACAGGCGTTTAGTCGTCTCTCCACAGGCGTTTAGTCGTCTCTCCACAGGCGTTTAGTCGTCTCATCACAGGCGTTTAGTCGTCTCATCACAGGCGTTTAGTCGTCTCTCCACAGGCGTTTAGTCGTCTCATCACAGGTGTTTAGTCGTCTCTCCACAGGCGTTTAGTCGTCTCTCCACAGGCGTTTAGTCGTCTCTCCACAGGCGTTTAGTCGTCTCTCCACAGGCGTTTAGTCGTCTCTCCACAGGCGTTTAGTCGTCTCTCCACAGGCGTTTAGTCGTCTCTTCACAGGCGTTTAGTCGTCTCTTCACAGGTGTTTAGTCGTCTCTCCACAGGCGTTTAGTCGTCTCTCCACAGGCGTTTAGTCGTCTCTCCACAGGCGTTTAGTCGTCTCATCACAGGCGTTTAGTCGTCTCTTCACAGGCGTTTAGTCGTCTCATCACAGGCGTTTAGTCGTCTCATCACAGGCGTTTAGTCGTCTCTTCACAGGCGTTTAGTCGTCTCTCCACAGGCGTTTAGTCGTCTCTCCACAGGCGTTTAGTCGTCTCATCACAGGCGTTTAGTCGTCTCATCACAGGCGTTTAGTCGTCTCTCCACAGGCGTTTAGTCGTCTCATCACAGGCGTTTAGTCGTCTCTCCACAGGCGTTTAGTCGTCTCTCCACAGGCGTTTAGTCGTCTCATCACAGGCGTTTAGTCGTCTCATCACAGGCGTTTAGTCGTCTCATCACAGGCGTTTAGTCGTCTCATCACAGGCGTTTAGTCGTCTCTCCACAGGCGTTTAGTCGTCTCTCCACAGGCGTTTAGTCGTCTCTCCACAGGCGTTTAGTCGTCTCTCCACAGGCGTTTAGTCGTCTCTCCACAGGCGTTTAGTCGTCTCATCACAGGCGTTTAGTCGTCTCATCACAGGCGTTTAGTCGTCTCTCCACTGGCGTTTAGTCGTCTCATCACAGGCGTTTAGTCGTCTCATCACAGGCGTTTAGTCGTCTCTTCACAGGTGTTTAGTCGTCTCTCCACAGGCGTTTAGTCGTCTCATCACAGGCGTTTAGTCGTCTCTCCACAGGCGTTTAGTCGTCTCATCACAGGCGTTTAGTCGTCTCATCACAGGTGTTTAGTCGTCTCTCCACAGGCGTTTAGTCGTCTCTCCACAGGCGTTTAGTCGTCTCTCCACAGGCGTTTAGTCGTCTCATCACAGGCGTTTAGTCGTCTCATCACAGGTGTTTAGTCGTCTCTCCACAGGCGTTTAGTCGTCTCTCCACAGGCGTTTAGTCGTCTCTCCACAGGCGTTTAGTCGTCTCTCCACAGGCGTTTAGTCGTCTCTCCACAGGCGTTTAGTCGTCTCATCACAGGCGTTTAGTCGTCTCTCCACAGGCGTTTAGTCGTCTCTCCACAGGCGTTTAGTCGTCTCTCCACAGGCGTTTAGTCGTCTCTCCACAGGCGTTTAGTCGTCTCATCACAGGCGTTTAGTCGTCTCATCACAGGCGTTTAGTCGTCTCATCACAGGCGTTTAGTCGTCTCATCACAGGCGTTTAGTCGTCTCTTCACAGGTGTTTAGTCGTCTCTCCACAGGCGTTTAGTCGTCTCTTCACAGGTGTTGGATCATCCGAAGTCTCCGTGAGAGGCTGGATACAAACTGGAGCTGACTAACGCTATTTACCTCGGGACTTGCGTCCCGAGATAACAGCAGAAAGGCTGTTGACTGTTTTCTCGCAGTAACTCTGTGTTCTGCTGAAGGTCCTGGTGCATGTGAACAGAAGGGCACGCGCGCCTCCTTCAGCTCCTCCTGTCCTGGTCCTGGTCCTGGTTCTGGTTCTGGTTCCTGGAGTGTGTCGGTGTCGGGCAGCTCCTCCTCCAGCGCCCGCCTGTCCATCATGTGTCCCTCGAGCGCTTGCGTGGGCCAGTACTCGCTGACTCTGAGGAGCGGCTCCTGCGTCGTGAGCTTCGAGAGAGCCGTGACGGTGTTGTTCAACCCCTGGTGTGAAGGTGCGCATGTTTCTCATCCTTACACAACACACACACACACACACACACACACACACACACACACTACACTCACACACTCATCCTGCCCTCGTGGCAATCTGACCACAAACTCAATCATTCAAAAATTTAGTGGGATCCTTCAGTGTAAAAAATAGGAAAATATTATCAAAATGAAAAAAAATTAGCTTTCTGGACAAAAGTATAATTTTAGGGCTTTGGGTCATTTTGACCCACAGGAAGTGTGTGTGACACATCACTCCTCAGTGTCTCTCTCTCTCTCCAGATGACGGAGTGTTTCTGCCCAGCGAAGCGGAGAGGCTCGAGTACGTCATGAACGAGCAGGGAACCGTGTATAAGGGCGTGGATGAATACATCACCAGCATGAGCTGGGACTTCGGCCAGGTGAGGACAGGGCACACACACACACACACACACACACACACACAAACAAACAGTGATCTCGATGTCTCTGTTTTCTCTAGTTTGAGGATGATATCTTGGACATCTGTCTGAAGCTGCTGGATTTAAATCCAAAGTGTGTGAAAGACGCACAGGAGGATCATTCAGCGCGCTGTAACCCCGTCTACGTCAGTCGAGTCGTCAGCACCATGGTAAACTACACAACACTACACACACCACTACACAACACCACACACCACTACACACCACTGTAACCCCGTCTACGTCAGTCGAGTCGTCAGCACCATGGTAAACTACACAACACTACACACACCACTACACAACACTACACACCACTATAACCCCGTCTACGTCAGTCGAGTCGTCAGCACCATGGTAAACTACACAACACTACACACACCACTACACAACACTACACAACACTATAACCCCGTCTACGTCAGTCGAGTCGTCAGCACCATGGTAAACTACACAACACTACACACACCACTACACACCACTACACAACACTATAACCCCGTCTACGTCAGTCGAGTCGTCAGCACCATGGTAAACTACACAACACTACACACACCACTACACACCACTACACAACACTATAACCCCGTCTACGTCAGTCGAGTCGTCAGCACCATGGTAAACTACACAACACTACACACACCACTACACAACACTACACAACACTATAACCCCGTCTACGTCAGTCGAGTCGTCAGCACCATGGTAAACTACACAACACTACACACACCACTACACAACACTACACACCACTATAACCCCGTCTACGTCAGTCGAGTCGTCAGCACCATGGTAAACTACACAACACTACACACACCACTACACAACACTACACACCACTATAACCCCGTCTACGTCAGTCGAGTCGTCAGCACCATGGTAAACTACACAACACTACACACACCACTACACAACACTACACAACACTATAACCCCGTCTACGTCAGTCGAGTCGTCAGCACCATGGTAAACTACACAACACTACACACACCACTACACAACACTACACACCACTATAACCCCGTCTACGTCAGTCGAGTCGTCAGCACCATGGTAAACTACACAACACTACACACACCACTACACAACACTACACAACACTACACAACTCAACACACCACTGTAACCCCGTCTACATCAGTCGAGTCGTCAGCACCATGGTAAACTACACAACACTACACACACCACTACACAACACCACACACCACTACACAACACTACACACCACTGTAACCCCGTCTACGTCAGTCGAGTCGTCAGCACCATGGTAAACTACACTACACTACACAACACTACACACCACTATAACCCCGTCTACATCAGTCGAGTCGTCAGCACCATGGTAAACTACACTACACTACACAACACTACACTACACTACACTACACAACACTACACTACACACCACTACACAACACTACACACCACACACCACTACACACCACTACACACACCACTACACTACACCACACAACACTACACACCACTGTAACCCCGTTTACATCAGTCGAGTCGTCAGCACCATGGTAAACTACACAACACTACACACACCACTACACACCACTACACAACACTATAACCCCGTCTACGTCAGTCGAGTCGTCAGCACCATGGTAAACTACACAACACTACACACACCACTACACAACACTACACACCACTATAACCCCGTCTACGTCAGTCGAGTCGTCAGCACCATGGTAAACTACACAACACTACACACACCACTACACAACACTACACACCACTACACAACTCAACACACCACTGTAACCCCGTCTACATCAGTCGAGTCGTCAGCACCATGGTAAACTACACAACACTACACACACCACTACACAACACCACACACCACTACACAACACTACACACCACTGTAACCCCGTCTACGTCAGTCGAGTCGTCAGCACCATGGTAAACTACACTACACTACACAACACTACACACCACTATAACCCCGTCTACATCAGTCGAGTCGTCAGCACCATGGTAAACTACACTACACTACACAACACTACACTACACAACACTACACTACACACCACTACACAACACTAATATCCTCATATGCAGATGAGCAGTGCTGGTGTTGTGTGTGCAGATAAACTCTGACGATGATCAGGGGGTTCTGATGGGTCAGTGGGACGGGTCGTACATCGGGGGAGTGGTTCCGTCCAGCTGGAGCAGCAGTGTGGAGATCCTGCGGCGCTGGCTCAAGTACGACTGCCATCCGGTCAAGTTTGGACAGTGCTGGGTGTTTGCAGCGGTCATGTGCACAGGTACACAGACACACACACACATCTTTTCTAGTAATTCCGCATTTATTTCTAGTAATTCCAAGATCATTTCTAGTAACACACACTCTCACACACACACACTTTCACTTTATGTTAACTTTAAAGTTTTAGTAATTTTGTTTATCATTTTAGCAGGGTTTTATTAATATGTCTAAATAATAAAAAAAAACATTTCTTCAGTTTTACTTATTTTTATATTATTATAATACACCAAGTTAAAGTAAATTAAAATTAGATGTTGCCCCACTAACACAGAACGTTTATGGAACGTTAGTTTATGGTTCTCTAAAGGTTAGTTTGAACCAAACCAAAAAGGTTTAGCGAACGTTCCCTCAGGGTTATTATAACGTTCCCTGTACGTTAAGAAAACTTTCCATGGGAACCAAAACCTAAACAAAACCTTAAGGGAACGTTCCCGCAACTAACGTTCCCAGAACATTCTGGGAACCATAAATTGTTAGCTGGGTGGGTGGCAACTCGCTGAAACAAAACAAGTTTTTATGTATAATATGTATAATAAGTACCAGAGGTGTGTGAGGCTTGAGTTACCTGTGTCCCAGTGCTGAGGTGTTTGGGGATCCCGTGTCGCGTCGTCACCAACTATCAGTCGGCCCACGACACGGACCAGAACCTCCTGATCGACGAGTTCTTCAGCGACTACGGCGTGCGGCCCAAGCGCAGCCTGGACAGCGTCTGGTAAGAGCTTCGGTAGTCGCGTGTCTCGCTCGCTCAGGCGGAGGCTGATGTGTGTCACTCCTGATGTGATGCAGGAACTATCACGTGTGGGTGGAGGGCTGGATGAGGCGGCCGGATCTCTCCCAGGACTCGCTGTACGACGGCTGGCAGGTTCTGGACCCGACGCCGCAGGAGAAGAGCTCAGGTGCGTCTCAGCATCATATCACATCATATTAGGCTACATTAGATTATATTATATACAGGCTACAGATTATATCGGTTATATTGGTGATTTAACACACGATCACTCCACTACATCCAGGCATTTACACACAATCACTAAAACACACACACACATACACATACACATACACATACAGACACATACACATACACATACACATACACATACACATATACACACACACACACACACACACACACACACACACACACATGTTGGTGCAACAGCATTATGAGGACTCTCCATAGGCGTAATGGTTTTTATACTGTACAAATGATATATTCTGTCCCCTTACACTGCCCCTGTCCCTAAACCTACCCATCACAGGAGATGTGCTGCATTTTAAAAATTTTAATAAAACATTGGTTTTTATGTTTTTTAAGCCTTTTGAAGTGTCCTCATAAACCACCCATAAGTTGTAATACCAGTGTAATACACATGTCATTATACAAATTTGTGTCCTCATAAATCACATAAACCAACCCACACACACACACACTCTTTCACACACTCACTAGAGTGATAAACACATGATCTCTCCACTACACCAGGTATTTACTGCTGTGGTCCAGCGCCGGTGAAGGCCGTCCTGCAGGGTCACACCGACGTCCCGTACGACGTGCCGTTCGTGTTTGGAGAGGTGAACGCTGATAAAGTCACATGGCTGGTCATGGCCGACGGGTCCAAGAAGAAGATTCTCTCAGACACGAGATCCGTCGGACAGAAGATCAGCACTAAAGCTGTGGGCAGCAACAGCAGACAAGACATCACAGACCAGTACAAGTACCCGGAGGGTCCGTCTCTCTCTCTCACACACACACACACACACACACACACACACACACACACACACACACACACACACTCACACACACACACACACACACACACTGTTATGTGGGAGTGTTCTAATCTGTGTGTCATTGCAGTTTCCCTGGTAGATCACCTGCAAACAACCGGTTAATCGGTGTCACCTGGCGGGAGCCACTTTAAATCTAGGACGCATGCTCTCTCTCTCTCCTCTTGCAGACGGCACTGCAGTAGCTGTGTTTTTACTTTTACAGTCCCCTTTTTCTTTTATACTGAATAAACTTGTTTTGATTGGCAGATTTCTGTCTTTGTGTCCTTTATGTTGCATCCCTAGAGCCAGGGTTGCAACACTCCCACATAACACACACACTCACACTCACACACGCAGTATATTTGGCAATATAGTGTATGTATGTATGTGTGTGTTTATTGCAATTGAGATATTTTAATATTTTAATAAGAAAGAGCATTGTAAAAGTGTTAGCTCTTGATGTTTTATGCCTGAGCATCTGTGTGTCCTCAGGGTCTGTGAAGGAGAGAGCCGTGTTTGACGAGGCGGTGAAGCGAGTGACGGGCCTGAAGCCGAGCGAGGCGGCTCCTGTGACGCTGCAGATGAACATCAGCCTGGACTCGCCCCCGCTGAACGGCACCGACGTCAAACTCCGGCTCGTCCTGAGCAGCACAACAGCACGAGACCTGTGTGTGAAGCTCAGCGCTCAGGTCATGAGATACACCGGAACACCGGCGGCTAACGTATGGAGCGACTCCACGGACACACAGCTGCAGCCCAACACCGGTGCGAACCGTCCCAGCAACACCAGTGTCACCCAGCACAAGAGAACACACGCACAACCTTTCAAACACACACACACACACACACACAAATGCACACAAACACACACAAACGCACACAAACACACACAAATGCACACAAACGCACACAAACACACACAAATGCACACAAACACACACCTGCAAACCTTTAAAGAAATCACAAGAAAATAAGACATATATTTATACACTCACCTAAAGGATTATTAGGAACACCATACTAATACTGGCATCATGGCATTGATTCAACAAGGTGCTGAAAGCATTCTTTAGAAATGTTGGCCCATATTGATAGGACAGCATCTTGCAGTTGATGGAGATTTGTGGGATGCACATCCAGGGCACGAAGCTCCCGTTCCACCACATCCCAAAGATGCTCTATTGGATTAAGATCTGGTGACTGTGGGGGCCATTTTAGTACAGTGAACTCATTGTCATGTTCAAGAAACCAATTTGAAATGATTCGAGCTTTGTGACATGGTGCATTATCCTGCTGGAAGTAGCCATCAGAGGATGGGTACATGGTGGCCATAAAGGGATGGACATGGTCAGAAACAATGCTCATGTAGGCCGTGGCATTTAAACGATGCCCAATTGGCACTAAGGGGCCTAAAGTGTGCCAAGAAAACATCCCCCACACCATTACACCACCACCACCAGCCTGCACAGTGGTAACAAGGCATGATGGATCCATGTTCTCATTCTATTTACGCCAAATTCTGACTCTACCATCTGAATGTCTCAACAGAAATCGAGACTCATCAGACCAGGCAACATTTTTCCAGTCTTCAACTGTCCAATTTTGGTGAGCTCTTGCAAATTGTAGCCTCTTTTTCCTATTTGTAGTGGAGATGAGTGGTAGCCGGTGGGGTCTTCTGCTGTTGTAGCCCATCCGCCTCAAGGTTGTGCGTGTTGTGGCTTCACAAATGCTTTGCTGCATACCTCGGTTGTAACGAGTGGGTATTTCAGTCAAAGTTGCTCTTCTATCAGCTTGAATCAGTCGGCCCATTCTCCTCTGACCTCTAGCATCAACAAGGCATTTTCGCCCACAGGACTGCCGCATACTGGATGTTTTTCCCTTTTCACACCATTCTTTGTAAACCCTAGAAATGGTTGTGCGTGAAAATCCCAGTAACTGACCAGATTGTGAAATACTCAGACCGGCCCGTCTGGCACCAACAACCATGCCACGCTGAAAATTGCTTAAATCACCTTTCTTTCCCATTCTGACATTCAGTTTGGAGTTCAGGAGATTGTCTTGACCAGGACCACACCCCTAAATGCATTGAAGCAACTGCCATGTGATTGGTTGATTAGATAATTGCATTAATGAGAAATTGAACAGGTGTTCCTAATAATCCTTTAGGTGAGTGTATATGTTATATATTATTTTTCATAAAGACAATTAAGCTTGTTTTTAGGACCGTATTAAGATTAATTAAATTAAACTCTTTCAATCCCCAAATTCTCATGACTGTAATGCAAAAATAGTATTTATTGTGTTGCCTTGAATTTATGCTTTAAAAAAAATCATTAACAATAATCTAATGCATTTGAATGGTCCTAAAATTAATTAATTAATTAATTAATTAATTAATTATTATTTATTTTAAATGCAATTAAATTCCTGATTAATTCTGAATGTAATATTACCCAGGTATGTTTCTTGAGAGATAATATCACTTGACTTGGTACCATTACAGGTTTTTAATATTCAATTTAAAGCACAAATAATAACAATGTGTTTCAGAACAAACTCTCCCCTTCACGGTCCCGTTTGCTGCGTACGGGGCGCAGATGATGGACAACAACTGCATCAAAGTCTCTGCTATCGCAACAGAGAAGACAGAGGCAAAAGAAACATATCTGGCGGAGAAAGACATCGTTCCACACAGTCCAGCCCTCGACCTCAAGGTGAGACACACACACACACACACGCACACACACACTAACCCTGTGGTGTGTGTGTCAGGTGTTTGAGAATCCTCTCCCCGCCCTTACACACACACACACACACACACACACACACACACACACTCTTGTACATCTATCTTTATGAGGACATTCATTGACACAATGCAATCTCTAGCCGCTTACCCTAACCTTACTCATCACAACTAAGTGCTTAACCCGAACCCTTACCCTAAACCTACCCTTAACCTAATTATAACCTTATCCCTAAAACCAAGTCTTGACCCTCAAACAGGCCTTTAAAGGGGTCTCAGAAAGTGAGGACCGGCCAAAATGTCCTCACTTTACTCTCTTTGTCCTCACTCCAATGGTCTAAAACTCAAACTGGTCCTCACAAAGATAGTTGTACAAGTACACACACACACACACACACACACACACAAACACTAACCCTGCGGTGTGTGTGTCAGGTGATTGGGACTCCTCTCCAGGAGTCAGAGATGAGTGCTGAGGTGGTGTTTGAGAATCCTCTCCCCGTGCCGCTGAAGAACTGCTCCGTCACACTCACCGGCAGTGGCTTGCTGAAAAACACTGAGTCGTCCAGGTGAGACACAGCTTTCCTACACACACTGAGCTCAATCCCGTGTGCTGTGAGTGTTTATGACGCGTGTGTGTGTGTGTGATGGGTAGGTTTAGGGGTCGGGTTAGTGTGTGTGTGCTTGTTTTTGTGATATATGAGGACACAAATGTGTATAATGACATGCATATTACACTGGTATTACAACTTACACATGATTTATGAGGACATTGCATGAGTCCTCATATTTCAAATAGCTTAAAAAACATAAAAAACAATGTTTTTTTAAAAATTTAAAAATGCAGCATGTCTCCTGTGATGGGTAGGTTTAGGGACAGGGGCATATCCTTACAAGTATATCAAAACAAACCTGTGTGTGTGTGTGTGTGTGTGCAGCGCCGTTGAGCTCGGCCCGGGACAGAGGATCCGGCTGAAGGTGAAGTTCAGTCCCTACAGACTCGGACCCAAGAAACTGGTGGCCAACTTCGACAGCACAACATTCAGAAACATTAAAGCCAGTGTGGACGTGAACGTCAGGCCAGCAGCGCTCGGGTTCCTCAAGCTCGGCCGATGAGACGCAGAACCAGCAGAACCATCAGAACCAGCAGAACCATCAGAAGAGTTCTGATTATTGCATGAACACCAACCATGAACATTGCAGAGATGTAAAGAGCTCATTTGTGCTGATATAACAAAAGAAAATAATTAACAGTGTCACCATTAAAACAGTGAGAATGCATTATAGTGGATGACTTTATTATGAATGAAAATAAAGTTGCAATACAAATTTTTTAAATGTCCTAAAAAATTAAACTTCATTTATGTACAATCATGCATTTAGATTCCTAAACTGTTTTATCAGCCGAACTCTTTTGGTGTGATATTTACTTCATTATATATTTAGTAGTGCTGGGCAACCACAACGATTAATATTAGTAATACGATTAGTATTTGAACTAACTCACATTTCAACTCACATTTCACACTAAAATCAAAAGAATAGCCTGTTATATATATTTTCTCTTCTTCTTTTTTGTGCATGTTGACATTATTTCAATGAGTTTTTAACCCCAAACGCTCAATTATTCATTTTTGTATATATAAATACACACAAATGCATGTATATATTTAAGAAATATGTGCATTTATATACTGTATGTATATATATATATTTCAATATTTTATATATAACCAACAACACAATCTTCTTATATATACATGCATATGTGTGTATTTATTTATACATACAAAATATTATAATTAATTGTTGCCCAGCAGTGATATTTAGAGCTCATTTGTCTGGCTGTGTTCGAACTTAATAAATATTTTAAGCAAAAGTTTTGTTCATTTAATAAAGGAGTTTTTGTGCTGAAAACATGAGCGTTTACAGACAGAGCGGTTATGATAAATCCTTACACACACACACACACACACCAACACTCACTCACTCACACCAACACTCACTATCACTCTCTCACACCAACACTCACACACCAACACTCACTCACTCACACCAACACTCACTATCACTCTCACACCAACACTCACTCTCTCTCACACCAACACTCACTCACTCACACCAACACTCACTATCACTCTCTCTCACACCAACACTCACTATCACTCTCTCACACCAACACTCACTATCACTCTCTCTCACACCAAGACTCACTCACTCACACCAACACTCACTTTCTCACACCAACACTCACATTCTCACACCAACACTCACATTCTCACACCAACACTCACATTCTCACACCAACACTCACATTCTCACACCAACACTCACCCTCACACACCAACACTCACTCTCTCTCACACCAACACTCACTCACTCACACCAACACTCACATTCTCACACCAACACTCACATTCTCACACCAACACTCACATTCTCACACCAACACTCACATTCTCACACCAACACTCACCCTCACACACCAACACTCACTCTCTCTCACACCAACACTCACTCACTCACACCAACACTCACATTCTCACACCAACACTCACATTCTCACACCAACACTCACATTCTCACACCAACACTCACATTCTCACACCAACACTCACATTCTCACACCAACACTCACCCTCACACACCAACACTCACTCTCTCTCACACCAACACTCACTCACTCACACCAACACTCACTCTCTCACACCAACACTCACATTCTCACACCAACACTCACTCTCTCACACCAACACTCACACTCTCACACATCAACACTCACTCTCTCACACCAACACTCACTCTCTCACACTCTCTCACACCAACACTCACTCTCTCACACCAACACTCACTCTCACACACCAACACTCACACCAACACTCACTCTCTCTCACACCAACACTCACTCTCTCACACCAACACTCACTCTCACACACCAACACTCACACTCACACACCAACACTCACACCAACACTCACTCACTCACACCAACACTCACTCTCTCTCACACCAACACTCACTATCACTCTCTCACACTCACACTCACTCAGACCAACACTCACTCACACCAACACTCACTATCACTCTCTCACACCAACACTCACTATCACTCTCTCACACCAACACTCACTATCACTCTCTCACACCAACACTCACTATCACTCTCTCTCACACCAAGACTCACTCACTCACACCAACACTCACTCTCTCTCACACCAACACTCACTATCACTCTCTCACACTCACACTCACTCAGACCAACACTCACTCACTCACACCAACACTCACTCTCTCTCACACCAACACTCACTATCACTCTCTCACACCAACACTCACTATCACTCTCTCACACCAACACTCACTATCACTCTCTCTCACACCAAGACTCACTCACTCACACCAACACTCACTTTCTCACACCAACACTCACATTCTCACACCAACACTCACATTCTCACACCAACACTCACTCTCTCACACCAACACTCACTCTCTCACACCAACACTCACATTCTCACACCAACACTCACTCTCTCACACCAACACTCACACTCTCACACATCAACACTCACTCTCTCACACCAACACTCACTCTCTCACACCAACACTCACATTCTCACACCAACACTCACTCTCTCACACCAACACTCACACTCTCACACACCAACACTCACTCTCTCACACCAACACTCACTCTCTCATACCAACACTAACATTCTCACACCAACACTCACTCTCTCACACCAACACTCACACTCTCACACACCAACACTCACTCTCTCACACACCAACACTCACTCTCTCACACCAACACTCACACTCACACACCAACACTCACACTCTCACACACCTACACTCACTCTCTCACACCAACACTCACTCTCTCACACTCTCTCACACCAACACTCACTCTCTCACACCAACACTCACTCTCTCACACCAACACTCACTCTCTCACACCAACACTCACTCTCACACACTCACACCAACACTCACTCTCTCTCACACCAACACTCACTCTCTCACACCAACACTCACTCTCACACACCAACACTCACTCTCTCTCACACCAACACTCACTATCACTCTCTCACACTCACTCAGACCAACACTCACTCACACCAACACTCACTCTCTCTCACACCAACACTCACTATCACTCTCTCACACCAACACTCACTATCACTCTCTCTCACACCAAGACTCACTCACTCACACCAACACTCACTTTCTCACACCAACACTCACATTCTCACACCAACACTCACATTCTCACACCAACACTCACATTCTCACACCAACACTCACCCTCACACACCAACACTCACTCTCTCACACCAACACTCACTCTCTCTCACACCAACACTCACTCACTCACACCAACACTCACATTCCCACACCAACACTCACATTCTCACACCAACACTCACTCTCTCACACCAACACTCACACTCTCACACCAACACTCACTCTCTCACACCAACACTCACATTCTCACACCAACACTCACTCTCTCACATCAACACTCACTCTCTCACACCAACACTCACTCTCTCACACCAACACTCACATTCTCACACCAACACTCACACTCTCACACACCAACACTCACTCTCTCACACCAACACTCACATTCTCACACCAACACTCACTCTCTCACACCAACACTAACATTCTCACACACCAACACTCACACTCTCACACACCAACACTCACTCTCTCACACCAACACTCACACTCTCACACACCAACACTCACACTCTCACACACCTACACTCACTCTCTCACACCAACACTCACTCTCTCACACTCTCTCACACCAACACTCACTCTCTCACACCAACACTCACTCACACACCAACACTCTCTCTCTCACACCAACACTCACTCTCTCACACCAACACTCACTCTCTCACACCAACACTCACTCTCTCACACCAACACTCACTCTCACACACCAACACTCACACTCACACCAACACTCACTCTCTCTCACACCAACACTCACTCCCTCACACCAACACTCACACACCAACACTCACTCTCTCACACCAACTCATACCAACACTCACTCTCTCTCTCTCTCACACACACACACACACACACTCTCACACGAACACTCACTCTCACACCAACACTCACTCTCTCACACCAACACTCACACTCTCACACCAACACTCACTCTCTCTCACACCAACACTCACTCTCACTCCAACATTCACTCTCTCACACCAACAATCACTCCAACATTCACTCTCTCACACCAACACTCACTCTCTCTCACACCAACACACACTCTCTCACACCAACACACACTCACACCAACACTCACTCTCTCACACCAACACTCACTCTCTCACACCAACACTCACACTTTCACACCAACACTCACTCACTCTCACACCAACACTCTCTCTCTCACACCAACACTCACTATCTCTCACACCAACACTCACTCTCTCTCACACCAACACACACTCTCTCTTTCACACCAACACTCACTCTCACTTTCACACCAACACTCACTCTCACCAACACTCACTCACACCAACACTCACTCTCACACCAACACACACTCTCTCACACCAACACTCACTCACTCTCTCACACCAACACTCACTCTCTCTTTCACACCAACACTCACTCTCTCACACCAACACTCACTCACTCTCACACCAACACACTCTCTCACACCAACACTCACTCTCACACCAACACTCACTCTCACACCAACACACACTCTCTCACACCAACACTCACTCACACACCAACACACACTCTCTCACACCAACACTCACTCTCTCTTTCACACCAACACTCACTCTCTCACACCAACACTCACTCTCTCACACCAACACTCACTCTCTCACACCAACACTCACTCTCACACACCAACACTCACTCACACACCAACACTCACACTCACACCAACACTCACTCTCTCACACCAACACTCACTCTCACACACCAACACTCACACTCACACCAACACTCACTCTCTCTCACACCAACACTCACTCCCTCACACCAACACTCACACACCAACACTCACTCTCTCACACCAACTCATACCAACACTCACTCTCTCTCACACGAACACTCACTCTCTCACACCAACACTCACACTCTCACACCAACACTCACTCTCTCTCACACCAACACTCACTCTCACTCCAACATTCACTCTCTCACACCAACAATCACTCCAACATTCACTCTCTCACACCAACACTCACTCTCTCACACCAACACACACTCTCTCACACCAACACACACTCACACCAACACTCACTCTCTCACACCAACACTCACTCTCTCACACCAACACTCACACTTTCACACCAACACTCACTCACTCTCACACCAACACTCTCTCTCTCACACCAACACTCACTATCTCTCACACCAACACTCACTCTCTCTCACACCAACACACACTCTCTTTCACACCAACACTCACTCCCTCACACCAACACTCACTCACTCTCACACCAACACTCACTCTCTCTCTCACACCAACACTCACTCTCACTTTCACACCAACACTCACTCTCTCACACCAACACTCACTCTCACACCAACACTCACTCTCACACCAACACACACTCTCTCACACCAACACTCACTCACTCTCTCACACCAACACTCACTCTCTCTTTCACACCAACACTCACTCTCTCACACCAACACTCACTCTCACACCAACACTCACACCAACACACTCTCTCACACCAACACTCACTCTCACTCTCACACCAACACTCACTCTCACACCAACACTCACTCTCACACCAACACTCACTCACTCTCACACCAACACTCACTCACACACCAACACACACTCTCTCACACCAACACTCACTCTCTCACACCAACACTCACTCTCACACCAACACTCACTCACTCTCACACCAACACTCACTCTCACACCAACACACACTCTCTCACACCAACACTCACTCACTCTCACACCAACACTCACTCTCTCACACCAACACTCACTCACTCTCACACCAACACTCACACCAACACTCACTCTCTCACACCAACACTCACTCTCTCTTTCACACCAACACTCACTCACTCTCACACCAACACTCACTCTCACACCAACACACACTCTCTCACACCAACACTCACTCTCTCTCTCACACCAACACTCACTCTCTCTTTCACACCAACACTCTCTCTCACACCAACACTCACTCTCTCACACCAACACTCACTATCTCTCACACCAACACTCACTCTCACACCAACACACACTCTCTCACACCAACACACACTCTCTCACACCAACACTCACTCTCTCTCTCACACCAACACTCACTCTCACTCCAACATTCACTATCACTCTCTCACACCAACACACAATCTCACTCCAACACACTCTCTCACACCAACACACAATCTCACACCAACACTCACTATCTCTCTCACACCAACACACAATCTCACACCAACACTCACTATCACTCTCACACCGACACACAATCTCACACCAACACCAACACTCACTCTCACTCCAACACACTCTCTCACACCAACACACAATCTCACACCAACACACAATCTCACACCAACACTCACTCTCACACCAACACTCACTCTCACACCAACACACTCACACCAACACTCCCTCTCTCAGACCAACACACTCTCACACCAACACTCCCTCTCACACCAACACTCCCTCTCTCAGACCAACACTCCCTCTCACACCAACACTCCCTCTCACACCAACACTCCCTCTCTCAGACCAACACACTCTCACACCAACACTCCCTCTCACACCAACACTCCCTCTCTCACACCAACACTCTCTCACACAAACACACCAACACAGTCACTCTCACACCAACACACACTCACACACTAACACCAACACACACACACTCACACTCTCACAGTTACGATTGATTCCTTACAGACAAACATGATGATTTTATGAATAACACTTTATATGCAAAACAGATTTAATTATTTTAGGGGTCAAACTACTGTGTACATTCATTACAACATCGCTTAGAAATATGGAGTAATTCATAGCCTTTGGGAAAGTAAGGGAAAGTTCCAGATTCCACTTTAAACACACTTTCTGCAGTCTCCGTCAGACGCTGTCAGAGGGGGTCAGCAGAGGTCAGCAGGGGGTCAGCAGGGGTTCAGCCTGGGGGTCAGCTGGGGTTCAGCCTGGGGGTCAGCAGGGGGTCAGCAGAGGTTCAGCCTGGGGGTCAGTAGAGGTCAGCAGGAGTTCAGCTGGGGTTCAGCAGGGGTCAGACGGGGGTCAGCAGGGACTCGAGCTTCTCCAGGTTGTGTTCAACGGCTCCGTTCAGGAACTGCACCCAGCAGACATCGGCCTCGCCGCAGACATGACTGGACCTGACGGAGGACACACACACTGATGTGAGATGAAAGACGAATCCAGAGCAAACAAATGTGTGACTGCGAACTGAAGCAATGCGGGGCAAGTGATAATAATAACAGGGTCCGTACAGACACTGTTAAATTACATTCCAGGATGCTTAACCCTTCAAAGTCTAGAGCGTCAAAGTGCGTACCCCTGACATATCTATTAATAGTTTCAAAACGGATTAACGTATTAACTTGCTTTTTTTTCTATGAAAAAGCTGATATTCGTCTGTGTAATAATGAGTAGACTGTGTTGACTTCCGCGAATGATAAGCCTTCCGTATTTGAGTGCAAATCCATAGCATTTTACCGCAAAACATAGAAATGGTACTTTACCCAATCTAATTATATAAAATGCCGTTGGTGTGTGAACCAATCACAGACCAATATAAAACAAACAATGCCGTTGTCAGGTGTCCTAGGACCGTGAAAAGGGGGAGGAATAAATCCCATGTGTCTTCCCAGACACAACCTTTTATATACGGTCTTTGGACACATTTGGACTGCTTTGGAGATACACGTATTTGTACTGGTCAGATTTTACAGAGTTCTTAGATTATTTTCAAAGAAAATCAACATGTAAGAATAATGTGCAAATACAGTGCCACCTAGAGGTTGTTTTTAGATGTGTTTGGTAAATTGACACAATGTTGATAGATGTTCATTTTGAATTGAATATTCTTGTGAATATTCACTATTTTCAAATATAGCCTATTGTCTTCCAATAACTCAAGGACTTTTCATAAATATGGCTGTTTTTAAGGGTTTTCCAGGACTTCAAGCACCTTGTACAAACACTTTTACAGTCTACGGTACGAACCCTGTAGTAATTAAACTGAGGTCAATTGTGAAGACTATGATTATCAGAACTCTTACCTTGTGATCTCCAGCACTTTCTTCAGCACACACGCCAGTTTACACACCTAAACCAATCACATAATTCATTAGTGCTGGAGTCTACAGCCCAACACACACACACACACACACACACACACACACACACACACACACAAAAACTGTAATATTGTTAAATATTATGACAATTTAAAATAACTTTTCTATTTTAAAATGTAATTTATTCCTGTGATCAAAGCTGAATTTTCAGCATCATTACTTTGATTGCTTTGATCACAGGAATAAATTAAACTTTACTATATACTCACATAGAAAACAGCTGTTTTAAATTACAATACTATTTCACAATAATACAATTTATTTATTTTTTTTATCAAATAATGCAGCCTTGGTGAGCAGAAGAGACTTCTTTTAAAAACATAAAAAATCTTTCCGACTCCAAACCGTTTGACTGCTGTGACATCAGGACCTGTCACTGTGACTAATGCAGCGGCACACCTGCGTCAATACTGAGACGAAACTGGGCAATGAATCTGGGAGTCTGAACACGTCCCATGTGCGTGATAAAGTTATACGATCTGTCGGGACTTACGTTATGATTGACAGCTGGGCGGTCCACGGGGGGGTAGAGACTGAGGGCGAGGTCGTCGACGCTGAAAACACACACACACACAGGAGAGGTCATTATCACACTGATCATCGGTGCGACCGAGGTTTGTCAGGGCGGGTGTTTGGTGTGGCACGATCAAGCACACAGACAGCTGTAGGGCGAATCACTCACTGTGAACATCCTGAGACCACGACACTCACAGGCAGGGGAATGTCATCTGTTACTTATGCTTAAAAAAATACAGTGAAATATATAGTAAAGTGTAATTTATTCCTGTGATCAAAGCTGAATGTTCATCATCATTACTCCAGTCTTCAGTGTCACATGATCATCAGAAATCAGGATAATATGATGATCTGATGATCAAGAAACATTCATGATTATTATCAGTGTTGAAAACAGTTTCATATTTTTGTGGAAACTGATGCATTTTATTTTTCAGGATTCTTTGATGAATTAGAAAGTTCTAAAGAACAGCATTTATTTGAAATAGAATCTTTTGTAACATTATAAAAGGTCTTTACTAGAGATGTTCCGATACCCTTTTTCCCTCCCCGATACCGATCCCTGGACTCAGGGTATCGGCCGATACCGAGTACTGATCCGATACCTGGGTGTGTGTGCATCTATACAGCTGCAATTCATACTAGCCCTGTATGAATTGATATAATTATTTTATGGTGTGCTTCAGACTCATCCCTTAATTAAACATGAACAAATAGTGAACGAGAGTATTTTTATTATCTGACATACCTTTCACAGCAATATATTATTTATTTTTCTTAAGTGAAAAAGAACTTCAAATGCAGCCACACATCTTATACTGTAAACTGAAAAGGGTATTTTAGTTTTACCATATAACTGTAGAAAAAAAGTTTATCAAATAAATCTAGGAATCTAAAAAATTATATATGAATAATATAAGAAAATAATCTCTTTATGACTTAAAGTCCAGAAACAATTTTGTTAAATAAACGGCATTTCAGTTTTGACAGCGGCTGGTCATCCAGAACAATAAACTCGATCATTTTGTCGGTTATATTTATCGCTCGTTGGCTGTCTTTTGAAAACTTTTCTCTTTGTTTGAATGAAGCTTCCAGAGATTGTTGATTCTGGCGCGTCTCATTCTTCTCTGCCCTGGCCTGTGTGTAACCCTCGTGTTCTGCGGGGTGACGCGTCTTCAAATGCTTTAAGTTACTCGTGTTGAAGTTGCTAATACTTGTTCCACCCCTCGAAATTGCAGTATGGCATACGAGACATGTCGCTGTTTTACTGGCTGGTTGGTTCAGTCTGAAATACTACTAAACAGCGGACGCACTGATAGCGCGCGCGCGTTTTCTTCTTCGCTGATCTAAACAGTATTCGCTTGAGGCAACAGCACAACTTCCTGTGTCGCCGCAAGCAACAACTGTTTAGAGCAGCGAAGAAGAATTGATCTCCGATTTGCAGCGTTAAGCAAAGCTCGCGTGCATAACTACGTATTGTTTAAGAAAATGGTATCGGATCGGTACATGGATAGAAGAACTCGCCGATACCGATGCCGGAATTTTTATTGGTATCGGCGGCATTTCCGCCGGATACTAGTATCGGAACAACTCTAGTCTTTACTGTCACTTTTGATTAATTTAATCCTTGAAGAATAAAATAATGTATTTATTACAAAGAAATCAAACATTTAAATGATTAGAAGAAGCATCCAAACCATTTAAACTTCATTCAATCAAATCTATTCCTTAAATTACACAAACTGTGTTCGGTTGTTTTATATTTTACAGAATAAACTGCAGCATGAAGACAAACTTCAAGCCTCAATATTAAAGTCCCCCTGTGGTGACAATCCAGCTTTAATGTTGTTTATGTGTCTATGTGGTGTTTTTAATACGCTTTAAGACACAATCATGTGTAAGTTCATAAGTCGACAGCATTGCTGAGTATTTCCTCCTTAAAACTGCAGTGAACCAAAGACAGTCTCAAAAACACGGTGTGAAATCGCTGGTGTTTCTGACGTCACAAACGACCTTGTAACCAATCAGATCAACGTGTGATCGTCAACCAGTGGATCTCTGAGTGAGGGAGTGGAGGCGGGGCTCATTTGCATATTCATAGAACCACGCATACTAAATGAGGCAAGGGTGTCGAGTTACATTCAAGATATTGTAAGGCATAAAGAAATTTTTTCAAGGATTTTTTTAAAAAATATGTCCTTTTGGTGAGTTTTAAGGGATAAAATGATTGACTACAGGGGGACTGTAATATTTTGATTCATATTAGTAATAGACGCACCTCGGACTGATGTCTTTAGCAGCGTCTGCGAGATCGTCTAACTGTGTGATATTCTCCTCAGTGTCCGCAGAGCCGGAGTTTCGGACGGCAGAGGAGAGCTTACGCAGACTCGCTCCAGACGCCTTCATCAGACCCCGACACTGACACACCAGCAGCCGGTCCGACGGGGACCAGTACGTGTCCTGGTTCTCCCGGCCTCCTTCATCATCACCTTCATCATCATCAGGTAAGACGTCAGCAAACGGGTCCTGAGTCTCAGCCAGAGCCTGAACACAGAAGAGCAGCAGTTCAGACGATCTCCTGCACTAATGCTGCGTTTACACGACAGCGTCCAGACGATCTCCTGCACTAATGCTGCGTTTACACGACAGCGTCCAGACGATCTCCTGCACTAATGCTGCGTTTACACGACAGCGTCCAGACGATCTCCTGCACTAATGCTGCGTTTACACGACAGCGTCCAGACGATCTCCTGCACTAATGCTGCGTTTACACGACAGCGTCCAGACGATCTCCTGCACTAATGCTGCGTTTACACGACAGCGTTCAGACGATCTCCTGCACTAATGCTGCGTTTACACGACAGCGTCCAGACGATCTCCTGCACTAATGCTGCGTTTACACGACAGCGTCCAGACGATCTCCTGCACTAATGCTGCGTTTACACGACAGCGTCCAGACGATCTCCTGCACTAATGCTGCGTTTACACGACAGCGTCCAGACGATCTCCTGCACTAATGCTGCGTTTACACGACAGCGTCCAGACGATCTCCTGCACTAATGCTGCGTTTACACGACAGCGTCCAGACGATCTCCTGCACTAATGCTGCGTTTACACGACAGCGTCCAGACGATCTCCTGCACTAATGCTGCGTTTACACGACAGCGTCCAGACGATCTCCTGCACTAATGCTGCGTTTACACGACAGCGTCCAGACGACCTCCTGCACTAATGCTGCGTTTACACGACAGCGTCCAGACGATCTCCTGCACTAATGCTGCGTTTACACGACAGCGTCCAGACGATCTCCTGCACTAATGCTGCGTTTACACGACAGCGTCCAGACGATCTCCTGCACTAATGCTGCGTTTACACGACAGCGTCCAGACGACCTCCTGCACTAATGCTGCGTTTACACGACAGCGTCCAGACGATCTCCTGCACTAATGCTGCGTTTACACGACAGCGTCCAGACGATCTCCTGCACTAATGCTGCGTTTACACGACAGCGTCCAGACGATCTCCTGCACTAATGCTGCGTTTACACGACAGCGTCCAGACGACCTCCTGCACTAATGCTGCGTTTACACGACAGCGTCCAGACGATCTCCTGCACTAATGCTGCGTTTACACGACAGCGTCCAGACGACCTCCTGCACTAATGCTGCGTTTACACGACAGCGTCCAGACGATCTCCTGCACTAATGCTGCGTTTACACGACAGCGTCCAGACGACCTCCTGCACTAATGCTGCGTTTACACGACAGCGTCCAGACGACCTCCTGCACTAATGCTGCGTTTACACGACAGCGTCCAGACGACCTCCTGCACTAATGCTGCGTTTACACGACAGCGTCCAGACGATCTCCTGCACTAATGCTGCGTTTACACGACAGCGTCCAGACGATCTCCTGCACTAATGCTGCGTTTACACGACAGCGTCCAGACGACCTCCTGCACTAATGCTGCGTTTACACGACAGCGTCCAGACGATCTCCTGCACTAATGCTGCGTTTACACGACAGCGTCCAGACGACCTCCTGCACTAATGCTGCGTTTACACGACAGCGTCCAGACGACCTCCTGCACTAATGCTGCGTTTACACGACAGCGTCCAGACGACCTCCTGCACTAATGCTGCGTTTACACGACAGCGTCCAGACGACCTCCTGCACTAATGCTGCGTTTACACGACAGCGTCCAGACGATCTCCTGCACTAATGCTGCGTTTACACGACAGCGTCCAGACGACCTCCTGCACTAATGCTGCGTTTACACGACAGCGTCCAGACGACCTCCTGCACTAATGCTGCGTTTACACGACAGCGTCCAGACGACCTCCTGCACTAATGCTGCGTTTACACGACAGCGTCCAGACGACCTCCTGCACTAATGCTGCGTTTACACGACAACGTCCAGACGATCTCCTGCACTAATGCTGCGTTTACACGACAGCGTCCAGACGATCTCCTGCACTAATGCTGCGTTTACACGACAGCGTCCAGACGATCTCCTGCACTAATGCTGCGTTTACACGACAGCGTCCAGACGATCTCCTGCACTAATGCTGCGTTTACACGACAGCGTCCAGACGATCTCCTGCACTAATGCTGCGTTTACACGACAGCGTCCAGACGATCTCCTGCACTAATGCTGCGTTTACACGACAGCGTCCAGACGATCTCCTGCACTAATGCTGGGTTTACACGACAGCGTCCAGACAATCTCCTGCACTAATGCTGCGTTTACACGACAGCGTCCAGACGATCTCCTGCACTAATGCTGCGTTTACACGACAGCGTCCAGACGATCTCCTGCACTAATGCTGCGTTTACACGACAGCGTCCAGACGATCTCCTGCACTAATGCTGCGTTTACACGACAGCGTCCAGACGATCTCCTGCACTAATGCTGCGTTTACACGACAGCGTCCAGACGACCTCCTGCACTAATGCTGCGTTTACACGACAGCGTCCAGACGATCTCCTGCACTAATGCTGCGTTTACACGACAGCGTCCAGACGATCTCCTGCACTAATGCTGCGTTTACACGACAGCGTCCAGACGATCTCCTGCACTAATGCTGCGTTTACACGACAGCGTCCAGACGATCTCCTGCACTAATGCTGCGTTTACACGCCAGCGTCCAGACGATCTCCTGCACTAATGCTGCGTTTACACGACAGCGTCCAGACGATCTCCTGCACTAATGCTGCGTTTACACGACAGCGTCCAGACGATCTCCTGCACTAATGCTGCGTTTACACGACAGCGTCCAGACGATCTCCTGCACTAATGCTGCGTTTACACGACAGCGTCCAGACGATCTCCTGCACTAATGCTGCGTTTACACGACAGCGTCCAGACGATCTCCTGCACTAATGCTGCGTTTACACGACAGCGTCCAGACGATCGACGCCACTGTCAGAGCGATCTCCATCCACACGGATCTGTGAAACGACTGAAAACGCTGCATTCTGCTGCCAGGCCAGTAGATGGCGATGAAACACTGTCCTGAACACGTGATACGCATGTGCATGACGTCATCGTCTTCAGAGATTCACGTTTCTGTTGTTTACACGGAGACCGTTTTTCAAAAACCTGCACTTTGAAACCCGATCAGGCACGCAAAAAACGCTTTTATCATATAAACAAATGACAAAACGCATAACATTTTTTACGTTTTTAGTTGAAAACGGTGTTGTGTAGACAGCCCCTAAAAAATTCTGTATTATGGTGCCGGACAAGTAATTTGTTGAGGTCAGTCTGTAGAGAAACACTACACGCCTGCGCACACATATATCCACACACTCATATCTATAGACTGAACACGTGATACGCATGTGCGCCGTCAGCGTTTACACAGACTCACGTTTTTGAAGTTTACACGGAGATGATCACGGTTTTCTACATTTTACGCCGCTTGCACTTGTGATCCTGTTTGAGAGTGTGTGTTCTCGAGCACAAACACTGTGTGTGTGTGTGTGAATGAACGGCCAGAACACATTAAAAGTTTCTGTTTTTTGTGAGAGCGGTGTCGAGTTAGCGGCCCATAATGATCAATAACTAATGATCTTTATCTGGACAATAACTTTATTCTAGATCTGCTGTAAAGACAAAACAATCTGTGTTGCTGTAATCTCCAGTTATCACTGTAAAGCTGCGGAAACACTCTATTGTTAAAAGCGCTGTATAAATGAAGACGACCTGACTACAGAATCATACCAACAACCGCTTATTAATATTGATGCACAATCACTTTATTACAGCTGAAAACAATCTTTATTTATTAGCAATAAGACGATTGTAGATGTTCTCTGACCTGCTCCATTTCCTCCAGGGCATCTTTCACCAAACCAGCATATGAAGTCAATACGGCCAACACGGCACTGCGGTTATCTGTGAGGAACACACACACACACACACACACACACACACAAAGAGGCAGATTATTCAATTATGAAGTTAAAACAAGTTGTGATTTCATATACATGAGCAAATCAATGACTATATCTGCATTACATTTTCAGTCATGGAGGAATTTGTAATAAAATGAACTCTAGTACTGGCTAGTTGACCTCTGACCTTTTGGCAGCTGATTAAACTTGTCACATGCGGCCCAAACTCCTCCAGTCGACATCAGCTGCTCCTGTGAGAGACTGAGGAAAACATCATCATCATTATTGTGTTAATAATGTTGAATCAGAATAAGTTCCTCTTGTAGCATCTCTTCTCTTCTCTGATGATGTGGGCGGGGCTATAACCTGTCACTCACATGAGATCAGCCAATAGCAAACCACAACCATCCAATCATAGAGACAGTCATAATCTGAAGCCACGCCCACCGGCTTGTGTGAAGCTGTCTCCTCGTCAGTTATTACTTATAACAAAACACAAAACAATGCCTAAAAGCTGCTATGTGACAGAGTACAGCAAACAAGATTAAAAATAAACAGAAATACATTTTTATAAGCTGTCAATCCCCAAAAAAACAGCGTTTAAGGACACAGAAGGTCAGTCTGATGTTACAAAAAAGGTCAAAGGTCAGTCTTATGCTCTGAAGAGGGTCAAAGGTCAGTCTGATGCTCTGACGTGGGTCAAAGGTCAGTCTGATGTTCCAAAAAGGGTCAATGGTCAGTCTGATGCTCTGAAGAGGGTCAAAGGTCAGTCTGATGCTCTGAAGAGGGTCAAAGGTCAGTCTGGTGCTCTGACGTGGGTCAAAGGTCAGTCTGATGTTCCAAAAAGGCTCAAAGGTCAGTCTGATGCTCTGAAGAGGGTCAAAGGTCAGTCTGATGTTCCGAAAAGGGTCAAAGGTCAGTCTGATGCTCTGACGTGGGTCAAAGGTCAGTCTGATGTTCCGAAAAGGGTCAAAGGTCAGTCTGATGCTCTGACGTGGGTCAAAGGTCAGTCTGATGTTCCGAAAAGGGTCAAAGGTCAGTCTGATGCTCTGACGTGGGTCAAAGGTCAGTCTGATGTTCCAAAAAGGCTCAAAGGTCAGTCTGATGCTCTGAAGAGGGTCAAAGGTCAGTCTGATGCTCTGAAGAGGGTCAAAGGTCAGTCTGATGTTCCAAAAAGGGTCAAAGGTCAGTCTGATACTCTGACGTGGGTCAAAGGTCAGTCTGATGTTCCAAAAAGGGTCAAAGGTCAGTCTGATGCTCTGAAGAGGGTCAAAGGTCAGTCTGATGCTCTGAAGAGGGTCAAAGGTCAGTCTGATGTTCCAAAAAGGCTCAAAGGTCAGTCTGATGCTCTGAAGAGGGTCAAAGGTCAGTATGATGCTCTGAAGAGGGTCAAAGGTCAGTATGATGCTCTGAAGAGGATCAAAGGTCAGTCTGGTGCTCTGACGTGGGTCAAAGGTCAGTCTGATGTTCCAAAAAGGCTCAAAGGTCAGTCTGGTGCTCTGAAGAGGGTCAAAGGTCAGTCTGATGCTCTGAAGAGGGTCAAAGGTCAGTCTGATGCTCTGAAGAGGGTCAAAGGTCAGTCTGATGTTCCAAAAAGGCTCAAAGGTCAGTCTGATGCTCTGAAGAGGGTCAAAGGTCAGTATGATGCTCTGAAGAGGATCAAAGGTCAGTCTGGTGCTCTGACGTGGGTCAAAGGTCAGTCTGATGTTCCAAAAAGGCTCAAAGGTCAGTCTGATGCTCTGAAGAGGGTCAAAGGTCAGTCTGATGCTCTGAAGAGGGTCAAAGGTCAGTCTGATGTTCCAAAAAGGCTCAAAGGTCAGTCTGATGCTCTGAAGAGGGTCAAAGGTCAGTCTGATGCTCTGAAGAGGGTCAAAGGTCAGTCTGATGTTCCAAAAAGGCTCAAAGGTCAGTCTGATGCTCTGAAGAGGGTCAAAGGTCAGTCTGATGCTCTGAAGAGGGTCAAAGGTCAGTCTGATGCTCTGAAGAGGGTCAAAGGTCAGTCTGATGCTCTGAAGAGGGTCAAAGGTCAGTCTGATGCTCTGAAGAGGGTCAAAGGTCAGTCTGATGCTCTGAAAAGCACACTCACTCTCACTCTAAAAATGTATTTCTTTTTTTTTTTAGCTTGTTTGCTGTACCCCTGGTCACATAGCAGCTTATAGACAACATTCTGTTTTTTGTTATAAGTCAAAATGACAAGGAGGCAGTTTTACGCTGTTTCCCCCTGGTGGGCGTGGCCTAAATGCGCTGTCTCTATCAAATCAATTCTTCACAGACACAATCAAGCCCCGCCCACATTTGTTCTTGTCCCAGAAGCGTTTC
>JAULUF010000060.1:640000-642500 GCA_031834385.1 Semotilus atromaculatus
TAACGACATGTTTGTGCAAAAACAGTTTCATGGCCAGTTTAAAATATATGAATATGAATATGAATGGAATATGTACATTTTCTTACGGCAGAGCACGAGCTGATGATCTGAGATGATGAAACAAGAACACAGAATAGAGTTTGATCGATAACTGAAGTGAGACACGCTGTTGTATAACACACAGTTGTTCATTGACTGTATTTATCACAGATTATCAGATGTTGTTAAAGTCATCCGGTTCTTATCTTGTGTTGTGCTCTTCGGGACTCAAGGGTTTACATCTTTCACCAAAGCCAGCACATCTCCAGATAAGCCTGTCACACACTCTATGTCCTTACATGTCTGAGTTTGTTTGTTTTCATCTTAGGACAGTATCCTCACTTCTCCACATGTTTCAGCATAATATTCTTATTTTTAATGGCGAGCTGATGTCCAGTTCCAGTTATGCATTAAATATATGCAACTTACACTTATTTTTCATGCTTTGGAACTTCAGCTGTTAAGGTTCTCTCGAAATGAACAAACGTTCATCCAACACTGAAATAAATCAAGTTTCTGATTTTGGTCTCTATGCTTCATGACATTCAGTAACTTTATCTGAGCAGTTTAAAAGTTTAAATGACATGTTTAAAATGACGAAAGCGCCAGAAGTAGGGTGTTATAACATGATGTCTATGACTGAATAAAATGTGTTTTTTCTCTCGCAGAAAGTGCTGAGTGCGCGCGCGGACGAGCCTCCAGCTCACCGACCAATCAGCACGCGAGCTGCACATGACGTCACCCCTCCTCCGTGACGTTGCATGTTCAGCTGTTGCATCACTTCGGAACGGGTCAAAGGTCGAGTTAGGCTCCAGTCCGATCAGGTATTTTCCCAAACGAACAGTGAAATGATTCAATGATTAACTGAAGCCACGACATGCGTTCGTTCGGTGTGTGTGTGTGTGTGTCAGTGTTGTATATAAGACTGACTGTCACACACATTGAGCAGAACACTGATGACCTTCCTCATCCTCACCGACTGATGAAGAGCTGCTGAATTATTTCTACAACACTTAAGGTAAACTATTATTATAAAAATATGAGTTAATTAGTAATCTGTTAAATATATTCAACTTGATTAAACATTACTTTATTAAAAATTTTAACTATAACATTATTAACAAGTAAATAATGCATTTGACAGTACATCAAAGTTCCAATTATTAAAGTATGAAAAAAATATTTCTTAATGTTCAAAAAGACGCAGGTTTTAAACGTTTTAAAAACGTTATGTGAACGTTAGTTCAGGGCAATGTAAACGTTAGTTCAATCATTCATCACACATTATGGAACGATACTTTTGAACGTTTTCTGAAACATTACAGTACATTATTAAAGTAAGCAGAATAAAATATAATACTGTAACTAAATAGAAACTAATCTTATAGTATTAAGGTTTCATTGTATAAAGTGGGGGTTTATAACGGATGGATATGATGATGTTTGGGTCTAAAAGGCTTTGAATATTAGTTGTGTCAGATTACTGTATGTTCTAATTTAATAGCATACATGAATAGAGTGATCATTCAGAATAAATCAAAAACACCTACTGAAGGTTGATGTGAGTGTGTGTGTGTGTGTGTGTGTGTGTGTGTGTGTGTGTGTGTGTGTGTGTGTGTGTGTGCGTGTTTCAAGGTTATTATAGTTTTGCATTTTTAAATGTTGCATTTTTTTTTGTATTTTAATATCGTTTAAATGTTTTATTAAAATTTCTGTTTAGTTTTAGTTAGGTTCATTAATGGTTATGTTAGTTTTAGTTTAGACACACATCTTAATAATACAAATAAAATAATAGTTCCAGATTGAACAAAGAACCAAATGAATACAACTTAACAGTAGAAAGTCTGAAACACTCTGCAGTTAATCGACTTATATTTCCCTGAACAGCCACAGGTCAGATTCTCCACCACAGTAAAGAGCTTATTAATCACGAAAACAATTATTTATTTTTGCTAATAATTTGATACGTTTTTCAGTACCTGCTGTTTGTTTCGTTTAGGTTTTCATTTATTATGAATTTTTCATTTTATTTCAGTTTAGGAAAATGTTTTTTGACCGATGGTTCCAGTGCTGGTTTCAGTGTGTGTGTGTGTGTGTGTGTGTGTGTGTTGCAGGACTCGTGCTCATCATGCCTCCTCAGCTGCAGTCTCAGAACCAGGCCTGGTCTCGGGTCCTGCAGGACGTCCCGGCAGATCTGAGTCCGGCGCTGCGGGAGTTCCTCCAGACCAGCGTGAGTCTCTGCCAGCCGGACTCACTGCACATCTGTGACGGGTCCGACGAGGAGAACCGGGCCGTGCTGAGTCTGCTGGAGGAACAGGGCGTCATCACACAACTACACAAGTACAACAACTGGTACGACACTCGTCCTCCCTCACAGACACTCAGGAGATACAGAGAGTTTCATCCATGAATTTTTTTCTTCATCGGAATTGAAACTTAGTAAAGGTTTTGGCACTGGCTG
>JAULUF010000060.1:647500-665000 GCA_031834385.1 Semotilus atromaculatus
CCCTGGACGCCGGAGGACGGTAATTACAATTACTATTTATTTTTGAAGCACATAATATCAGGTTACAGGAGTGTGTTCCCGTCCAGCGCTGTAACTCCTTCGCTGTAACTAACTCCAACACACACACACACACACACACACGCACACACACACACATGCACACACACACACACACACACACGCACACACACACACACACAACTCTGCGATGCTGTTTGCGGATGTTCGTTAGAACGATGGTTTCGGGAAACACCGACTCGTTGAACTGCTGATAACGACAGAACCTGTGACTATAGTTGCTAACGATGCTTTGGGCTTCTTCCGCTGTCGTCGCTTCTCTTCTCGTTGAACTGATGATAATGAGTAACGGCTCCTCTCTCTCCTCCAGCCGAGCCGTGCGCTCACCCCAACTCACGCTTCTGCACGCCGGCCGCCCAGTGCCCCATCATCGACCCGCAGTGGGAGTCTCCCGAGGGCGTGCCCATCGAGGCCGTGATCTTCGGCGGGCGCCGGCCCGAGGGCGTGCCGCTGGTGTACGAGGCCTTCGATTGGTCACACGGGGTGTTTGTGGGAGCGGCCATGAGATCCGAAGCCACGGCGGCCGCCGAACACACAGGTGAGGTCATGCACTGACAATATTGCTCATAATTAGTGCATTTTAATTAATGCATTGACTAACGAGAGCTTAACAAAGTGCACTGTGTGCTAAAGTGTTACTGTGATTTATATATACAGTCAAAATCATTCAGACACCAGATATCATTTTTGATATGTTTTCACTAGTGTGTGCAGGACACTATAGTTCAGTTCTGTAAGTGAGGAGAGCAAAATAAAGTAAACTGTGACATATTATACACAATAATTCTTCATACAGTGGCTACCAGTGACATTTATAAACCAAAAAACAGTATTCAGACACTTTGAGCTGATCATGTTCTGCTGAAGTGTTTTTTCTGTAATCGCTAATGCTCTTTTACACACAGACTGAACAACATGAAGCATTGCTTGGTCACTGGTGGAGCTAAACTGGTATTATCTAATTGTGTAGTTAAATTTACCAGCTGACAGATATTCAACATAATTCATGTGTGAGAGTCTAACAGAAGGACGGACAAAACCAGTGAAATATACACTGAGTTCATAACTCTGAGTTTTCTATAGTGAATAAAGGATCTGGATAATGTTGGTTTGACTGTATATTAGGACTGCACTGTATATCGAAATAAAATATATAGCTTGAATACTATGTAAGTTACTGTGGATAAAAGCATCTGCAAAATGCATAAATGTTAAAGAGGCAACAACATTTTTTTATTCAATTAAGCTGATATTATGAGTGACACAGATCATTCTCCTATTGGCCGACAGCCCGTCAAAATGAAAGTTTGAAAATGAAGAAATTAATATACTGTAAATATATATAAAAATACTTCATTCAAATACTTCATTCATTAAAATTAAGATGTAACTTTTTTATTGTAATTTTAAAATTACTCAATTTAAATTAATACAACTCAATTCAAATTACAATACAGTTCATTTTTGAATATGTTTATTTAATAATAATCACAAAAAAATCATAATAATTAATAATATTTTATAGTCAAATAGTCATTTTGAATTGGTCAAAAACAATTTCCACTCAAAATGTTTTAGTAAATTTCACAAATAATTAAAAAGAAACAGCAAGTAACACATTGAATTAAACATGGCATTTTGACAAAGAAAGTCTATTTTACTATTATAATACTATTATTATAAATACTAAAATATTATAAATACTTTTTTTTAAAGGTATTTTCATCAATAATCTATTTTATTTAGAACTTACTGTGAGGTTTTCCTAAATCAGTCAGCCCTAAATGGCTTTTGGCATTAAAAAAAGTAACTTTTCAAAAGTTAAAAAAAAAGAAAAAGAACAGCAGATGGACAATAGAAGCTCCTGTTCCAGTAATCTGCCGAAACAGTTTTTTAATACATTGCAGAAAAACTAATTATTGTTTTTTCCCATTCTGGTGCAGCCCAAATGCTCATGTTGGGGAAAGAGAATGAAAGTGCTGCGGTAGTAAAGTGTGTGTAGTAAAGTGTGTGTGTTGCTGCGGTAGTAAAGTGTGTGTAGTAAAGTGTGTGTGTTGCTGCGGTAGTAAAGTGTGTGTGTTGCTGCGGTAGTAAAGTGTGTGTGTTGCTGCGGTAGTAAAGTGTGTGTGTTGCTGCGGTAGTAGAGTGTGTGTGTTGCTGCGGTAGTAAAGTGTGTGTGTTGCTGCGGTAGTAGAGTGTGTGTGCTGCTGCGGTAGTAAAGTGTGTGTGTTGCTGCGGTAG
The DNA here is from genome assembly GCA_031834385.1 of Semotilus atromaculatus. Lineage (NCBI taxonomy): Eukaryota > Metazoa > Chordata > Actinopteri > Cypriniformes > Leuciscidae > Semotilus > Semotilus atromaculatus. Next base: position 649,820 of record JAULUF010000060.1, read on the forward strand.
TAAAGTGTGTGTGTTGCTGCGGTAGTAAAGTGTGTGTGTTGCTGCGGTAGTAGAGTGTGTGTGTTGCTGCGGTAGTAAAGTGTGTGTGTTGCTGCGGTAGTAGAGTGTGTGTGCTGCTGCGGTAGTAAAGTGTGTGTGTTGCTGCGGTAGTAGAGTGTGTGTGTTGCTGCGGTAGTAAAGTGTGTGTAGTAAAGTGTGTGTGTTGCTGCGGTAGTAAAGTGTGTGTGTTGCTGCGGTAGTAAAGTGTGTGTGTTGCTGCGGTAGTAAAGTGTGTGTAGTAAAGTGTGTGTGTTGCTGCGGTAGTAGAGTGTGTGTGCTGCTGCGGTAGTAAAGTGTGTGTGCTGCTGCGGTAGTAAAGTGTGTGTGTTGCTGCGGTAGTAAAGTGTGTGTGTTGCTGCGGTAGTAGAGTGTGTGTGTTGCTGCGGTAGTAAAGTGTGTGTGTTGCTGCGGTAGTAGAGTGTGTGTGCTGCTGCGGTAGTAAAGTGTGTGTGTTGCTGCGGTAGTAGAGTGTGTGTGTTGCTGCGGTAGTAAAGTGTGTGTAGTAAAGTGTGTGTGTTGCTGCGGTAGTAAAGTGTGTGTGTTGCTGCGGTAGTAAAGTGTGTGTGTTCCTGCGGTAGTAAAGTGTGTGTGTTGCTGCGGTAGTAAAGTGTGTGTGTTGCTGCGGTAGTAAAGTGTGCGGTAGTAAAGTGTGTGTGTTGCTGCGGTAGTAAAGTGTGTGTGTTGCTGCGGTAGTAAAGTGTGTGTGTTGCTGCGGTAGTAAAGTGTGCGGTAGTAAAGTGTGTGTGTTGCTGCGGTAGTAAAGTGTGTGTGTTGCTGCGGTAGTAAAGTGTGCGGTAGTAAAGTGTGTGTGTTGCTGCGGTAGTAAAGTGTGTGTGTTGTGTGTCTCCAGGTAAAGTCATCATGCACGACCCGTTCGCCATGCGCCCGTTCTTCGGCTATAACTTCGGCCAGTATCTGTCCCACTGGCTGAGCATGCAGGATCGGCCCGGTGCCAGACTGCCCAAGATCTTCCACGTCAACTGGTTCCGCAAGAGCGCGTCGGGCCGGTTCCTGTGGCCCGGGTTCGGGGAGAACATCCGTGTGCTGGAGTGGATGTTTGGCCGGATCAGCGGCGAGGCCGGAGCGATGCCCAGCGCCGTGGGGTTAGTGCCCGTCCAGCTGAACCTCACAGGGCTCCCGTCGGACCTGGACCTGGACCAGCTCTTCCACATCTCAGCCCAGTTCTGGACCCGGGAGGTGGAGGACATCCGAGCCTACTTCCAGCGCGAGCTGAACCAGGACCTTCCCGGAGAGATGGAGCGGCAGCTGGAGATGCTGGAGCAGAGAGTGAGGCGGCTGTGAGACGCTCGGCACGTCAAAATCGCATTTTAGAACTTTTTAATATTTTTAGCCCTCTAATCAGTGGCTGAACCTGCCATGGAATAAAAAAAAAGTTTGAAAAAAAGAAGGTAATTGCTAATCTTGCAATTATGTGTTTTTCTCAGAAATGTAACTCACAAACTCGGAATTCCGAGGAAAAAAAGTCAGAATTGTGAGATAAACTTGGAATTCTGAACTTAAAATTTGGAGTTTTAAGATATAAACTCGTACTTCTGAGGGGAAAAATTTGTAATTGTGATGGAAAAAAACAGGAATTCCAAGGAAAAATATGGAATTGTGAGATATAAACTTGGAATTCTGAGGAAAAGGGAAATAGTCAAAATTGTGAAATATAAACTCAGAATTCCGAGGAAAAAAATAGGAATTGTAAGATATAAACTCGAGGAAAAAAGTCAGAATCGTGAGAAATAAACTCGGAATTCTGAAGGGAAATAGTCAAAATTGTGAAATATAAACTCAGAATTCCGAGGAAAAATTCTGAATTGTAAGATATAAACTCGGAATTCTGAGGAAAAAAGTCAGAATCGTGAGAAATAAACTCGGAATTCTGAAGGGAAATAGTCAAAATTGTGAAATATAAACTCAGAATTCCGAGGAAAAATTCTGAATTGTAAGATATAAACTCGGAATTCTGAGGAAAAAAGTCAGAATCGTGAGAAATAAACTCGGAATTCTGAAGGGAAATAGTCAAAATTGTGAAATATAAACTCAGAATTCCGAGGAAAAATTCTGAATTGTAAGATATAAACTCGGAATTCTGAGGAAAAAAGTCAGAATCGTGAGAAATAAACTCGGAATTCTGAAGGGAAATAGTCAAAATTGTGAAATATAAACTCAGAATTCCGAGGAAAAATTCTGAATTGTAAGATATAAACTCGGAATTCTGAGGGAAAAAGTCAGAATCGTGAGATATAAACTTGTTGTGTGAAAACAAATTGATTAGAAGAGCTTCCACAGATTGAGCCCTGACAGAAGATCTGATCACATCTATGGATGAAATTAAAGGACTGTTTGTTATTTAACCGTATAAATTATTGATGCATGTTCACGTTTATATATTCAGGCTTCAAGGCGGAAAACTTTAAACTGTTTGCAACCATTTCATTTTTCTAAATGTCTTAAATTATTTTTGTATTTCTATGACTTTTGATATCTAGATAAGATATACTTAATAACCATCTACTTATTATATCTAGATATTAATAATAAAGATATTTAACTGTATATCTAGTGTTTGTGTTTTTTTGTCACTGGACGATGAAAAATTGTGCTACATTTATAAACGTACATATACATAAAACACACATCACATAAATATATGCTTTGATTTACACACTGTACAGAAAAACACCCAGTGCTGTAATGAGAGCAATTATGATTTCTCACCTTTTAATACTTACTGTCATGTGTGAAATAATATTGGCAGACTATTGACAAGATGTTTCACTGCAAATTAGATAATAAGTAGATAATAACTGATGAAAATGATACTAACTGAAACTGAAGGCTATTCAAGTAATGAAGATCTGTACACTACAAACACACAGGAGTTATGAAACGGAGAAGAGGAGATACAGGACATTACTGAAGCACATGTTAAGAACATATGAAGAGAATCCTTCAGCGAGAGAGCGATAACTATAACGATAAATGAACAGTTGTAGAAATCGTTCTAAATATTAAAGAACAGCAGAGTCACTCCTCGACTAACAATAACGGCACAGAGGAACGATATCAGAATCACTTTCAGAGTGATTTCTCCCAGCTTATGAACAATGAACAATATGAACAGATATGGATTCCTGTCATCATCTTACATTATCAATAACAACACCTCGTGTCCGAGCCTGTAGATATGACCATAAGAGTTCCTGCTTCGACAAATGAAAAGATGATAGTTTTGAGGAACGGAGGCTGTGAGTTACGGCATCGAAGGCCTTCTTTCAGATGAGTGATTCTGTCTGAAACCGAACTGATGTGTTTTAAATATTTAATTAATATTTAATAAATATTTAATAATAATAATAACTGTATTCTTATATAGCGCCTTTAAAGCAGCTTCTCAAGGCGCTTTACATAATAAAACAAGGAAAATTAGAATACAACACTCAGAGAAAAAAATAATAAAAAAATAAACAAGGATAATAGCCTAAAATAAAAGTCAAGTAAAAGCTAGCCTAAAAAAAATGCGTTTTCAATAAAGATTTGAATTTACTTACAGACTGCACATCTCTGATGTTTGGAAGGAGTGCATTCCAAAGCCTAGGAGCGTATGAGAAAGCCCTATCCCCTACAGTGCGCAGATTTAAAATATCTTTACATTTTTAATAGAGACATTAATTATGTGAGTCAGAGGCTGATAATGGGCATATTAAAAAACAAACTGCGTCCATATTTATGTGTCTCTAGATGAAGTGGTATTCAGGTCCGAAATAGCTTTAAAGTCCCCCTGTGACTGACAATCCAGCTTTTAATGTTGTTTACGTGTCTATATGGAGTTTTTAATACCATTTTTAATAAAATGTGAGTGTTTCCTCCTTAAACCTGCAGTGAACCAAAGACAGTCTCAAAAACACGGTGTGAAATCGCTGGTGTTTCTGACGTCACAAACGACCTTGTAACCAATCAGATCAACGTGTGATCGTCAACCAGTGGATCTCTGAGTGAGGGAGTGGAGGCGGGGCTCATTTGCATATTCATAGAACCACGCATACTAAATGAGACAAGGGTGTCGAGTTACATTCAAGATATTTTAAAGCAGGATTTTTTTAAAAGAAAAAAACATTTAAATATGTCATTTTTGTGATCAAAGATTAGTTTTAAAGGATAAAAGGATTGACTACAGGGCTTTAAATCATGCTAACACATGACAGTAAAATATTTTGGCTTTCTCTGAGTAAAACCTTCAAGCTTTTAAAAGTTATTTTAAACTTTCAGACCTTTTGTCAACAAACTTTACTCATTTAATAACCGTTATGGTTCTTGGTGTGAATCTCTCCTGAAGGAACACAAGATCTTCTTCATCTCATTAGATGATCATCATCAGCCTGAACTGAGAGAAATATCTCTGTTAGGATTTAGAAATAAACGCTCATTAACGAGGCATTGATGAACGATGAAGCTCCCGTGCAGATGAAAAATTAAAATGAGGTATGATATTTGTTCTTGTTTTCAGACCAAACACACTTAATTTACATGATTTTTTTTTCAGTAATCAAGACTTAATATCTTCAGTCAATTTTCTTCTCCAGGAAATGTATCTTGATTTAAGAATGTTTAGATATTTGTGCTGGAAAACGAGACAGAAACACTGAGGAAGAGCATCATGATTTGCGGTGTGTTGTTGCACGTATATATTTTAGCAGAACATTCATCATATTGAATGTTTAAATGTGCTGAATGTGAATAAGTTTAAGACATCTCTATGGAGGACACTGGGCTGGTTCATGACCTTCATGCGAACACTTACATCACATTCACATCAATGGCAGTGACGAAGTTCTTTCATGCTGACGCTCGTCAAACTTGTGTAATGTTCATAAACTCAAGCGTATTTGCTCATGCGAGTGATAATGCTGGACAGAAATGTGGACTTCAGTTGAGCCTTATCTGCCGGAGCAGTGCATGCTGGGTAAAGGGGGCGTGTTCTCACCCTCATATAACGTCAGATAATGAGCCGCTGACGCTCGACTCGTTCTGCTGCCAATAATGTCTTTCTAGGGAACGAGAAACGTGTTGGACGACGTCCATATAGTGGAGAAAGGGAATGTGAATCTGATCCAGGAATTCCTCATTTATTGACATACAGAATCCGCTGATTGAAACTCTATTCTGAACACCTAGAAAACACAATAATGCTTTGAATGATAGATGAAATTGATTATAAGCCTAATCAACAGCTAATTTAACAGCTAACAAGGAGATTGTTCTGGCAATCTTCTTTTAAATTTATGAAGAAACGTGATTCCAGTAACATTAATACGTTCACTCAAAGTTATCTGGTCTTTAATAATGTTCTCAAAACGTTAACACAAAAACATTATTTAAACATCATTTTTAACTGAAACGTTTTAGTTGGACGTTTTTTAAATGTTGCTACTTGTTTCAGAACGTTCAGAAAACATTAAAAAGTAACGATCAGTGAGAGAACATTCAAAAGTAACGATCAGAGAACATTCAAAAGTAACGATCAGAGAACATTCAAAAGTAACGATCAGAAAACATTCAAATGTAACGATCAGAGAACATTCAAAAGTAACGATCAGAGAACATTCAAAAGTAACGATCAGAGAACATTCAAAAGTAACGATCAGAAAACATTCAAAAGTAACGATCAGAGAACATTCAAAAGTAACGATCAGAAAACATTCAAAAGTAACGATCAGAAAACATTCAAAAGTAACGTTCAGGGAACATTCAAAAGTAACGATCAGAGAACATTCAAAAGTAACGATCAGAAAACATTCAAAAGTAACGTTCAGGGAACATTCAAAAGTAACGATCAGAGAACATTCAAAAGTAACGATCAGAGAACATTCAAAAGTAACGATCAGAGAACATTCAAAAGTAACGATCAGAAAACATTCAAAAGTAACGATCAGAGAACATTCAAAAGTAACGATCAGAAAACATTCAAAAGTAACGATCAGAGAACATTCAAAAGTAACGATCAGAGAACATTCAAAAGTAACGATCAGAGAACATTCAAAAGTAATGATCAGAGTACATTCAAAAGTAACGTTCAGAAAACGTTTAAAAGTAACTATCAGAGAACATTCAAAAGTAACGATCAGAGAACATTCAAAAGTAACGATCAGAGTACATTCAAAAGTAACGATCAGAGAACATTCAAAAGTAACGATCAAAGAACATTCAAAAGTAACGATCAGAGAACATTCAAAAGTAACGATCAGGGAACATTCAAAAGTAACGATCAGAGAACATTCAAAAGTAACGATCAGAGAACATTCAAAAGTAACGATCAGAGAACATTCAAAAGTAACTATCAGAGAACATTCAAAAGTAACGATCAGAGTACATTCAAAAGTAACGATCAGAGAACATTCAAAAGTAACGATCAGGGAACATTCAAAAGTAACGATCAGAGAACATTCAAAAGTAACGATCAGAGAACATTCAAAAGTAACGTTCAGAAAACGTTTAAAAGTAACTATCAGAGAACATTCAAAAGTAACGATCAGAGAACATTCAAAAGTAACGATCAGAGAACATTCAAAAGTAACGATCAGAGAACATTCAAAAGTAACGATCAGAGAACATTCAAAAGTAACGTTCAGAAAACGTTTAAAAGTAACTATCAGAGAACATTCAAAAGTAACGATCAGAGTACATTCAAAAGTAACTATCAGAGAACATTCAAAAGTAACGATCAGAGTACATTCAAAAGTAACGATCAGAGAACATTCAAAAGTAACGATCAGGGAACATTCAAAAGTAACGATCAGAGAACATTCAAAAGTAACGATCAGAGAACATTCAAAAGTAACGATCAGAGTACATTCAAAAGTAACGATCAGAGAACATTCAAAAGTAACGATCAGGGAACATTCAAAAGTAACGATCAGAAAACATTCAAAAGTAACGATCAGGGAACATTCAAAAGTAACATTTGCTGCTTCGCTGGCGGCAGTGAACAGGATCGTCCTGCGCTGATGTCGAGTATGCAGAGCACATGTTCTGAGATTACATTGAGGAAAATACCTTTGATTCGGGCAATATAGTCATTCACCGCAACAACAAACTCAAGCCTGAAGTTGCTCCGTGTGTTTTTAATTTATCTGGCTATAACGTTATACATTAATCTGGCTATAACATTAATCGTATTTGTCTTTTTTTTTTTTTATTAGAGTGAAAACCAGTTTAGGTACTAAATAATGTGATCTGACTGACTGCTTCATATAACCAACCATAAAACTCTTTCTGCAGCCTTCGAGACTTTAAAGATACTTTAATGTTCAGCTTCTGGAATGAAGTGATGATTGCCTGAGATGTGTGTGTGTGTGTGTGTTGTTTAGTGCAGGACAAACACACTGAAGACGTCCTGTCTCTGCTGACGGAAGCCCGCAGGATCAACATGTTTTTCTCCTGTTATCGGAGCGAGTTCTGCTGTTGAGACATTAACTCACACGTGTGGCCAATACTCGCTGTAGTGGGTTTGCCAGATCACGACCTCTGAATGAACAAGCTGTTCCTCTACTGGATAATGAGATTCCACGACTCAGGGAACAAGCGTCTTATCGCACAATAAAGTTGAACAGAGATTTCAACACACGAGTCAAAGTTTACGAGCCGCTGAAGTTCAAGCCAGTGAACGAGCCTCGGATGATCAGATGACATGATATGTTATAACGCTTTGCAAACGTTTAGATTAAGTAAATGCAAATATTATTTATAAACGTTAAAAAATGCCCCTTTAAAAAATAAAAAATCTTGATTATGCCCAGCAAACATTGGTCCGACGGCACGTGTCCCTGGCCAAAGATAGTCGCGGTAGGACGGCATAAATCGGTAAAAAATATGTAACACAGAACAATTGCTAAAAATGCATTCAGATACATTTGCACATGTCTACAGTTCTCATGGGTTGCATGGATAGGCCTAATTCTTATTTTGACTTTTACCTTGTGTAGTTCAATAGTGTGAGAGGACGTCACCTGGCGACGTGTTTTACACGTGCGTTTATAGTCCATCATGACGCAATCCTTGTGAAATATGCAAAAGCTGCGCTTAATACCTGCAATAATTAATTTAATTGCCCAAGTAACGTTAAGGACACATTCCATTGTATCATTCTTTAAACATTATGGGAATGTTACATTTTAAAGTTCTCTGATCGTTCAGAAATAAGTAGCATTTAAAAACCGTAAGACGAACGTCCAACTAAACACGATGTATAATGTAACGTTTTGATAACATTATTAAAGTCCAGATAATGAACGTTCAATTAACGTCACTGGAAGAGCGTTTGTTCATAACGTCTGAGAACGCTCCCTGTTAGTCGCTTTTATTTCTATTGTGCTTTATACAAAAGTTTGATTGTTTTAAATCATCTTTACAGTAATAACAGATAAATGATTAAATGATGCAAAGAGTTCATTTCATTTCATTTCAAACAGTTCAGCTGAATCAGTTCAGTGTCCAATCAATCAATCAATCAATCAATCAATCATTATTATTTTTCTATTAAACACCTATTTTAAAAAGTCATATTGATTTTAAAGTGATGTAGTTACAATGTACTTACTCAAATAAGTACTGCGTAATATAAATGAACTGCATGTACTTATAAGCAATTAGCATAATTCACTGTTATTATTAAGTAGGCCTACATGTAGTGTAACTACTTCATATCAAAATAAAATGTTACTGTTAAAACGTTTCAGTCATGTTCTATGTTGAAATATTTTGGCAATCATAATAATAATAATAATAATTATTATTATTATATTTTCCTACTAAACACTTATAGTTAAAACATCTCAATCATACTCTATTAAACAGTTTAAATTTCTGCTTAAATTATTTCTTGGTTATTTCATCAAAGCTGAATAAATAGCAATTAATCAGAACAGCCTCTAATTACTTTATTAATTAATCATTTGACTGTTATAGTGGAATAACTTGAACTTTAACAGCAGTTCATTTCGTATAAACAACACAAATAAAGGATTCTTTATTATGTATTAATTTTTTTTTTTACATTTAATATATCAATTAACTTATTGATTATTAAATAATTATTATTTTTTATTTAAATATTACTAAGATCTGTTAATTATTAACTACATAGCACTTTATTTTAATATTATTTTTTATTTATTATATTGTACATTTATTTTTGTCATTGCATATATAATGCTTTGGCAAAATCGTATGTAAACACAATCATGCCAATAAAGTACATAAAACTGAATTAAAGGAACCGATTAAGAGCGTTTCAGGTTCAGACTCTGTCAAATATTCATCAGTAAATGCATTTATGTTCTTATAGATTATGAAGTGCATGAGATGAATCTTTACAGTGAAAGATTCTAGTCTACTAAAGTAGTGACTGGTATTTACGTTTCTTTCAATGCTAAAATGTGCAAATCATCACAGACTCACTGATGTGAGGAGGAACAGGAGAGACTGACGATGATGATGATGATGATGACGATGATGAGATGATGATGATGATGACGATGATGATGAGGATTCTCGCTGATGGCACGAGGCTGCCCTCTGCTGGACAGAAGCATGAACTGCAGTTCCTGTAGCGCCTCCTGCTGGACACACACTGAACCTTCAACGAGCTGCTATAAAGCTCCTGTATCATATCTGATATGAGCTCTAAATATTGAACATGATCTGATAAACCTGTCAATCTCCTTCTGTCTCTGACTGACAGTTTACACTCGTTTATCAAGTAAAAGTCTTTCAGTGTAATTGTACGAACGTCCTTCAGCTCGTGTGTTTATGATCTGAAAACTGCACTGATTTTTATCAAGTAAATATTTTTATAAAGTGATATTGTTAGTAATATTTCAGCTGGACTGAAGCAGGTTTACTTGATTATCCATAATCATTTATTATCAAAAATTATGAGTATCAAATAGAGGTGAAACTCGAAAAATTAGAATATTGTGCCAAAATTTGTGTATTTCAGTAATTCAAATGCGAAACTAATATATTTAGTGTATATACATATGCATGATTATACTTTTCAGAGGACCGACATTTTTGTATTTAAAATCTTTTTTTATTGATTTCATGTAATATTGTAATTTTCAGAGATTTTGAATTTGGGGTTTTCATAAGTCATCTCATATAATTTTTCGAGTTTCACCTGTATGATCATCAGGCTTTTGAGGAAAGTTTATTTATTTATCTCTCAATCATCATTGTATTGCATTGCATTATATATGTTTTTAACTACAGATCATTAAAATAAGCATTTAAATATCACCTTACTAAGACAGATATTGACATTGATATGCATGTCAGTATCTGCTACTGATATAAAGATCTCACTGATCTACAATCATCAGAATTTAATATAAATATGAGGATCTCCAGCAAACCGCATATTTTTGCTCACTTTGAGTCTCTGAATAAAATGTCCTCCATATTCTCACCATTTCAGACTATATGAGCCTTAAAAGCCTGATGGATCAAATATAATACTCAACATTAAACATGCAAACTTTAATATTTTATCTAAGGGTTTAATAAACGGACTATTATTTGCCATGTCAGGCTTTACAGGGTTAAAGTTCAACACAGAATACAGACATTTGAATGATTTACACAAAATGGCAATTTAATTCACTATGGCTGTTGATGTGCTTCATATTAATAATAATTAATCATCATACAAGTACTGATGCATGCAAACGCAAAAGAGGAATAAAAAACGACTCAATGCATGAATTATTTTATAAAAGGTTTTATTTGTTTATTTGGCAGCTAAATTGAAATGCATCAGATTGTATAACATGATGTGTGTGTGTGTGTGTGATACACCAAAGAGAAACATCCGGCAACACATTTCATCTGTGATATAAATAAAAATAAGAGTTACATGTGAGCAGTTCTTTCTGCCAATAACACGCGAACGCAGAAGCTTCGAAACACGACAGCTGGATCCCTGAAGCTCATCACTGGACACACACACATCACCAGAACCGAGCCTGTGTGTTCGCGATCCCAACACACACACACACACACACACTACAGCGACACGAAGAAGAGCACACGTCCCGTCGGTCAGTGTCATCCAGATCACACCGTGTGGATGCAGATGTGTGTGTTCTCGCAGATGTGTGTGTTCTCGCAGATGTGTGTGTGTTCACACACAAAGGCAACAGAATGAACACACACGGCCTGAAGGCCCGTTTCTTCGGGAGCGGCGCTCGTCTTCATCAGGGACAACAGCACTTACAAATCTGGCCTTTCTTCAACAAAAATGACCTTTTAACAACAAGCAACAATAACATGAAACAACTACATATTTAATCCGCGCTAACTACATCATCAAAAGGCCAATAGTCGGTATATTGCAACTCTCTCCACTATCATCATCATGCATACAATGCCACTTCCTGTCAACGGCCGCCTGATTGGCTGACTGGGTCATGTGACACACTGGCATCTCGGAGGGCACAAGCGGGCATCTGAAGGGAAGACGTCACGTGACGCTGGAGAGAGAACGACCCACGCCGACAAGATGTGCATTTATGGAATATACATTATAGAAATGCCAAATGCATCATATATTATATGCAGAGGGAATATATATTATAGAAATACCAAATGCAAAAGCTAACTAGTTCGGAATTTAAGGAGCACAAGATATATGATCTGAAAAACAAATGCATTATATATTATATCATCCAGAAATGGCAAATGCATATGAATAAATGGAATATGTTATAGAAATGCACTCGTTTGGAATCCAAATCTGCAGAAAGCGTAAAAAATGCATTTCGCTGATAATATGGAACTTGTACTATAGAAAAGCCAAATGCATCATTAATAACTCAAACACAATAAACAGAGTCTCTCTCTCCAGCTGTTGACTTCCGGTGAGTGTTTCTGGGATAAACCGAACTCGGCGAAATCCCGGCCGATATTCCCGCGTGACGCGCGCGCGCAGACAGACAGACTGCATCATGGGACATCACCACACCGCACACACACTTTCTTACGCAGTATTTTCGTCTTGTTTACGGTCCAAATATCTAAAAATTCTTACATCAAAATGCATTTACTTAGATGAGTAAAATGAGAAGATATTATGTCCTGTTTCACGGGGGAATTAATCACAATCAAGTAAAATGACGTAAGATATTAAGTCTTGTTTTGTATGGAAATAAATAAAAATCAAGCGAGTTTATGCTTAAAACGAGCAGAATGATCTGCCAACGGGGTAATAATCTGAATTCTAACAGAAACAGGATTATTTTTATTTCCCCTTTGGCAGATCATTTTGCTCGTTTTAAGCATAAACTCACTTGATTTTAATTTATTTCCCCACAAAACAAGACTTGATATCTTATGTCATTCTACTACTTTAATAAATGCATCTTGATTTAAGAAATTTTTAATATTTGGACTGGAAACAAGACAAGTAAGAAAAGCGCCGTTCGGCAGTGATTCTGATTCAATGATTCAGTGACTCGGTGAGTCGAGTGAATCGACTCTCTCCTGGTGGATCTCCACAACATTCCCAGTCTGTGATTCCAGTTCTGCGAGCGGCGTCACGTGACGTTTGCATATTGGTGTGCGTTTGCTGGTTTAGGCGACAGCGGCGGATTGGTTCCTCTCGGTAAAGTGCTATAAGAGACGCAGCCGAACACAAGAAACCCTTCGCTTCGAAACAACAATGATTGTGAATTCAGATTTCTAGAATACAGAATAAAATTAAGGCAAACACATGAACTGAAACTACACTAGTAATCTAGATCTGGTCTGGATGATGGGAATGAACTGGTTAATCCCAGTCCAGGACACACACACTATCTGTGGACCGATCATATTGTAATATTAAAAATAGTGCAATTTTAGACATTTATATAAATAACTCTAAAATCGTGCTTTTAAGTTGGCTTTTTTTTAAGCTTTCCATATACATGTATATATATTTATATAGTAGCCTGTACACACACACACACACACACACTACCGCGTGACCCTGCTGCTGTACGAGGGGAACGCTCACGACAACACACACACACACACACACACACACATCAGAATAAAGGTCTCGATATTGTGCATTAATGCAAAACTAACGATGCGTAATGAAGCATCTTTACAGAAGAGCAACTGAAGACGAGAAGAACCCTGAAAGGAAGAGTTTCTCCGAACGTGATCTCGCTGACCAGCAGAAACATCTACACACTCCACACACACTCCGTCTGTGATGAGTTTATCACCGTAAAACACCAGCTAACATCCGCCAACGGCGTCGGAGAAACGATCGGTTCCCTTTGAACTGGGATTATCTTCAGACTCCACTAGCAGAGACTTGCTCTTGTTTTAAGCTCAAACTCATTTTCTTCACTCATTATTGTTCTCCAGTGATGTCCTGATTGAAGAGCGTCTGGAAGCGGGACAGGAACACTGAGGAAGAGCCTCGTGGCGTGAGGAACAAGCAGGAATAATCCTGCGATTAGCGAAGAGCATTGAGGACATGCTCTCTATATAAAGTGTCTCGTGAGTGCCAGGCCAGACCGGAGTAAAAGATGTTTTCCTCAGATGTCGCGGCGCAGACGTCATCATCATCATCATCATCATCATCATCATCATCATCATCAGACCGGCTGTGCGCTGAGCTTGTCCGTGCGGCTGATCTGGATGAGCGGAGTGTGTGTGTGTGTGTGGTAGTAGTGCCCTATGAGCTGGCAGTACGCGGGCGGCGCGGCGGCGCGGTCGAACACGGTGCGGTTGGGCGGCGCGCGCACCGACTCGCGGTTGAGCTCCAGCTGTTGCTCGGGGTCCCGCAGCTGGAGGGCACACGGGCCCTGGTACGGCGGCGGCTCCTCCCCGTCCGACAGAGCGATGGTGGGCGGCAGGTCGATGGCGGCGTGCGGCAGGTACGGGTACGTGGGCTGGAAGCGGCTCAGGCGCGGGCGCCGGGGGGGGTACACCTGCAGGACACACAGAGCTCAGATCCACACACACACACACACGGCCCATGATGCTGTTCACCGGCCCTACTCATCCACAGGAAACCACCTCATTACCTTTTGTTCAATAAAAAATTTTTAATCTTGTATTTTGAGGGAATTTTACAGTACTGAGTAATATTTATGCATTCTTTTTGCATTATTATTATGTATTTTTATGCAATGTTTTGACATTCTTGTTTAATCATATTTTTATTTAATATTTTGAGGGATTTTACGGTACCCAGTAACATTTATGTATTCGTTTTGCACAATGTGCATTTTTTTATGTAATTGTTTTGACATTTCTGTTCAATCATGTTTTTTTATATTTTGAGGGTATTTTTCAAAATACAGTCTTTTTTTCATAAATACTATACATTCTTTTTTCATATTGTGCATTTTTTATATTTTTTTTGACATTTTTGTTCAAAAATATTTAGTATTTTGAGGGAATTTTATGGCACTAACTAACTGCATAAATACTATACATTCTTTTTGCATAAATACTATACATTCTTTTTGCATAAATACTATACATTCTTTTTGCATAAATACTATACATTCTTTTTTTCATAAATACTATACATTCTTTTTTCATATTGTGCATTTTTTATATTTTTTTTGACATTTTTGTTCAAAAATATTTAGTATTTTGAGGGAATTTTATGGCACTAACTAACTGCATAAATACTATACATTCTTTTTGCATAAATACTATACATTCTTTTTGCATAAATACTATACATTCTTTTTGCATAAATACTATACATTCTTTTTGCATATTGTGCATTTTGAATGCATTTTCCTGAGTGTTCTCTGAGCCGCTGCTCCTCAGTCAAACACAACACCAATGGATGTTTTCGTCCCCAGTTAAGTCCATTTATTGTATTTTTGGTCAATAATATTTTGTGGGAATTTTATGGCACCAAGCTATAATTATGCATTCTTTTTGCATAAATATTATGCATTTTTAATGCAATGCCATTTTTGTTCAGTCATATTTTTGTAATATTTTGTATTCTGAGGGAATTGTTTGGTACTAAGTAATATTTATGAATTTTTTTTTTTAAATTTTCTTTTTCTTTTATATCAAGTATTTTGAGGGAAGTTCGTGGTGCTAAGTAATATTT
>JAULUF010000060.1:675000-685000 GCA_031834385.1 Semotilus atromaculatus
TTAAAAATGATATACACACACACACAAACGGGTAAGTGGGTGTGGTAGCTGTGTGTGTGTGTGTGTGTGTGTTTGTGAAAGGTCAAAGGGTGTCACAATTTGCTTGCTAATTTCCATGGGAATGACAATGCAGAGAGACAGAGAGAGACACAAAGAGAGAGAGACTCTCGCTCTGAGTTACGAGGCGTTCACAGGGAACCCGACTGTGGGAAACGCATCATAAAACACCAGTCCTGGATGCTGATTGGTTCTCTACTCTACATTAACATTAGATTATAACATGAGGCTTTGTCAATCATCAGATATTCTCCAGAACATCTGAATTGGTCCACATCATATACATTTTAATTTGCTTTATTGGCATAACTGTTATTAATACAATATTGCCAAAGCTTGGAATACATATAATATATGTATATGACATAACATCAAAATAATAGAAGAAAACATAATAACTTAACTTAAACATCATATATATATATATATATACTCACCTAAAGGATTATTAGGAACACCACACTAATACTGTGTTTGACCCCCTTTCGCCTTAATTCTACGTGGCATTGATTCAACAAGGTGCTGAAAGCATTCTTTAGAAATGTTGGCCCATATTGATAGGACAGCATCTAACTCCCGTTCCACCACATCCCAAAGATGCTCTATTGGGTTGAGATCTGGTGACTGTGGGGGCCATTTTAGTACAGTGAACTCATTGTCATGTTCAAGAAACCAATTTGAAATGATTTGACTTTGTGACATGGTGCATTATCCTGCTGGAAGTAGCCATCAGAGGATGGGTACATGGTGGCCATAAAGGGATGGACATGGTCAGAAACAATGCTCAGGTAGGCAGTGGCATTTAAACGATGCCCAATTGGCACTAAGGGGCCTAAAGTGTGCCAAGAAAACATCCCCCACACCATTACACCACCACCACCAGCCTGACAGTGGTAACAAGACATGATGGATCCATGTTCTCATTCTGTTTACGCCAAATTCTGACTCTACCATCTGAATGTCTCAACAGAAATCGAGACTCATCGGACCAGGCAACATTTTTCCAGTCTTCAACTGTCCAATTTTGGTGAGCTCTTGCAAATTGTAGCCTCTTTTTCCTATTTGTAGTGGAGATGAGTGGTAGCCGGTGGGGTCTTCTGCTGTTGTAGCCCATCCGCCTCAAGGTTGTGCGTGTTGTGGCTTCACAAATGCTTTGCTGCATACCTCGGTTGTAACGAGTGGGTATTTCAGTCAAAGTTGCTCTTCTATCAGCTTGAATCCGTCGGCCCATTCTCCTCTGACCTCTAGCATCAACAAGGCATTTTCGCCCACAGGACTGCCGCATACTGGATGTTTTTCCCTTTTCACACCATTCTTTGTAAACCCTAGAAATGGTTGTGCGTGAAAGGCGTGTGTCTGGGAGGCGAGTGTGTCTGGCGGACGAGTGTGTCTGGCGGACGAGTGTGTCTGGGAGGCGAGTGTGTCTGGCAGGCGAGTGTGTCTGGCAGGCGAGTGTGTCTGGCAGGCGAGTGTGTCTGGGAGGCGAGTGTGTCTGGGAGGCGAGTGTGTTTGGCAGGCGAGTGTGTCTGGCAGGAGAGTGTGTCTGGGAGGCGAGTGTGTCTGGGAGGCGAGTGTGTCTGGCAGGCGAGTGTGTCTGGCAGGCGAGTGTGTCTGGGAGGCGAGTGTGTTTGGGAGGCGAGTGTGTCTGGCAGGAGAGTGTGTCTGGCAGGCGAGTGTGTCTGGGAGGCGAGTGTGTCTGGCAGGCGAGTGTGTCTGGCAGGCGAGTGTGTCTGGGAGGCGAGTGTGTTTGGGAGGCGAGTGTGTCTGGCAGGAGAGTGTGTCTGGCAGGCGAGTGTGTCTGGGAGGCGAGTGTGTCTGGCAGGCGAGTGTGTCTGGCAGGCGAGTGTGTCTGGGAGGCGAGTGTGTCTGGCAGGCGAGTGTGTCTGGCAGGCGAGTGTGTCTGGCAGGCGAGTGTGTCTGGCAGGCGAGTGTGTCTGGGAGGCGAGTGTGTCTGGGAGGCGAGTGTGTCTGGCAGGCGAGTGTGTCTGGCAGGCGAGTGTGTCTGGCAGGCGAGTGTGTCTGGCAGGCGAGTGTGTCTGGCAGGAGAGTGTGTCTGGGAGGCGAGTGTGTCTGGCAGGCGAGTGTGTCTGGGAGGCGAGTGTGTTTGGGAGGCGAGTGTGTCTGGCAGGCGAGTGTGTCTGGCAGGCGAGTGTGTCTGGCAGGCGAGTGTGTCTGGCAGGCGAGTGTGTCTGGGAGGCGAGTGTGTTTGGGAGGCGAGGCAGGCGAGTGTGTCTGGGAGGCGAGTGTGTTTGGCAGGCGAGTGTGTCTGGCAGGCGAGTGTGTCTGGCAGGCGAGTGTGTTTGGCAGGCGAGTGTGTGTGTTTGGCAGGCGAGTGTGTGTGTTTGGCAGGCGAGTGTGTGTGTTTGGCAGGCGAGTGTGTGTGTTTGGCAGGCGAGTGTGTCTGGCAGGCGAGTGTGTTTGGCAGGCGAGTGTGTCTGGCAGGAGAGTGTGTCTGGCAGGAGAGTGTGTCTGGGAGGCGAGTGTGTCTGGCAGGCGAGTGTGTCTGGCAGGCGAGTGTGTTTGGCAGGCGAGTGTGTGTGTTTGGCAGGCGAGTGTGTGTGTTTGGCAGGCGAGTGTGTGTGTTTGGCAGGCGAGTGTGTGTGTTTGGCAGGCGAGTGTGTCTGGCAGGCGAGTGTGTTTGGCAGGCGAGTGTGTCTGGCAGGCGAGTGTGTCTGGCAGGCGAGTGTGTCTGGCAGGAGAGTGTGTCTGGCAGGAGAGTGTGTCTGGGAGGCGAGTGTGTCTGGCAGGCGAGTGTGTCTGGCAGGCGAGTGTGTCTGGCAGGAGAGTGTGTCTGGCAGGAGAGTGTGTCTGGGAGGCGAGTGTGTTTGGCAGGCGAGTGTGTTTGGGAGGCGAGTGTGTCTGGCAGGAGAGTGTGTCTGGCAGGCGAGTGTGTCTGGCAGGCGAGTGTGTCTGGCAGGCGAGTGTGTCTGGCAGGAGAGTGTGTCTGGCAGGAGAGTGTGTCTGGGAGGCGAGTGTGTCTGGCAGGCGAGTGTGTCTGGCAGGCGAGTGTGTCTGGCAGGCGAGTGTGTCTGGCAGGCGAGTGTGTCTGGCAGGCGAGTGTGTCTGGGAGGCGAGTGTGTTTGGGAGGCGAGGCAGGCGAGTGTGTTTGGCAGGCGAGTGTGTTTGGCAGGCGAGTGTGTTTGGGAGGCGAGTGTGTCTGGCAGGAGAGTGTGTCTGGCAGGCGAGTGTGTCTGGCAGGCGAGTGTGTCTGGCAGGCGAGTGTGTCTGGCAGGAGAGTGTGTCTGGCAGGAGAGTGTGTCTGGGAGGCGAGTGTGTCTGGCAGGCGAGTGTGTCTGGCAGGCGAGTGTGTCTGGCAGGCGAGTGTGTCTGGCAGGCGAGTGTGTCTGGGAGGCGAGTGTGTTTGGGAGGCGAGGCAGGCGAGTGTGTCTGGCAGGCGAGTGTGTTTGGCAGGCGAGTGTGTCTGGCAGGCGAGTGTGTCTGGCAGGCGAGTGTGTTTGGCAGGCGAGTGTGTTTGGCAGGCGAGTGTGTGTGTTTGGCAGACGAGTGTGTGTTTGGTGGAGGTCAGGTGAGCACTGAGGAATCAGTCTCAACACGTAGTGTTTGTTTGTGTAACGCCGTTCAAATACGCCTATGGCGGAAAATGCGGTAAACAATGCAAACTATGCGTTAATGAGACTGACGGTTGAACTCCTTCTGAAGAATAAAAAGCTGAATCATTGTTCAGTAGTAGAGCTGCACATTTAATCGTTAAAAGATCGCAATCTCAATTCAAACCCACATTCCTAAAGGAAACAGCTTCACAAACACTGTTTTTAACCACACAATGTTTCACAAACATTCAAATTATAACAGAAGTACAGGAATAAATGTTTATAGTTCAGGTGTAAACACTGATGTCAGGTACTGACCAAAATAAAGTGAATCACTAAAAGTATCTTGACCTTTCAAATAAAGATTCTAATGAATGAATGTAATGAAGTAATGAAACAAGTCGTCTTTATGAGTCCATTTATCCAGAACAGTGCAGCTCTCCTCAGTCGTGTGTGTGCGTGAGTGTGTGTGTGTGTGTGTGTGTGTGTGTGTGTGTGTGTGTGTGTGTGTGTGTGTTCTGTGCACCTTCTTCCCTGAGGGCAAAATAACATTCCAGATGAACGGCTTCTCGTTTCAGACGCTGGATAATCTCCAGCCTGGAATGATTCACACTCGTTCTGTCTCACAGTCAGGCGTTAAACCTGAGATTTAACATCCTAAAACAGCAAATGAACACTGTCCACAAACACCTGTAAACTGAAGAAAACTGGTGTAGGATTTACTTTAAAGTCCCCCTGTGGTGAAAGTCAAGCTTTTAAATGTTGTTTATGTGTCTATGTGGTGTTTTTAATACGCTTTAAGACACACCATGTGTAAGTTCATAAGTCGACAGCATTGCTGAGTATTTCCTCCTTAAAACTGCAGTGAACCAAAGACAGTCTCAAAAACACGGTGTGAAATCGCTGGTGTTTCTGACGTCACAAACGACCTTGACCAATCAGATCAACGTGTGATCGTCAACCAGTGGATCTCTGAGTGAGGGAGTGAGTGAGTGGAGGCGGGGCTCATTTGCATATTCATAGAACCACAAATACTAAATGAGGCAAGGGTGTCGAGTTTAGGGCTGTGGGATTAATCAAAATCGTTATAAAATCGCGATTTGAGCATGCGCGATTTCTAAATCGTTTCATAGTAGGGATGGGCATTCGATTAAATTTTCTTAGTCGATCGTCGGGAGAATTAACGATCGACTATCGATTAATCATTAATATTTTTATATTTAAATTTATTATTTAACTTTTTATAAATTAAAAATGCAATGAAAATACAAAAATACAGCGTGTTTTTCCTCGATTAGATCTTTATTACAAGACAATCAACTTGTGGCAGTTAAACTGGACGTTCGGTTAGGCTAAATTTGAAGATACAGTATGCGCTGCAGTGCTCTAACTGCTGCGAGTTGGCGTTCTTTTTTGGAACAGAGACCCTCGTTTGTTCCAAAAAAAAAAAAAAATCATGTTAAACAATAACTTAACCAAAAACATAATACTTAGATCTGACAGGTTTTGTCCAAATGTAACTTAAAACTATCCAAGGCACGGAGTCGAGAAAGGGTGAGAGAGATTAGCCTACCTAACAATCAATTAGGCTAGGCTACTTAACAAAGCCTCATAAAAAATAACTCACATACAACTTCTACACCAGTCTACAGATTTTTGTTGAGAAAGATAAGCATGTTGATGACATGATCTGGGGTCAGACGCGACCGCAACCTGGTGACCGTCAAGCCTTGTTTACACTTTCGCCTGGCTCTTCAGCGCGAGTCTCCGCAGACTGCGCGCGCGCACCTCCCCAAACGGACGAGGCGTTTATACTCGACGCGCTCGCCTGTGAAACACCGAATACCGCATTTTTGCCGCGCTCACCTTCGCGCTCGTGCGGACGCGTCAAGTGTAAACAAGGCTTCAGTCCAGCCGCTGAAAACACCGTTCTGATGAGGGGACTGACGTTGCCGGGATGCACAGGTACCTCCGCGCTAACATGACCAGCCCGGGGAACACGTTCACTTTCCACTCACACTACGCAACGCAGCAGCATTAGTTTAACGATAATCGATAACAAATTAACGTGATCGACGAAATTCTTAATGATCAATAATCGATCGTCGATTAATCATGCCCATCCCTATTCCATAGCACGATTTTCCGTATTCTCAAGAAAAGTTGTTTCCCCGAAAAGTTATTAAAGACATCGTAAAAATAGTCCAAGTGACTACAGTGGCTCAATCTTAAGTTTATCAAGCCTCGAGAATACTTTTTGTGCGCAAAAACAAACAAAAATAACGACTTTATTTCAACTATTCATTTCCATCTCTGTGGGCCTCGTCAGTAGGGCTACGTCACCCGTAGGCTCCCTATTGGCCGACGCTGGTCATGTGTGTGATGCGTGTGACGTACACCACAGAAGCGATACGTCGAAACCGACCGAGATATATAATTTTTTTCGATATTTTAGTTTTTTTTGCGCACAAAAAGTATTCTCGTCGCTTGATAAACTGAAGATTGAGCCACTGTAGTCACTTGGACTATTTTAACAATGTCTTTAATAACTTTTCGGGAGAACAAGTTTCAGTCCCTTATAAGCCTATGGAGGAGTGATCCAGCTCTCAGATTTAATCACAAATATCTTAATTCGTGTTCCGAAGATGAACGAAAGTCTTACGGGGTTGGAACAACATGAGGGAGAGTAATTACTGACAGAATTTTAATTTTTGGGTGAACTAACCCTTTAAAGCTGGGCTCCCGAGGCGAGGCCTGGTCCCGTTATGGACTCGGACCTATGGCCTGATGGGTTCGAGCGTCTGAGCTGCCTCGCCATTGGTTCGAGCAGTTTCCGCAGCACAGCCAATGACTGCTCTCGTGCTCATCTGTGTCTGAGTGCAGCTACACTGCGGTTTAAAGTTTTTGCTTCAGTATTCTCGAAAAAAGGGGTTTTTACCTTTACCTTTATAAAGCTCTAATTGGTTTCCTTTGGAAATATGTTACATTAATACATTAAAACTGTAAAGCATGTCTATTTCTTGTAAAAATCGTGATTAAAATCGAAATCGAAAAAAAAAAACGTGATTTCTTTTTTTTTGTTGCCCATATCGCACAGCCCTAGTAAAACATTTAAATAAAGGAAAAACATTTAAATATGTAATTTTGGTGATCAAAGATGAGTTTTAAGGGATAAATGATTCACTACAGGGGGACTTTACAACAATTTTGACTCAATTACAATTTTATTTCATTATAATAAATGTGATATTTTGAAGTAGAAAGACTGACATTGTATTTTCTTGTGAAACATACAAACATAATCTTTATTAACACCAAAATCATTATTTAGTAAGATATTT
The DNA here is from genome assembly GCA_031834385.1 of Semotilus atromaculatus. Lineage (NCBI taxonomy): Eukaryota > Metazoa > Chordata > Actinopteri > Cypriniformes > Leuciscidae > Semotilus > Semotilus atromaculatus. The sequence goes on from JAULUF010000060.1 coordinate 681,950, forward strand.
CCAGTGCTTCTTCTAACCAGAACATGTTTAGCGTGAGTTCGTGAGCGAGACGTCTGGAATGTTGATAGATACGAGTCTGGAGTTTCTCTGATGTTTCCCAGCCGCTCGATACACACACCTGGGACTGCAAGTACTAATGTGATAAAAATGGACCTGTTTCAAGGCCAAGATTAATACACTCACATCTGCAACTCGACGAGAGACGAGTTACACTCCCCATAAACACACTGTCAGAGAATACACAAACACACGGATGTTGTGCGTCTGAAGCATATGAAAACTCAATCTTTTATCAGCCGTGTGTCTGCAGTCAGTTTCATTAATATTCTATTGAGTGGAGAAGGGGCATACACACACGCACACACACATGCGCACACACACGCACACACACACACACAACGCTACGTGTTTCTGTGTGTATCTGAAGAATCCGTCATACCTGTCACCAACACACACAAATCTACTAATGTCATGTGACCAGACCAACCCGTCTGTGTTCTCAGACAAAACAAACAACACACAGCAGAACACACACTTCCCAGACTCGTTCTCAGACACACAGGTTCAAACACACAGGGATAAATAGAGCAGAGGTCACGGTTCACTCTGAGCACTACTGAGAGAACGAGAGGAAAACTACAGGAGATCATGAGAATAACCACACACACACACACACACACACACACACACACACACTCACAGAGACAGACACACACACAGACACACACACAGACACACACAGACAGACACACACACACACAAACACACAGACACACACAGACAGACACACACACACACACAAACACACAGAGACAGACACACACACACACACAAACACACAGAGACAGACACACACACACACAGACAGACACACACACACACACACACAAACACACAGAGACAGACACACACACACACACACACACACACACAGAGACAGACACACACACACACACACACACAGAGACAGACACACACACACACACACACACACACACAGACAGACACACACACAGACAGACACACACACACACACACACAAACACAGACACACACACACACACACACACAGACAGACAGACACACACAGACAGACACACACACACACACACACACACACACACACACACACACAGAGACAGACACACACACACACAGACAGACACACACACACACACACACAAACACACAGAGACAGACACACACACACACACACACACACACACACACAGACACACACACACACAGACAGACACACACACACACACACAGACAGACACACACACACACAAACACACAGAGACAGACACACACACACACACAAACACACGCACACACACACAGATCAGTAGTGTCTTTAAGTCCACATGACATCAAAACTGTATTTACATTGTTTTTGCAAATGACAAATTTTGTAGTGAACAATTCATTCTTGCAAGGAAAAATAATTTGTCCTCATAAACAGTAAAACTGTAAATAGTGAGATCAGCATCTGGTTCCTGTAAAGAGAACCGCTTCATAAACACACAAAAAAGTTATAGTTATCGATCAGGATTATTGCAGCCGATCACAATATTTCAAACTTTATATAATACGGCTCTCTGTAGACTCCTTACACCCTGCAGGCCTTTTAACGATTTCACGACTAAGTGTCATACTTAAAACTATTTAAAATATAATATAATTACATTATATTCTGAATTTAGGCATAAAGAAATAGGCTATTGTGTAAAAATGTTTTGTGACGTCATTAATACACAAGGCTCATGGGAAGAGATAGAAAAATACTGTGTGATCTAGAGTCTCTCTCTCTCTCTCTCTCACAAACACACACCTTTATTTCTCTGGCTGGTCCTGGCTATGACCTCTGACCTCTGACCTCTGCAGCACAGACACACACAGCTGCAGTCTCATATGCTAAATGCTCATTTACATACATCTGAATTAAACTACGACAGTAATTAAGACTCAGATGAGACTGTGAGACTAAAGTGACCTCCAAAACACACACACACACCACCCATAAATTTACCCATCACACAAAACTTTCTGGATTTTTACATTTAAAAAAAAAAAACATTATGTTTATTAATCCAATTTTCAAGTTTTACTATCCTTGTGTGGACATTACAACTACATTATTTAATATCCATGCCTTTTATTTTCAGGTGATGTGTGTGATTTATTCTGAGAAAACTAAGCAGATATAAAACTAGTGATGTCGTAATCTCTGATCCTCTGAGTCACTGAATATTGAGTATAAATACACACTGTCTTTCTCTAAAGCCCGGAGTCTACTAGATCCTGGACGATGCCCAAAGTTCCCAAAATAAGAGAATTATCATGATTCAACACACACACACACACACATACACACACACACACACACACACACACACACACAAACACACACACCGTTCATAACCACAGCTGCTCACAGGAATACTGAAGAGAAGCGAGACAGAGAGCATGCTGGGAGAACGGACGCGGACGTGACATAACACATGACTAATGAAGTCAGTGTGTGTGTGTGTGTGTGTGTGTGTGTGACGGGGTTGAGTCGGGCATTTCTATATTCCCACACACACACACACTCCATCTGCTCTTTCTGACTCCAGACACTGATAGCGTCTCGCCGACAACAAAAGAGCCAAACGCGCCACACACACACACACACACACACACACACACACACACCTCCAGCATCACATCGGCACTAACACACACTTCCACAAGATCTGATTCGGGTCAATATTGATTCATCTGGTATCAACACAGAACATCTCAGAACTAAAGCTGTAGACTACAGGAACTGTCGGTCTCTGTAATATTACAGCTCACAATTAACAAACGTTATGAAGTTGTTCTGTATCTTTAAACTTTCTTTCTGATGTTCATTGATGTTTATTTGCTGCTGTAACTAGTAGTAAAGAGGAAGAGATGATTGGTTCATCTGTCACACACAAACACACACACACATTAAACAAAACACACACACACACACACATTAAACAAAACACATATGTGCGCGCGTGTGTAAGTGTTTGTTTA
>JAULUF010000060.1:690000-697500 GCA_031834385.1 Semotilus atromaculatus
AAAAACTCAAAGCCTCGCCGTCTGCGATCGAGAGCAGAAACATCCGCCGGTGGAGTAATTAAAGGTGCATTGCGCAACATTTCGTGTTAAAAATACCTGTTCTTCTAACCCAGCCTGATGGGCTGAATGAGCCCTTCTCTGATCACTGCGATCGCCTCTATAATCCTGTACAGTAAAATAAATAAGAGGGATTCGGGACGGAATTTGAGACTGGGCGTGACGTCATGCGCGTTCACGCTCACCTGGCTATGTCTGGCAGGTTTGTGCATAGACATCATGATGTCTATGAGTTTGTGTATTCGCCGCCATTCTCCGTATCAGCGAAGACAACTCGAGCACAAAACTTTAGTCAACTTTCGACAAAAGTAGAAGATGGATTAAAAGAGACCGGCTTGTAGTTCATTCCAGTTGCAGTTTCGCTTGTCGCCAGAGGGGGCATAGTTCTGCAAAAACTCAGAGACTTGAGCAATGCACCTTTAATATGCTTTAAGACACACCATGTGTAAGTTCATAAGTCGACAGCATTTCTGAGTATTTCCTCCTTAAAACTGCAGTGAACCAAAGACAGTCTCAAAAACACGGTGTGAAATCGCTGGTGTTTCTGACGTCACAAACGACCTTGTAACCAATCAGATCAACGTGTGATCGTCAACCAGTGGATCTCTGAGGGAGTGGAGGCGGGGCTCATTTACATATTCATAGAACCACCTACTAAATGAGACAAGGGTGTCGAGTGTCGAGTTACATTCAAGATATTTTAAGGCATGTGTGTGTGTGTGTGTTTTTGCAGAAAGAAAATGAAGCCTTTTTATTACCATTAAGGTTGTTTTGCATTTGGAGATTATTTTGACGATAAAACACATTTCACACTGTAATGCAGTGATTTTAGATGTAAACCAGCTCATATTAACATTATTAAGCTTATATTAATAGGCAGAACAACAATGATGCACACATTTCAAATAATACCATATCATGCAACATGACACAGGGTTTATTTGTGTCTAAATTTAATGCAAAACATCTTAATCATGATCCTGAAAACGGCTTCATTTTATGCATGCACAATGTTATCATTTCAATTCAATTTACGTTTATTTGTATAGTAATTGTCATGTTGATTATAGCTTGTGTTCACAATACAAGTTTTGCGTGTTTTCTTTGGGCTGAAATTTCCGTGAGTCTGAAAGCATTTTCTGTAATAACTAATGCTCTTTTACACACAGACTGAACAACATGAAGCATTGCTTGGGCACTGGTGGAGCTAAACTGGTATTATCTAATTGTGTATTAAATTTAACAGCTGACAGATATTCAACATAATTCATGTGTGTGAGTCTAACAGAAGGACGGACAAAACCACTGAAATATACACTGAGTTCATAACTCTGAGTTCGTCATATTATATTACCAATTTCTATAGTGAATAAACTGATAATGTGAGGAATGTTGAAGGTGTCTGAATACATTTATGTTTGAAACTGCATAATTTCTCAGAGCTGAAACACACAAACTTCCATCCTTCAAAACAACAAATCAGGAAACATTAATTCTTGTGGTTTGAGATCCTCAGACTGAAGCCCAATAAAAATATTGAAATATCTCTATTAAACCAGCTTGATCAGCTTCACTTTTGTTTCCAGAGAACATCATCATCAGGCGTGACAGTCTCTGTCTAGACAAACAAGCCAAGAAATACCAGGAACATTATATTTCCCGGAAGAGATAACACCAAAGACTTTGGAATGCCGTGCGCTTCTTTTCCCATAACAGTGACATTAGTCTCACCAACACACACACTCATATCACCAACACACACTCATATCACCACCAACACACACTCGTATCACCACCAACCACACACACACTCATATCACCACCAACACACACTCGTATCACCACCAACACACACTCGTATCACCACCACCAACACACACTCATATCACCACCACCAACACACACTCGTATCACCACCACCAACACACACTCGTATCACCACCACCAACACACACTCGTATCACCACCACCAACACACACTCGTATCACCACCACCAACACACACTCGTATCACCACCACCAACACACACTCATATCACCACCACCAACACACACTCGTATCACCACCACCAACACACACTCGTATCACCACCACCAACACACACTCGTATCACCACCACCAACACACACTCATATCACCACCACCAACACACACTCGTATCACCACCACCAACACACACTCGTATCACCACCACCAACACACACTCGTATCACCACCACCAACACACACTCGTATCACCACCACCAACACACACTCATATCACCACCACCAACACACACTCATATCACCACCACCACCACACACTCGTATCACCACCACCAACACACACTCGTATCACCACCACCAACACACACTCGTATCACCACCACCAACACACACTCATATCACCACCACCAACAACACACACTCGTATCACCACCACCAACACACACTCATATCACCACCACCAACACACACTCATATCACCACCACCAACACACACTCATATCACCAACACACACTCAAACACACACTCATATCACCAACACACACACTCATATAACCAACACACACTCATATAACCACCAACACACACTCATATCACCAACACACACACACACATCACCTTAGCTTTTCCTTTAAAAGCTGATCTGTGAGCGAGTGAGCTGACGACAGGGGGCAGATCTGAACAATAACTGAGTCACTACACATGAAGCATTAGTCGGGCGACTCCCAGCCGAGGATTGTGGGCAGACAGAACGTCACACGCCAACAAACCACATCCGTTCTGATGAACACGGATCAGAACAATCATGACAGAGAGCTTATGGAAACCATTATCATGTCCCGAAACTGACATTACAATAACAGTAGCCTAGTACAAAAACAATATTTTTAATGAGTCTCTTCTACTCATCAAGGCTGTTTATTTGATCAAAAGTAGTTAAAATTGTGAAAAATTATTACAATGTGAAACAGCTGTTTTATATATATATATATATATATATATATATATATAGTAAAATGTAATTTATTCAAAGCTGAATTTTCATCATCATTACTCCAGTCTTCAGTGTCACATGATCCTTCAGAAATCACTCTTTAAATTGATGGATTTTATATTTAACTCACTCTATTATATTTTGAATAAATGCTTTACTTTTTAACTTTTTATTTCTGAAAGGATCCTGAAAAAAAGAAAGGTTCAAAAAAATAAAATTAAGCTGCACAAGTGTTTCCAACACTGATAATAAATCATCATATTAGAGTGATTTCTGAAGGATCATGTGACACTGAACACTGGAGTAATGATGCTGGAAATCACAGGAATAAATTATATTTTACTATTTATTCACATAGAAAACAGCTGATTTATTACATTATAACAATATTTCAAGATTTTACTGTATTTTTGATCCAATCAATTCAACCTTGGTGAGCAGAAGAGACTCTTTCAGAAACATTAAAAATAGTAATGTTTCCAAACTTTTGACCAGTGCTGAAAATATAGATATATATATATATATGAGAGAGAGGGAGAGAGAGAGAGAGAGAGAGAGAGAGAGAGATGATCATGTTATTAGTTATGAAAGGGGTCCCTCGCAAAGCGAACATCATATGTAGAGTCCGTGGCATAAAGAAATATTGATGATATAATGTGAGATAACGATTATAGACTGTCACTGAGCGCTTCACCCACTAACCCGATCCTTCCACGACATAAACTAGTTCCCGTCAAAACTTTCAGAGGAGTTTATCCTACTCGTTATCTCACAAAAGATGAGTTTAAACACCCAAAGAAGAACACGAACACACCGCAGGCTTGTATAGACGCGAAATAATTCGATTGGAACGGAACTAGTTTAATTCGAATCGGTTCGCTCGGCGGGTTTAGTGAAGTAACGTTACGTCAGGGAAAACAGAGAGAAACTGATACTCACTGATCGCCATACTCTGGAATGAAGTGGATCTCTTGCAGTTACATGTACAGGAGACATTGGTGTGAGTGTCGGTGGTTCCGTTCATCAGACCCATGAAGCTGAACATCGGGAAAAATAATCTCACGGGGATCGACGTGGAAAAATCAGGAGATTCACCGCGCGCTGTCGAATACAAACATTGACGCAGGGTTTTTCTTTTCCTTTTTCCCGGTAGATCTGAGGGCTTTCCTTCAGCCGGTTCCCCCCTCCCGGTCCCGGTGTCTGGTCTCTGTATTCCTCCAGTATTCCCGGTGTTATTCCCAGACGGTTTGTACTACTTTCTTTCCCAGCCTTCTGAGCTCCTCATTCAAGTCCAAGTTGGCTGGGAACCCGCGAGGGGGCGGGGCTAGCGCGCAGGGGGCGGGGCCTCGAGGCAGACAGCATGACGTCACTGCCAGACTTGGCCTTTGACTGAGTGCATGAGCCAATTCTGCTTTTAGATGCCATTGATCTCAGATGGGAAACAACAAACATATGCGCAAGATTTTTCAAATGAAGAGAAAGTTCAGTTAGGCTATACATGGGTTCCTCTGTGACGGATGTAGAATATATTATATTTACATTTAATCATTTAGCAGATGCTTTTATTCAAAGCGACTTACAAATGAGAACAATAGAGGCAGTGAAACTAACAATAGGACAAGAAGTAAGTGCTGTCTAACTCAGTATATGTAAAAAAAAACACACAAAAAAACACATACATATTGTTTTAATAGATATAGAAGAGATTGAAAGCAAGATATTATCCAGTGAGGTTAAGGAGTCACTTTAAAATCTATAACATTTATAAATATTATGACATTAATAAGACTTTTTTTGAGGTCTTTTGAAATAAATAATGGTAAAAACATGTATTTATTGTAAATTCTTCTGATCTACATTAGTAAACCACTCTTTTGTTCTCAGAGATGTTATTTTATATCAAGAACATTTATCTCTTGAATGTGTGGAAACTTCATTATATTGGACACTTTTCGTGAAGAAAAAATCCTCCACTATTATTACTTGAATTTAACTCTCTAATTTCATAACTTAGACAATAATAAAAGTACATTAATGCTTAATGAAAAAGATCTGATTTATCTTTAATACTGAGCTAAATATTATGACATTGATAAGACATGCTCTTTTTGTGGTCTTTTAAAATTAATGAAAAAGTCAAAACATGTTTGTTTTTTTGTCAATTATGCAGATCTACATTAGTAAACCACTCCTCTGTTCTTAAAGATATTATTAAAATATAAAATATAAATACAAAATTATCATATTGTCTGTTTTTCCTGTAAACATTTAGACTTTGAAATGTAAACATGTATAATTTGTTCAGTGATTTGTGTTCCTGTTTTTGACCATTTCTCGCTGTTAATTCCTATTATGTTAAAGTTTGTGTTCATAAACTTAAATATATGCAATAAAATGTAAACTAAAAACATGTCATTATTCTGCAAAAGATATGTCATGCCAGTGTGTTAGAAACTAATTTATTTAAAAAAAATGTTGCTTACAATTTGGGAAACTATGGCTCAATTTTTCTAAACACAAAAACACAAAACACACACACACACACACACACACAAATAAACAAACAAACACACACAAACAAACACACACACACACACAAATAAACAAACACATACACAAACAAACAAACACAAACAAACAAACAAACACACACAAACACACACACACACACACAAACAAACACACACACACATAAACAAACAAACACACACACACACACACACACATAAACAAACAAACACACACAAACAAACAAACAAACAAAAACACAAACAAACAAACACACACACACACACACACACACACACAAACAAACACACACGAACACACACACACACACACACACACACACACACTCAAACAAACACACACACACACTCTCTCTCTCTTACACACAGACACACGTGTGTGTGTGTGTGTGTGTGTGTGAGTGTGTGTGTGTGTGTTTGTGTGTGTGTTCGTGTGTGTGTGTGTGTTTGTTTGTTTGTTTGTGTTTTTGTTTGTTTGTGTGTGTTTGTTTGTTTATGTGTGTGTGTGTGTGTGTGTGTGTTTGTGTGTGTGTGTGTGTTTGTTTGTGTGTGTGTGTGTGTGTGTGTGTGTGTTTGTTTGTTTGTGTGTGTGTGTGTGTGTGTGTTTCAGTCTTCACTTGCAGAACTCTTGAGTCAGAAGCTCTGATGAAGATCTCGTCCTCTTCTGTGTGTGTGTGTGTGTGTGTGTGTGTTTCTGAGCTCATAATCTGTCTGAGCTTCAGAAGTGATGATTCATTCGCCGGACGCTCACATGATGTTCGAGAGCAGAACTCTTGAGCAACGCTTCCTCTCGGTCTCCAGGAACAGAGTTCACCCGAGGCTGCAGATGTTGGAGGTTTAAATGTGATTTTTGTAGGTCACTTTTCAATTTTGTACTGTATAAAACTTTAAGTCATTGTATAATGCTCCTGTTGTTTGTGTTTGTGATGATTTGAGACATGAATGAAGTGTTTTAATGTTTACAGTTTTTTACAGTCGCTAGGACACATGTTTCAATACTTAAGTCACTTTTTCAAAACTCTTCACACAGTTCTCCTAACCAACTTTCAGCTCGGCACAGCAGTTCATTTCACATTCAAAATGCACTAAAACTACCAAATCACTTCATACATATCTCAAATCAACACATTCTTCCATGACACTAGCAAAGGTTGACAGCTAACAAACACACTTTGTCACCCACAAAACAATAACATATAAAACACTAACAACAGGGAACTTTATACAATGTTTTCCTATGTAAATGCTTTCTTTCTTCTACCTCTAACATTTGTACTGTTACCTCTATTTGTACTGTTTAGAATTCACTGCAATATATGTTACTAGAATGAATCAGACATCATGCAGTTATTATATTTTATGTTTTTGGAGTAATTCCAAAGTACAAAAATGTGTATACACACCATCCACCGATAGATACAATAGGAATCAGCTGTGGTTGGTCCAATTGTTTTTATACCATTTAATTTTTAGATTCTAAATATATTTTATTACAATATAACTGTAGAAATGTGGCAAAATGCTGTCTTATTCAGTTTTGTATTATGTTGTTGTTTTGAACGTAAGTTTAACAGTTCTGAGATCAGTGTGTAAGCATGTGCAGATTGGCCCGTCGGTACACAGAGTTTTGGCGGTTGTTGTGTCGAAGTGAGAAAAGAATTAATGTAATTTGAAAGATGTAGTCATTGAATGCATTTTGTGCCAAAGCACTGATAAATGATCCACAGTTTAGCCCACATAAACTTCTGTTGTGCTCACTGTGGGAAGAGTTCTGAAAAAGTGACCTAAGTATTGAGAAATGTGTCCTAGCGACTGTAAAAAACTGTAATGAAGTTTTAATGCATTTTAAATGTGAAATTAACTGCTGTGACGCTGAGTTGTTAGTAATGAGCAAGTTTTTAGATCTGTGTCTGTGTGTGTGTGTGTGTGTGCA
>JAULUF010000060.1:700000-745000 GCA_031834385.1 Semotilus atromaculatus
CACCCACGCTAATTACGCAGCGGAGCATCGGATGTTCTCCATGGCAACGGCGTGTGCTTGAGAGCGCGATCACGAGAGGCTTCAGGGTTCCATGAAATATCACTATAACATTTTAAAACATAAAAAATAACCAGGGAACATTCTGGCAAAATTCTGTTAAAGTTATAAACAAACGTTTTTCCAGTAACATTAATAAAACCGTTCATCTGGTCTTTAATAATGTTCCCAAAACGTCAACAAAAACATTATTTATACGTCGATCACAACGTTTTTCCTGAGACATTTATTTTGGATGTTCGTCTGACGTTCTTTAAATGTTTCTACTTGTTTCAGAACGTTGAGAGAACATTCAAATGTAACATTTCAATTTTTGAAGAATCATAACCCCGTTCGCATAACCCCATCAATTTTAAATGGATGATTACATGTTTTTTTCACCCTGAAATATTCAATGACATTTATACAAAATTACATAATTTAAAGTATTGATGAAACAATTAATATAATATAAATATTTAGAACGTCCCTGTAATAGTTGTCCTGCATTGCTAATATGCAGCAGTTTTATAGCTAATATGGCCTAATTCAAGCTCCTTAATATACTATACAAATACAATTTGTATTGTATTTTACACTATATATGTTTTAGATCAAACTTTTGTTGAAAACACTTGGAAAGACATTTAGATACGTAAGACACTGATATAGTTATGGATTAGAAAAGCATACAATTATAAAAGCATTAGCATTCCTCATCAGCAGCAGAGGGCGCCCGACACATGACATTAATTAACAATAAATATCCCATCAAATCGGATAATCTTTTTTTTTATATAAAAGTTTGTTAAAGAGTTTCCATACACCTGAACTGAACAGATTCCACCAGAAATATAAAATAATAAACCTGTCTGTTTGATTTTCTTGAATTTTGCAGTGTTTGTGATTTTAGTAGATTTTCTAAAATAAAGTACTAAAATAAAGTGAATCAGACAGTAGAAAGTTGAACAACCTTTCAGCCTGAGGTCGTGTGTGAGCTCTATAAACACACCTGGACAGAATGTGCACTAGAACCGCGTGATGTAACACACTTCCTCTCATGTACTGTTCCATAGTGAACTTTAATGGTTGTTCCATAGTTCCGTACAAGCATGCGCACGCGCACATTCTCTGGGCGGGAGGTTTTCCATCAGATCCCTCAGCTCTGATTGGCTGGATCGGTCCTGCGCCAGTGCCTGCGTCACCGGTGGGCGTGGCCAGATATCAGTGTTCTGGAACACACGGCGGAAGCGGCGCGGTGTCACCAAGCGGCCCTCGCGCATTAAACATCTACTAAAACACCAAGAACCATGAAGATCTGGACGTCAGAGCACATTTTCAAGTTAGTGAATGTCTTATGTTTAATCTGAATGAGTTGGAAGGCTAATTTGAGAGCTTGAATGACCTCTGATTTGCTCAGCGGTTTGCTCGTGCACGAGGCGCGCCAATCTCTCTAACGGCTTTTCCTGTCAGACAGTTTTATAAAAATAATGTTTTTAATCGTGTGTGTGTGTGTGTGTGTGTGTGTGTGTGTGTGTGTGTGTGTGTGTGTGTGTGTGTGTGTGTGTGTTGAGTCTTGGACGTCAGAGTTTTAATGTAAAAGCGATAACGTTAGTGTAAGTTATATGCTAATGCGGCTAACGTTATCTGAAGTGAATGACTTTTATCGACATGACTAAAGATTAATAAGTATAAACTAACTAACTAATAATGACTGCAACCAGAAGAAGAAGAAGCGAGTTGTGAGCTAGTTGCCGGTTAGTTACACAATCTACCCTGCATGTCCTTGGCAGCTGAAGGACTAACTTAGGCTAGTTAACGTTAACTAATGTTAGTGAGTTCTAGTTGAGTTTCACAGATTCTGGTATTCTATATCATATGAACTTTAGTACAGTTAAATTAAGATTTTGTCCGTTCTTTGCAAAAAAAACAAACAAACAATAACATAAGCAATGTAAATTGGGGATGCTCAATATCTCGGCCACCATATATAGATATCAGCCATATGCTAATTGTTAATGTATCATTATCGGCTCAATAAGAAAAATTGTACGATTAAATCCGATAAATAGTGGATTATTTCCTTCAGCTAAGAAGACACTGTTAAACATGATGGTTTTAAATTGCTTGAAAATGATTGGAATCACTTAAAAAAAGAAAGAAAGAAAATACAGTAAAACACGTGCAGCACAAGTGTAATATCGGCTACATAAAATTATAATGAGAACATTTTAATTGTGTGTTTGGATGTGGGCAATCAGGCTCTCGAAATCAGGCTTTAGATTTATCTGCCATTATATTGATTATCGGATCTCAAATATAACAAATTATCGGTACAGGACAAAATTTTAATTTCGGTGCATCCTTATGTTGAATAAAGATTGATTCGAGATTTCATCATTCCTAGGTTTGTTACTGTATTGTTTATTCTTACTAGTTGTGTATTCTTTTTTTATTATTTATTATCTATGCATTTAGTTTTTTATGCCTCTCTTAAATGGACAAAATCAGACTTTCATCAAATGACAGTAAAGATCCTGGATTTATAGTTTTGTCAGCAGGACGAAAACTAACTCTCAAGCTGATTTTGATAGTAGTTAGTGTGATGATGATGTTGAGTCATAACATCATATCAGCTGAGCTGGACATTGACCTTTGAACCCACGCGTGTGAATCTGGACATTACTCAACTCTGCTTGGCGAGTGCTGTGACCTTTCCTCCACATGACATCACGCGTCACATGACCACTGACGGTCTCCCAGGCAACCATTCACAGGAATGTACTAGCTATTTCAGGAGCTAACGTTTAACTGTTTACTTCATTTCAGACACATGGGTCCATATCAATAAAATACACAAGCTACAGGTGTATAATTAAAAAACAAACACACTTTTTGTTCCAGTGTTTCCAAAAACAAGTTTTAGTTCTGATTAGTTAAGTTTGTTCTCAATCCCTTTTTACAGTCACATGCACGTATTGATCATTAATCATAAATAAACTCTTTACATGCACTCTTAAAGTCACCATGGAATTACAAATGGACAATTCTAGTTTTTAATGTAATATTGCAGTGTTTATTCTTAATGAATTACATGTAGTTTTTAACTTCATGTTCCCTATTTTGATGAAAAGACTAGTGCAACTTCTCTTTCATGATGAGTTTTAATAAATATATCACATATATTAGATCATTATATTAGATATTTATAGCATCAAATAAACATCAGAAGAATTGTTATTTCAACCACGTAAAGACATCAGTACACCATTTTTCAAGTTCAAAATATCCCTGTGTAAACAGTCGGTTTTGTTTTAAACGGTTGAGAAAGAAAAACAGTAGGCATATGTCATCGGTTTTATGTTGATCAAAGAAAGAAAATCACTCATAACTTTTTTTTAAACTTTAATTAGCTTAATATTTTATGTGCCTTTTGTACAGTGCTGACTGCTCTAACGGCAACGTGTGTGTGTTACAGGGGTGTTATATTGGGGTTACAGTAGGCTATATTGGGGTTACAGTAGGCTATATTGGGGTTACAGTAGGCTATATTGGGGTTACAGTAGGCTATATTGGGGTTACAGTAGGCTATATTGGGGTTACAGTAGGCTATATTGGGGTTACAGTAGGCTATATTGGGGTTACAGTAGGCTATATTGCTATATTGGGGTTACAGTAGGCTATATTGGGGTTACAGTAGGCTATATTGGGGTTACAGTAGGCTATATTGGGGTTACAGTAGGCTATATTGCTATATTGGGGTTACAGTAGGCTATATTGGGGTTACAGTGCGTTACAGTAGGCTATATTGGGGTTACAGTAGGCTATATTGGGGTTACAGTAGGCTATATTGGGGTTACAGTAGACTATATTGGGGTTACAGTAGGCTATATTGGGGTTACAGTAGGCTATATTGCTATATTGGGGTTACAATAGGCTATATTGGGGTTACAGTAGGCTATATTGGGGTTACAGTGCGTTACAGTAGGCTATATTGGGGTTACAGTAGGCTATATTGGGGTTACAGTAGGCTATATTGGGGTTACAGTAGGCTATATTGGGGTTACAGTAGGCTATTTTGGGGTTACAGTGCGTTACAGTAGGCTATATTGGGGTTACAGTAGGCTATATTGGGGTTACAGTAGGCTATATTGGGGTTATAGTGCGTTACAGTAGGCTATATTGGGGTTACAGTAGGCTATATTGGGGTTACAGTAGGCTATATTGGGGTTACAGTAGGCTATATTGGGGTCACAGTAGGCTATATTGGGGTTACAGTAGGCTATATTGGGGTTACAGTAGGCTATATTGGGGTTACAGTAGGCTATATTGCTATATTGGGGTTACAGTAGGCTATATTGGGGTCACAGTAGGCTATATTGGGGTTACAGTAGGCTATATTGGGGTTACAGTAGGCTATATTGGGGTCACAGTAGGCTATATTGGGGTTACAGTAGGCTATATTGGGGTTACAGTAGGCTATATTGGGGTTACAGTAGGCTATATTGGGGTTACAGTAGGCTATATTGGGGTTACAGTAGGCTATATTGGGGTTACAGTGCGTTACAAAAGGCTATATTGGGGTTACAGTAGGCTATATTGGGGTTACAGTAGGCTATATTGGGGTTACAGTAGGCTATATTGGGGTTACAGTAGGCTATATTGGGGTTACAGTAGGCTATATTGGGGTTACAGTAGGCTATATTGGGGTTACATAGGGCCATATGATTTCCGTGATGTGGAAAACGCGGACGGAATCATGGAATTTACACATGAAAACGGAATTATCTTATGCACGCGGAATTTGCATTTTGTTGACGTATTAAATAAAATATATTTTTTAAATAAATAAATAAACTTCCTTCTCATTTTTCAGTTTAAAACAACAAACGTAGAAAGGTCTCTACCTAAACCGTGGCCAAATGGCATTGTTAAATGTTGCCTAGTAACCATACTAGGTATGATACGTCCTCACGTTCACGCGTAGGGTAAAAAAATGTCGAAGCGAGTGGCAAAAACTATGACGAAAATCCATTGACAATAACGAATAACAACCACTGATCTATATAGAATGACTATATTTCAGTGATAAAAACTAGACGAAAATGTAACTAGATAGTGACGATTTAGGAAGCGATCCAGTCAGAACTGATGTCTTGCGTTGTGGTAGATGCGCACATGTGTATACTGTAACGTGCTGATCTACCCAGCATTCTCATAAAACGTAAAACAAATTTAAACGTCTGGGAGAATGAGTAGAGCAGGCGATCTGAATTAGAGTGATGATGCAAAAAAAGAGCCCTATATAAGTATTTGAAATGAATATGATTGCTTAATGTCTAGTGACATATCAGGGCCATTTTATGATTAATTGAAATACATTTCTTACATACAGCTCCTTTAATTTAGTTCATTTATATGTGTAGCCGCTCTGGAGTAAACCGTGATGTCATTGTCCAGCTCAGTTCAGTTCTCATATAATGCTGCCAATGCAGGCAGATCAATAACATTGTTTAATATTAAAGTATCCTCAACTAAGCAAGACAAAAGCCAATGTCGACAGTGACGAACACAAACTCCATCAGTGACACAATGGAGAATAACCCTCGTGAGGAACCAGTCTCAGTTCTCCTCTGGCCAGCAGTGTGAGATTATGATTCAGGAGCATTACAGGTCAGAGGTCAGACTGCATCAGAACAGTCAGAATATTATCCAGTTCATCTTATCGTATGAGAACGTTGTGCCTTCAAGCTGATCTAGAAATCAGCAAATATTAAGGGCGTTTAATTGCGCAACAGCTGCGTGTGATGGAGTTACATAACTGTGTTTATGCATCTGTGTTTAACCATAACAACTGAGGAGTGACTTCAGTTAAAGACTTCATGTGAGCTGCGATGTGATCATCACGCGCCGTTTCCGAGTCAGAAAGAGGAAGATCAACTTCAGTTTCATCAGCAAACACTTTTACAGCCACTTCTTTAAGAGATGCACAGTGCGAAACAGATCAAATTGTCAAAATCTGAATTAGGACATTAAAAGAAAAGCTGATAACATTAGAAATGCACAGCTAGGATCCAAATGAGGATGTCCAAATGAAATTCATATGAAATCAATGTCCGAAGTATATAATCTTTAGTTATATTTTTAACACAATGCTTTAAAAAACATCGAATTACTGCTCTTGTTATTAATATCTCAGTTCTCTATTGTTGGTTTGCTTGTGTTTATAGGGAAGCTTCTTTATGTCACTTTTAAAGATAATGTAAACAAGTAGGGCTGGGCGATATGTAAAAAATATTTGATCGATAACCGCCTTAAAATATTGCGATATCCGATTATATTGTCTACCCAAGCCCCATATTGTGCCTCGAACTGAGTCGTGAATCACTGAAGCGTCCAGCTCGAGTCGTCCTGCGATGGAGGTTCGGGTTGAATAACTAGTTCTTCCAATGTTTCATCATGAGACTATGAGACTGGAAATGAACATTTGTCTTCCCCTCTCTCAGGGACACCAGAAACTCACATAAGAATAGATATGGTTTAATATGAATGATTATCATTGAGGATTATGTGAGTGAGTGGTACAAATGTCTCATTCCCAAAGAGTAAAACACAAGGTAATCAGGTTTTTGGAAGTGTAGAGAAACTGGCACACAAAGGAAGACAGGCAAATGGTCCCCTCCTGATTATCTTTGAACTGGTTATGAAATTGTCATGATACATTTACCTGACATAATAAATTGTAAACATTTGATTTTATTCTAACTAGGGTTGGGTACCGAAACTCGGTTCCAATAGGGAACCGGTTCCGACGTAAACGGTAGTAACCAGACCGAATAAGAGCGACAATTTTGGTGCCTGTAAAACATCTCGCGGCACGAATGATCCAATACATATAAATAAAACATCTCTAGTTAACCAGCAGAACATTCATTTCGTTCGTTTGTTAAATAAGAGGCGATCTAGCACTGAAATGTGTTTTTTAAATCAAGTGATCAAAGTGCTCTTTGCCTCTGCGATCAGTGGCGCGGATGGCTCGCGCACCCAGCATTGTCTTCACTCGGACGCGCGCTTCAATCGAGACTCTCTATTCGTTCCAGTGAACTCACAAAATATAATTCACAAAAACGTGTCCCTGCTTGATATACAACCACTGATGAGCATAATTGGTTTTGATGAGAACAAAAAAAAAAGAAAAAAACTGTACGAATGCGGATTACAACTCAGATCCTCTGACACGCTTGACGAAAGTTCAAGTTCAGCAGCTGCCAGTGTCTCTATAGCACGCAGTGTGTTTATCGTGCAATTTATATGCGAAAATTAGATTTTATGTGCATATGATAGGCTACGAGGTTTTCGCGTGCATTTGATGCGCACTTAATTGCGTGTAATACACACGCATCCCACACCACTAATTCTACCCAAAGCCAAATGTATTATACACACGCACCCCACACCACTACTAAACATAACCAACCCATGCGTATCCTATGCACGTAAAAACGAATTTTCCCGTATAAATTACACGATAAACACACTGCGTGCTTGAGACGATAGTAGTGCGATCGGGTTGCGACATCACAGACGATGATAACAGCAGCCGTTCCTCTTCGGACAAGTCTATTAGGCCTATTTTAATGCCAACTGCAAACCTTGCATATCAAGTAGGCTAGCAAACACAGTTGCCATTAAACAGCGAGTGTGACAACGTGTGCAAAATGTTTTAACAAAGTTCCAACACTTCTTTATACGAGGCTATAGGCTACTGTGTGTGTTAAATATTTCTGCTCAGTGTCAGATATTTCTCTGCTTGAAGTAGTCATAATATGTGAAGACAAAATGTTGATCTTAACTTAAGTATTTTACATCAGTAGCCTATTAAACGGCGCAATTTTTCATTTAATCAGAAAATCTTTAAATAGCCTATTTAAGTTAATATTGTGTCCAGTTTGGCCCTGTAAATAAAAGGGTATTATTTTTTGACAAAGTGTGTGCGGTTTCGTTTTCTTAAGTATCGGAACAAGAACCGTTTAAGCACCGGAACCGTTTAAAAAATACCGAGTAGGTACTGGTATCGGATAAAACCCAACCGATACCCAACCCTAATTCTAACGGACTTATTTGTCATTATTTTCATTAAAGAGTTAAAAAGAATAGTCAAACATTCGCTCACATTTAATGATGCACAGATATCATAGAAACCTTTTCATTTATGGAGTCAGATGAAATAACGAGTTAATACATGAGAAAATGTATTGCATTTAATCAAAAATCCCTTTGCCACACGGAAAGACCGTAACGCAGACCTTCCGCTGATCGACACCGCCAGTGGATCGATATAGACGGGCTTACATAATCTATTTTGTAAAAAGCGCTATATAAATAAAGGTGACATGTCAATAATAATGTTTCTGCTTTTGTCTCTCGCAGTCACCCATGGGAAACCGTGACCAACGCCGCCATGCAGAAGTACCCGAACCCCATGAACCCCAGCGTGTTCGGCGTGGACGTGTTGGACCGTACCGTGGACCCGCAGGGACGCCTGCACAGCAAACGCCTCCTCAGCACCGAGTGGGGTCTGCCGTCCATCGTCAGATCGGTACTGACGCCATGTCTCCTGTATTTCTCCATTAAAGTACTCTTTTTGTGAAGAAAAAGTAGATCCTTTTGAGTGTGTAGCAGAAGACAAGCTTTAGGACATACTATCACGTCATACAATTGCGTCTTTAACGGTTGCTCTCTGTCATCCTGTCACGATAAACTGACCTGTCAATCATCCGGTCACTGTAAACTGACCTGTCCATCATCTTGTCAAAGATAAAATCCTCCACATTTTATTTCCTACTGTATCGGGGAGAAATGCAGAATCATGCGGAGACTCTCCTCATATTAATGCATAATGATCCTCAAGCGCAATGAGTTGTGGGTAATATTAGCCGTTATAGTGAGGATGGATCCACACTTTTAAAATCCCCCGGGAATAGATCATCCGTGACTTCTGGCACACTCTTTTCAACATGCTTACTCTGATCTCGCATGCTAGGATGGATAGTGTGAACATTGAGAGCAGGGCTAGGCTAGCCGGTCTGTTTAAGCTAGCAGCTGATGTCAGTCTTGAAACAGGAACTCAGTAGCTCTCATTGGCCTCGTCACGTGTGGTTGGAACCGTCAAGCCGAGGTGAGCTCCTGCTGTGGTATCCCAGCGGGCCTCTGTTGTTGTTTGGCCTGAGCGTGAGGAGCGTTCCTGACCCGCAGACGCCCCGACTGAACGCTTATATGGGTCCGGCTAGTCCTCGGCACACGTCGTCCTGGTGTCGTGTTTCTGCAGGAGCTGTCCTGTCCTCTCGGGACTGACGGAAAGCATTCCGGACCGCTTTATCATTAGATACACGAGTCTCTTCTGCTCACCAAGGCAGCGTTTATTTGATCAAAAATACAGTAAAAATCACACAATATTATTATAATGTAAATCTTCTGTTTTCTGTGAGAATATAAAGTAAAGTTTAATTTATCCCTGTGATCAAAGCTGAATGTTCATCATCATTACTCCAGTCTTCAGTGTCACATGATCCTTCAGAAATCAGGATAATATGATGATCTGAGGATCAAGGAACATTTATGATTATTATCAGTGTTGAAAACAGTTTCATGTTTTTGTGGAAAAGCAAGTAAAAATAAAAAGAGAGAAAAAAAAAGCAAATTACTATTTATATTCATCAAGACTGCATTAAATTGATCAAAAATTACAGTAAAGACATTTATAATGTTACAAGACATATTTAAAAATAAAAGCTGGTCTTTTGAACTCCTGAAAAATACAATGTATTCAGAAATCTGAAGCAGCAAAACTGTTTTCAACACTGATAATAATCATGAATGTTTTTTGAGCATCAGATCATCATATTATCCTGATTTCTGGAGGATGGATCTGCTGTTTTACATTGGAATAATATTTCACTGTTTTTCTGTATTTATGATGAACGCAGCTTTGGTGAGCAGAGACTCTTTCAGAAAACATAAAAAAACACGTTACTAACTCAACAGTGATGAAGAGTGATTTATTTATTTATTTATTTTTCTTCATAAACTCTCAGAAAGCAAAAAGATTCTACAGGATATTACATGGATCAAATTAAATGTTTCTGATAATTTTTCTGGTGATGTGAATCCTAATCTTTGAGTTCCATCACACATTGGATTCACATGTTTATAATTTCATAGTTTTCTTGTTGGAAACTATCACTTTCCTACAGTTGTGTGTGTGTGTGTGTGTGACTCTCGAGATAATAGAAGAGTTGGAGGGTTAATAAGAGATTGAGTGAACCTGAACGTGGCTTGAGATCTCGCCTGTTTGATTTAGACGTCACGTCTTGTTCTTCCACAGATAATTGGAAACACACGGTCATGTACGTACATCCAGGAGCACTCCATAGTCGATCCCAGAGAGAAAACCTTTGAGCTTCAGTCGACTAATGTAAGTGGCAGGACTGATATCCGTCCACACGTGTGTGTACACATGATCACATTCACACAGCACTGTCCCATTGCCTGTTCTCTCCAGCACATATTTTAGTAATCATCATTAATTGGGTACTCAAAATTCAAAATTCTCAAAATTCATTTTGTGAAAAAGGTGCTTCCTCACACTTTGTAACAAACCCTTCCCTCAAAATGACCCGAAGGCCTAAAATTATACTTTTTTGAGTGATTTTTTTTGTTATTTTATATACCTTTAAATGACTAGATTTGATCAATAAATTGTAATTTAAGCGCATTCCTCACATTCTTTCAACTTAAATTCAAAATAACTCACAATTTCATGCATAACCCTTTTAATTCAGCTCTAAATATCTTACATTGGGAGTCTTTGCCGACTTATGGAAAAAAATGATAAATTTTTGAAACAAGATATTTAATATATAAGATTTAATATAAGATGAACCATGATATTTCCTGACTCTAGATGAGCTTATATATCTCTGTGTGGAGTAAATGAGCTGTTCCTCTGGGTCCTAAAGCCAGTTCCTCTTCAGTGTGCATTCAGATTTTTGGTAAAGTTTTAGCATTTTTAGTTAGAATTTTGTGCATTTTTAGGTTTTTCTATGTGTTCCTCGCATCCCACTCATCCCTAAGGGGCCAGATTGACCGTGACAAAACTCCTCAAATCCATAATTTTTTTGTGTGTGTATTCGTGGTTCAAGTGCGACAAAAGTCCTGGGGTCTTTAACCCCTCTAATGAACACTCAATTTAAAAGAAATGTGAAAAATGAGTTTGTGGTTGAAATGGCCCTAGGGAAGGGTGAGGGTTAAGTCATTATAGCAGCAGAATTGTCAAGATATCAAGTTATTGTGAACCTGTCAGGACGTTTCTGGTTTGTCAGCATTTCCTGCACACCTTTTCTCATACGTTCATGTTCTGGCCTTTAGCAGTTGGGTTTGTGTGAATGTCATCTGGAATGAGACACGACCAGAGTTGCATTCTGGGTTGGTTTCTCTTATGGTTGCTTGTTCTATAGGTGTGTCATATTTACCGTCTCCTGGTTTTCTCACTGTAGATCACCTTCACTAACATGGTGTCCGTGGACGAGCGGCTCACGTACCGGCCGCACCCGGAGGACCCGGAGAAGTAAGAGTCCCTCTGTTTAATACCCTGAGACTAATACAAGTGACTCACGACTTCTTCACATTAGGGCTGTCAAATAATAATTCTTTGAAAAACACTATTGTAACTCAATTTTCCTTGCATGCACATTAAGGACATTATATTTTATTTAAGAACAATTGTTTCAAAAGTGAATGCACTTTAAAAAGTGAATGTCATTTCATTTCAATAAAAGATGCGATGCTTGATTTGGTTTATATTTGTGTATTGCGCCCTCTTGTGGACACAGGAGACAACACTGTACTCTCCCCTCTAACATTAAAGGTGCTGTATGTAACTTTTTCACTCTACTAAAGCATAAAAATACCATATGTTTGCATAAATTGAGGAAACATGCTAAGTTCACGTACTTGTTTCTCTGAAAAACACTCCTACATCCAGTCATTTTACTTTGTAATGTGTGTTTCCAGGCTGGAATGTTTGTTATTGTTTTGGTCTGTATATACACGTTGCCAATTTTCATGGTCCATTGCGCTCGTTCCTGTCGCGTGTCTCAAACTGGCGTGTGTGTGAGCCGTGTCGAGTCTGAGGAGGCGGGGCGGGAGAAACCACGATCTCTGATAGTTTGAATTCGACTGCAGTACCTATTTCGACCACTAGTTGTCATTCTTACACACTGCACCTTTAAGTATTGCCTTTAGAATTCGAATATAATTTTTTTTCAGCCATTTTGACAGCCCTACTTCACATGCTGCTCCTCTTAAAGGCAGTGGAGTTTGTGTGTGTGTGTGTCAGTAGAGTGTGTGTGTGTCAGTGGAGTGTGTTGATGATCTGCTGCCCCTACAGGACGATGCTCACGCAGGAGGCCATCATCTCTGTGAAGGGTGTCAGTCTGAGCAGTTATCTGGAGGGACTCATGGCATCAACCATCTCCGCCAATGCAGGAAAGGTCAGAAAACCAAAACACGGGCAACCTGTCACTCACATGAGATCAGCCAATAGCAAACCACCACCATCCAATCATCCCTCACAGACACAAGCAAGCCCCGCCCACACTTGTTTGTGCTCCAGAACAATATTCCAGAGTTTAAATGGTGAAATGTCTTTAAATGAACCGTGTGTGTGTGTGTGTGTGTGCAGGGTCGTGAGGCGATGGAGTGGGTGATCCGCCGGCTGAACACTGAGATCGAGGAGCTGGCGCTCACCGCGAGAGGGACCCTGAGGACGCCTATGGCCGCCGCCGTGACGGAGAAGTGAGCGAGTGCTCGGTCTGGCTCTCCCGGTCGGCTCCCGCGTCCCGCGTACGCAAGCGTCTACATTAGAGGCTGACGGGACGCGCGCTGGTGACGCACAACACGGCGGCGGCGACTAGAGTAGTTTTAGTAAACCGGTGTGACGGGACGGGTCGATGTTCTCTGACGCTCGAGGGAACGGCTCCACGCGCCGCTTCACCAGCACTTACACACTTGAACAATGTTAGCAATATTATAACTTATTATATTACTATTATACTGTTAAAACAAGGAAGGGAACAAACTAACCCAGGACCATCAGACGTGTGTGCGTTGGATTCCTCCTCAGAAAACAAACGAGCACTACATAAAACGACAGAGAATAGAATGACGTGATCATGTGACTCGAGGATGTTCCGTGGATCATCTGTAGTGAACGTGCTGTGTGTTCAGTCCAACAGGAGGCTGATGGGAAGATGGATCAGGGCTGGAGAATGTGTGTGTGTGTGTGTGATGGGAACCATCAGAGATGTGCCTCCTGCAGTGTGTGCTTCGAGGGGGACATGATGCTATTTATTTATTTATATTTTGTAGATTTATGGAATTTCAACTCCAGCATCCAATCTGTACTATTATGCAGATGAATATCAGTCCAGAAGCTCTTCAATGCAGTGTGTGTGTGTGTGTGTGTGTGTGTGTGTGTGTGTGTGTGTGTGTTGCTTCAGCACAGAAATCCTTCAGCATCGCCATACAGAAAGTTGTGTTTTTGTTTCCTTCTCAATAGATATTGCATTTTTTGGGGGGGGGTTTTACTGGTATATTGTGATAAACTAAAATAAAACAACTGCATTTAAACAACTTATTTATATTGAATGTAAATATTTGTTTACAGGCATACTTATTAGTGTTAAGTATTGACAAAAGCAACTTGGTGGAAAGGTTGAGATGGTTTAGTTTGTGTCCATCCTCTGATCCCAGAACAGCCGAAGCTGTTCACGAATAAACTAACATTCGTACTGAACTGTGGCTGGTGTGTTTGTGTCCCACAGGACGAGACGAGGCTGCTTATGGACAGTCTAGAACAGAAGCTTATAAAAGGAGAAACTTTGAGATGTGTAGTTCAGAAGTCTTCTACAAACACCGCTTTCAGTTTCATAACTAGTATTTAAATACATTGGGGTTGATGGAAGAGAAACACTACAAATAAGTAAAGCTCATTTTTTATTTTGTTGTTAGCCATTAAGGACATAAAATACAGCATTTAAATCTATAATGAGACATCCAAAAAGATAACAACCAAAAGGATTGGTTTACAATACCAAAAAAAATAATACAGATGTTATGAAACCTGAAAAATTTGAATATGGTGCAAAAGTTATAATTGTGATGATTATGGCTTACAGCTTATGAAAACCCCAAATTCAAAATCTTATAAAATTAGAATATTACATGAAATCAATAAAAATAAGGATTTTAAATACAGAAATGTCGGCCCTCTGAAAAGTAGAATCATGGATATGTATATAGTTATATACTAAATATATTAGTTTCACCTTTTAATTTGAGTTACTGAAATACATGAACTTTTGCACGATATTCAAAGTTTCACCTGTGTGTATATATATATATATATATTTAAATTAATATGTGTGTGTGTGTGTGTGTGTATATAAGTAAAAAAATGGCTCTAATCCATTACATCCTTATTTAGCCTTTATTACGTCACACAGAGGAAGACCACGAAAAAAAACATACATAATATTAATTTATATTGAAGTCAAGAAAACAAACAAATAAATCAATATCATTATTTTGTATTATTCTTTATTTCAGGTCCATATAAAAATAATTAGTACATAAAGAAAGAAGAGCCATAATAAGACTCGAATGCCCGTGCATCCTTATATGTTTACGTCACACGGAAGCCGCCGCTCCAGAGGAACATCCGGCGAGTGTTACAGTGTGGCCCTTCCTGAGAGTGACGACCTCGCGCCCCCTGCTGGCCATCCGCGGTACAGCGGCACGGTTTCCCGGCATCACTTGCGGGGCCCCTGCGTCTCATGACGGAGTCTCCAACAACCAATAGGATTCCAGTTTACTGTGGCTTCTGACCAATCGAAAATCTGGTTATATTTAAAGGTATTTAAAAGTGGGGTATTTGAAATTAAACAAGTTAGACTCGCGGTCGCTGAGGAGAATCGCGTCGTCCTCTCTAATGATAAACATACTTTTTAACGAGTTTTCTCATTATTAATTATCACACAAGACTGATTCAGTCGATGCTAACGGGTTATTAAATCGGTGAGAAGGAAATCGTCGTGTTTCTGAGATATTCGCGGAGGGTTTGTCGTGAGGAAACGGCTGGCGAGGGTAACGGTAACATTACTAACGTTAACTTTACTAACTTAAGCGTCACAACGACGCAAAATCAATTCCTGATTTATATCTTAAACGTTTTTATTTTAATCTATTAATCTGTGTTTTGATGGAAACCTTGTATGTCATCTGGACGGTGACCATCGTGTGACGGTTATAGATGTTAATCCACTACACTTACTTTCTCTTCTGTTGTGGTTAAGATATGAATTTAATCAATTAATATGTCGTTGTTCAATCTCAGAATATGGAAACATCTTCAAGAAGCAAATCAAGCAAAGATCTGAAGTCGATTCAACGCCCTGAAAATGAGAAGGTATTTTACAGGAACTCTGTTGTTGTTGTTATAAGCCTCTGTATTTTTTAAAGAAATGTAGGATATTGGTAAGAAATCTTATCAAACCACATTATGTGCAAAGATTTTTGGTAACACTTTATTTTACGGTGTCCTTCATATTTTATGTACTTGCCGTAGTAATAACAGTAAAGTATGCATAATTACATGCAGATAACCCTCAACCTAATCCTATAACCCCATAGTAAGTGCATGTAGTTCTTAATATTACTCAGTACTTAAATATATAATTACAGTGTAATAAGGACACCTTAAAATAAAGTGGAACCAGATTATTTTCTATTACCTGTAACTTAACGTTAGTCTTTTCACCATTGAAAATGACAAATAATGGTAAATCCTCTGGTTTGGTCTTTGATTGCATTTATCTTCTGTTATACCGATAAATGCAAATGTTAAAAAGGAGCTTTTTTTTTGTAATTATCTACTAATGAAAGTCATTTGTTTAAAGATACAATATGTAGGAATTTAGTAACAAAATATCCAAAAATCCCTTGCACAGTGTGATATATTTCCTGCAGTTGTGTACTTGCAATATCCCAAAACTCTCCAAAGATTTTTTATTTTAGAGAAATTCAAATTTAAAATAAGTGGCCGTCCCGGAAAAAAATGTCACCTGTCAATGACGCAATATCCGCGCTATCCTCGGTTTCCGCTCGTACTGCCATGACGTAACCATGGCGACAGACGTGGACAACTGCGTAGTGAGTAACGTTTAGCGGCACGCTGTTCTTGTTTCGTTCAAACATAGACCATGGCAAGCAGACTTTGGGACAAACAAGAACTAAAATGAGGATCAATATCAGCTTGGCGTTTTTGAGATGCCGAGAGCTAGCGTCCGCGACTGACTTCCACTCGACAGAGAGCTAGCGTCCGAGACTGACTTCCACTCGACAGAGAGCTAGCGTCCGAGACCGACTTCCACTCGACAGAGAGCTAGCGCCCGAGACCGACTTCCACTCGACAGAGAGCTAGCGTCCGCGACTGACTTCCACTCGACAGAGAGCTAGCGTCCGCGACTGACTTCCACTCGACAGAGAGCTAGCATCCGAGACCGACTTCCACTCGACAGAGAGCTAGCGTCCGAGACCGACTTCCACTCGACAGAGAGCTAGCGTCCGAGACCGACTTCCACTCGACAGAGAGCTTGCGTCCGCGACTGACTTCCACTCGACAGAGAGCTAGCGTCCGAGACCGACTTCCACTCGACAGAGAGCTAGCGTCCGAGACCGACTTCCACTCGACAGAGAGCTTGCGTCCGCGACTGACTTCCACTCGACAGAGAGCTAGCGTCCGAGACCGACTTCCACTCGACAGAGAGCTAGCGTCCGAGAGCGACTTCCACTCGACAGAGAGCTAGCGTCCGCGACTGACTTCCACTCGACAGAGAGCTAGCGTCCGCGACTGACTTCCACTCGACAGAGAGCTAGCGTCCGAGACCGACTTCCACTCGACAGAGAGCTAGCGCCCGAGACCGACTTCCACTCGACAGAGAGCTAGCGTCCGCGACTGACTTCCACTCGACAGAGAGCTAGCGTCCGAGACTGACTTCCACTCGACAGAGAGCTAGCATCCGAGACCGACTTCCACTCGACAGAGAGCTAGCGTCCGAGACCGACTTCCACTCGACAGAGAGCTAGCGTCCGAGACCGACTTCCACTCGACAGAGAGCTTGCGTCCGCGACTGACTTCCACTCGACAGAGAGCTAGCGTCCGAGACCGACTTCCACTCGACAGAGAGCTAGCGTCCGAGACCGACTTCCACTCGACAGAGAGCTTGCGTCCGCGACTGACTTCCACTCGACAGAGAGCTAGCGTCCGAGACCGACTTCCACTCGACAGAGAGCTAGCGTCCGAGAGCGACTTCCACTCGACAGAGAGCTAGCGTCCGAGACCGACTTCCACTCGACAGAGAGCTAGCGTCCGAGACTGACTTCCACTCGACAGAGAGCTAGCGTCCGAGACCGACTTCCACTCGACAGAGAGCTAGCGTCCGGTCCGTGACTGACTTCCACTCGACAGAGAGCTAGCGTCCGAGACCGACTTCCACTCGACAGAGAGCTAGCGTCCGAGACCGACTTCCACTCGACAGAGAGCTTGCGTCCGCGACTGACTTCCACTCGACAGAGAGCTAGCGTCCGAGACCGACTTCCACTCGACAGAGAGCTAGCGTCCGAGAGCGACTTCCACTCGACAGAGAGCTAGCGTCCGAGACCGACTTCCACTCGACAGAGAGCTAGCGTCCGAGACTAAGTTTAGTCTAATTTGTCTAATAAACGGACCTGTGTGAGTAATCCAGCACTTGCATGTAGTTCTGTAGAATTAAATGTCCTTATTCCTTTATATCCGCGGGACTCGCGTGTGATATCTGTCTCTTTAGCAATCGCTCCTGCTTCATACCACTGTAATGTTAAAAAACATGAGTGTTTTCACTCATCCATAAACATTATTAGATCCATCAGCATGACAGCAAGTCCCATCATTCAGCTCGTCACTGCGTCATAAACATACGCCTCTGTTATTGTTGGAAACTGCTCCCTCTTGTGGCCAAAAAAGCTACATATTGTACCTTTTAAATGCTTTTTCCTGCAACATCGGTGATTGCATTTATCATCTGTTTTACTGTTAAATGCGCATTTTAAAATGGACATCTATACATATACATATATATGAGTGTGTGTGTAATCGAAGTCATTATTTAAATGTTTTTTCCTGTAACAGGAGATTCTATCCATCTAACGTTACAGGAGTGTGTTTTCATTGTTGCTATTTTAAGTGTTACTAGTTTCAGAGTAACATTCAGAAGTACTAGTAATTAATACAAATTTTACAACCAAAATGAACTTAAGCTGGACTGTGGTGCTATTTTCTTCTAGAAACAAACTTTATTGCATTATTTTCCTGTTATCTCTGTAAAGCTGCTTTGAAATAATAATCTGCATGATGTTCTGCAGGGTTCTGGACCCAAGAGAGTCCCCGTGACCCAGAAGCCCGTGTTGGCCGTGTTGCCCGTGTTGACGCCGCACACGCGTGTTCTCGGCTCGGCACACGGACCCCAGCGCATTCAGCGCCCCGCCAGTCAGCAGAAACGCACTGCCGCTCCGGGGAAGAGCTCGTGTCCCGGAGACCAGAACGCCAACCCAGATCAGCCGAAGCCGGCGCCGGCTCCTGTGGCCGAGCCCAGTAAAGCTCCCGAACCCAGCAAACCGGACAAACCGCACCGTAAGCGTGGACACATCCGCTCCTCATTACATCCTTAAAGGGATAGTTCACACACACATGAGAATGATGTTAGTATTTACTCACCCTCGAGGTGTTCAACCCCGAATCTTCAGAACACAGATTAAGATTTTTGATGAGATCTTAAAGACATCGTTAAAATAGTCCAAGTGACTACAGTGGCTCAACCGTAAGTTCATCAAGCGACGAGAATACTTTTTGTGCACAAAAAAACAAACAAATATTCTCATCGCTTGTTAACCCTCTGGGGTGTTTTCTGGGTCCTGGAGGTGTTCTGACATGCTCTGACATTTGTGCTTATTTCTGATACTTGTGACATTTTCATAGCGAAAGTCTGATTACACTGTATTCAGCACAAACTCTGCTACAGTAATATGTCAGCAGCATGTATGTACAAGTTTTTAGTTTTGAGATAATGACGTTTATGCGTGGTTTGTGAAAAACTAAAAAACATTGTCACTGAAATAAGGTCATAAAACCCATACTAATTATTTATTCACAAGACTTTTGAAAATTGTATCACGTGGCCTAGAATATTTGCTTCAAAACTATGTGAAAATCATCCTGAATACTCATTTAGATAAGACAATATATTGATTTAAAATTTGTAAGACGTGTTTTGTGTTAGAAAGCTTTATGCGAGGAGGCGTGAACCATGAACCATCAACTCATGAATATTTAGTGTTTCACACCTGAGAAAGACAGAGACCCTCCCCTAATGGCCCTATAAGGTGCTATCAGCTGTCATTATCAGGAACCTTGCACAAAGAGTGAGGAGAGACTTAAAAAATAATGGCTTTTAGATTGTTTGGATTTATTTACAACACTATCCAAAGATACACAACAAATGATAAAAAAAGCACATTAGAAAACACTGATCTAAAGACAGAGACTTGGACAGTCCCACAGCTTTCTGCCATTCCTAAAACATAGTAGGCTACATACCTGTCATCTCCAAAGTGTTTGATTTTTCACTTTACATGTTCATCTACACTCATGTGAATGTCAGCAGGACTCATCAGTGTCATCTGGTCCCTGTAAAAGAAAACATTTAGAAAAAAAAACACCTGTGAACATGCTGATATCAGGAGAAACTATTTTAGATTTTTCTGGTTAATTATTAAATTTACTAAATACATACATACACTATATATATGAGCTCCCAAGTGTGTTGTGCCATGTAGGCATGTGTAGGGCTGCATGAAATAATAACAATAGCCATAGCTGGCAGCCTATAAATCGTTAAAAAGTCCAGTAACACTACATTAGAGAACTATATGGATTATCATGTTACTTCAAACGTTTCCATTCGTTACGACGTTATGAAATGTTGAAGCCTGACATGAAAAACATGAAGCCTATAATGTTTGCTTTGTTTTGCTTTTCAAACCCACAGTGCGAGTGACACAAACTCAGTGCATGGAAACATTTACTGAATGCGATCGAGCCGGTCCAAACTATGAAACATTCTTACATAATTATACATATCTACGTGTGCGCAGATATCCACAAACACAGCATTTAACAACAAACACCGGTCTAAACATTATAATATTCACAATCATACAAGCCTTCTGTTATATCGTGCTGTTTAATTATCGAACAAAAATATTCTCGTGTCATAGGCTACATGTATATACATTTAGCATTAGGCTTCATGTTTTTACACCAATCACATTTCATAACGTACATTTTAGTCTGGCGCCAGTTTAACTAGTGGCTATAATGTAAAGTTTATGCCACAATAACATGCTGCTAACAATAACATGTCTTACCTTAAAAATCGTTCTCATAATCAAATCGTGTTCTTCTCATAATCAAATCCAAGGGCACAGCACAAACACAGTATTCCACACTCATGAAAAGCAGAGCAGGACTGAAGTCGCTGGTTCTTTGTTTTCAGGGCGTTAACAGTTTTGCGTTCCTCCACGTGGATCATTAGTATGTGAACAGCTCGTGCACGCGTGGGCGTGGTCACATTAAAGTTAATGAGGCCCGTTTGAGAAACTGTACATGTCGCTGCTTTCATAAGGATTACTTAAACATAGAATATTTGTTTTTGATATAATTTACGTCACTTAAAAAATAGAGACTCCAAGCGTTGTAAAGACATACGTTTCACTAAATTACAGATCATGTTCTGTCGCGTTTCACAATGAGCTTCACATTGAGAGAGACGGCAGAACGCGCATCATGTTTATTTGACGAAAAACACAACATTTTGTTTTTATTATGAGTGTACACAAATAAGAGACATTTAACAGTTTTGAATGATGTATAACACTTATATGTAAGATCAAAATCAACAGAGTATTTTGAGTCTCTTTTGTACTGATAAGAAAAAGACCGCCGACCCCAGAAGGTTAACCTTTAGGTTCATTTTTGGGTGAACTGACCCTTTAATGTGAACATAATGACTCTGTTCTTTTCCAGAAACTCCTTCCAATGGCACATCCAACAATGGCACATCCAACAATGCAAGGTAAGTTATTTAAACATTCTTAAACTCCATGAATTCAGTCCCAATGTTCAGAGTTTTTCATCTTTTTCAAATTGATTTGTTTATACCAGTTGCTGAATAGTTAATTCCAGGATAAAACAAGTTTTTGAGTTGTCAACAAGTCCCCGTTGTAAATTTTTATCTTTTAAAAGTAAACTTTGATCACCAAAATGACTTGCTTAAAGTCATGCCTTATAATACCTGTAATACACCCTTAATACGTGGTTCTATGATTATGCAAATGAGCCCCGCCTCCACTCCCTCACTCAGAGATCCACTGGTTGACGATCACACGTTGATCTGATTGGTTACAAGGTCGTTTGTGACGTCAGAAACACCAGCGATTTCACACCGTGTTTTTGAGACTGTCTTTGAGTTTGACTCCTGATGGAGTTTTTCGGTTCCTTGCCACTGTTTCCTTTTGTCTTGCTCAGTTGGGGATATTCAAATTAATTAACCGATCATTAAAACCATTAATCAGCCCTACCAAACGTGAACGTTTTTTTCCACTAAGAAACGAACATTGTTGTTTTGATTGATACTGTGAAGCTGCTTTGATACAATCTATATTTTGAAAAGCTCTATATAAATATACTTGACTTGTCTTTGGTTCACTGCAGTTTTAAGCAGAAAATACTCAGCAATGCTGTCGACTTATGAACTTACACATGGTTTAAGCATATTAAAAACACCACATAGACATAAACACCAGGCATGTTAGGCATGTTTACTTATTGTGAGTATTGTAAACATTATTGCTCTCCTCAAGGCTGTATTAATCTATTCCGGAGGAGTTTTCCACATGATTCATGGACTTGCTGTGTTTAAGACCTTCAGTCGTGTGTGTTTATGAGGAAGATCATGGCAGCGTGTGTGTGTGTGTGTGTGTGTGTGTTCTGTAGGAAAGCTTGGAGTCTGGAGAACTTCGACATTGGCCGAGCTCTGGGCAAAGGCAAGTTTGGGAGTGTGTATCTGGCCAGGGAACGCCAGACCAAGTTCATCCTGGCGCTGAAGGTCCTGTTTAAGAAGCAGCTGGAGAAGGCCGGCGTCGAGCACCAGCTCCGGAGGGAGGTGGAGATACAGTCCCATCTCAGGTGTGTGTGTGTGTGTGTGTGTGTGTGTGTGTGTGGAGATGCAGTCCCATCTCAGGTGTGTGTGTGTGTGTGTGGTGGCACAGAGTGATCCTGACGCACGCGCAAGTACATGGATAAGTAGATACATAATCAAATTCACAAATATTACACCATTTAAACATTAAATATATCGGCTACGGAGTTACTAAAACAGTCTTTGTCAAATAATACACTTGTTTGTTCACAGTTTGAACATTCTTGTTTCATTTGTTTAATTTCAAGGTCTGAGGTGAATTATCCACTGTTGCTTTTACAGCTAAAGCTGGAGCACTACATGATATTCAGAGTCACATTACACGCTTTTAACATTAAAGCACATAAACAGTACCTGAGATCATCATGGCCACACTTTGTGTTTGTTGTTCCAGCGCGACGTCACAGAAAAATAGAAACCGTTTCTAAAACAGAATCGTCACGTGACGCGGCTGGCTAGGACAAACACTGATTAACATGGAAGAGATGCATTCTGTCGCGTGTAGTTAGCACACGGTGTCACAGTAAAGCATTTAAATATGATCTTAAAAATAATAGTTAAATATTAAAAAACATTAGTTTAATATTTCCACACAGACGCGTGATGAGCGCTGAGAGGGATCAGGGATGTGCCGCAGCGAGACCGGCTCTTTTATAATATCTTCATGTTTTCTACTTGTAAAAGGCCTAAAGAGTTTTATCTTCCACAAGGGCACGACGTTTAACCGAAGTTTGATTTTGCGCTGCCAGAGAAAGCGAAACTAAAAATCACAAGTTGTTAAAGGATTTGACGTGCCCGTGGAAGGGTGGGCCGCCTCTCCTACAGCGGATTCTGCTTCACGGTGAAGAAGGCCGAGATAATAGCCCTACTAAAAAGCGAACCAAAGACAGAAACATTTATAATCCCCTGAGAAAATGGGTGAGACGTGAGAAGATTTGGGAAAAGAAACCAGAGATTCCCAGTGGAATAACTAATGGAAGTGTTAAAACGATACAAAGCGACAAATCTTACATTTACGGGCTCACACACAACTCTCTCATTTTTCCAAATAAAGCGTTCTGCTTCTGTCGTAATCATGTGACCGCATTCACACAAACTGTTTTGCCGTGCGGTGGGCAGGTTTACCGGCACAGCCCTAGTTTATTATTTATTTATTATTTATTTTATTTATTTAAACATGTAAATAAAATAAAAAAATCAAAGAAACTAATAATATAAAAACAAACAAATGAACAACATGGTAAAACTCCATACTTTCAAGAACTTAAAGACTTCTATGTACATGCACAACAAGAGGTAGGAAGAAGTGAAACTTATATACTCCTACCCCTTTATACCATTACTACCATATTTGACAAAATAACTACAAAAGTCTACAGAGATAATAAATCTATAATCAATGAAAAAAAATATATTCAAAAGTTCTAATCACATACCAATATTACACCTACACGACAATATATATACATACTACAAAGGATTCAATATAAGCACACTTTATTATTAGCACTGTGTTTCTCTATACCTCTGGAATATAGTTTCTTTGAACATCTTTTTAAAATGTAATAATCTCACCGTAAGGCTGGAATACTGCGTGACACTGTGCTGGTTTTTAGCCCGATCTCTGTTCTGGGCGAGTCTGAGCCAGAGCCGTGTGTGATGGGCAACGACTACAAATATTTATTTTTAAGTGCCCCTGTAGTCAATCATTTTTAACCCTTAAAAATCATCTTTGATACCAAAATGACTTTAAGTTTTTTTTCCTTAAACTATTTACTTGAGTCATTCAGTGTGTGTGTGTGTGATATTTTCTGTTTTTCTTTGGATTTGTGCTTCCAAACCCTGCAAAAAAATTATAAGAAATGTAAAAGACTGCGACACTGCTGTATCTGCTCCCATGAGTCTTTAATATTCAGCCTTGCGATATGTTAGTTTCATGAGAGCAGTGTACCAGGTTTATTTCTTCAGTTTTTACTGGAACCTTTTACAGTTAGCAAGTGTGTGATGTGCAGTTAGCTTGGAGTCGTTCGCTTCAATCTCCTATAGACTCGTTATCCATCAATCAATCAATAATACGGGGAAATTTGTTAACTTGGCGTTAAGACTTGCGCATTAGTAACGTAAGATCTGTCTGTGACGCTTGTTTTCTCCTCCTTTCAGACATCCCAATATCCTGCGCCTGTACGGCTACTTCCACGACGCGGCGCGTGTTTACCTCATCCTGGAGTTCTCTCCTAAAGGAGAGCTGTACGGAGAGCTGCAGCGCTGCGGGACCTTCAACGACCAGCGGAGCGCCACTGTGAGTGTTTCGGGCATTCTTTAAAGCTGCAGTGTCATTAAGGATAAACTTTATTTGGATAAGGTGCTGTCATTTTAGCACCATCTAGTGGTGATGTTGTGAATTGCACCCAACAGAAGTTACAGTGATGTCTGGCAGAGAGTAGCCAGTTAAACAATGAGCTTTCTTTACAAAGTTAAATTAAGAAATTATTAACTTATTCAGTAAAATTGTTTTATTGTGAATATTATTTTTACTTGTTCATCATTGTCTTGTTTTATTCGCTGACTTTAGCAGCTTCTTTGCACGAAGAACAACATTGTAACGAAACGCGCTCTAGTAGTTTGTCCATTCAGGGCCACCGTAGAAACAAAATGGCTGTAAGGAGACCCGCGGTGTGTGTCGCGATAAATGGCTCATTCTAAGCTAATAAAAACCTAATGGTTCATAAAGTAAGGTTTTATACACCACTGAAAACATGTATGATATTGCATTTGTCAACAGATCCTCCTAAATATTACACAATGCACCTTTAAACATGAGCAAAGACTTTTGAAGTCCCTAACGTCTCATGATGTGTGTTTGCAGTATATAATGGAGCTTGCAGATGCCCTGAGCTACTGCCACTCGAAGAACGTGATCCACCGAGACATCAAACCGGAGAACCTGCTGCTGGGCGCCGGCGGGGAGCTGAAGATCGCAGACTTCGGCTGGTCTGTGCACACGCCCTCCTCCAGGTGACCTGCGCACGCGTGTGATTGGCCGAGACACGGATCGGCACGTGTGTGTGTGTGTGTGATTCGCGGATTAACTGCTGAATTTAACCATCATAGACTAAAAGTTTATTATTGGGATGTTTTGTCTTTCCAATTTACACATTCAAACAATTTTAAAACGGGGAGGAAGAGGCCAAGATCACATGATCTTAAGCGTCAGTCTCAGTCGCGCAGCGGTTTATGGAGGGACAGAAAGCTCTAAGATTTCATCAAAAATATCAACGAAGATCATCTGTGTTCTGAAGATGAACAAGTCTTACGGGTTTGGAGTCATTAATGACAGAATTAAAGCGATACTTCAGGATTTAGCATTAAGCTTTGTATTAGTAGAAAACCTGTATTTTCAAATTACCGTGCTTTCCTCCCTCGTATCCCCGAGACGAGTTTTTTTTTTTTTTTTTTTTTTTTTTTTTTTTTTGTCTGGAAAAGCTAAAATCGTCATTTTGCATCATTGGAGGATTTTCTGTCCAGAGGCTGAAGACTGCAGCCAGTAGTAGGGCCGTCCCCATGTTCAACGCCCGAGGGGGATCTCTCAGACTCTACAGTGTCGGACAGCTTCTTTTGGAAGCTCAGCTAGCAGCTCTTGTTCTGTGGAGACTTTCCGTTTCCGCCCGATCGAAAGCGAGTGATTCTGATCTTAAACGGTCCGTGTAAACAGCGATTGGTGATGAATAGTGTATTTCTGCTGCGCTGTGTCTGTGAGATGGAGAAATAAATGAGCGTAAACACACACACACACACACACAGAAAAAACATACTGAGGTAAAATTCTAAATGTTGAGTTTTTATATTTATAATATATGATATAGTTAATAAGGGTGTCACGATTTCGATTTTAAATCGAGATCGATCGAAATTAATTCACACTCTCTAATATCGAATTCAAAAATGGAATCGTCGATACTGCCACGCCCCCATGTCACGTCCAGTCGGTTTGCAAAGCGGGAAAAAACACGCGTGTTGAAGTGCTGCGAGTCCGAATCCTCTACCTAACTATTATACAGCCTATGTATACAACCAGTCAAAAGATAGCATGGCAACTGCAGACGCAGGAGACCCATCGACAGGACTTGAACCCGCTCCTCTTTCACTGAAGTCGCCGGTGTGGGACAGTGGGAGTATTTGTGATTTTCAGTGAGTTATGTTGACAACTTTCACATTCGCGTTCAAAGTTTGCGCTTCAAAAAAGCCACAGTTTGCAAGCTCTGCGGTGCGTGTACCATATTCTTACACTTTTTAAATTAAAACTTTAAATTGACAAAAACAGCAGACTCAGAACAGTATGAATCTTTATACAATACATCTTGCATGGCACAAATAACTAGATTCTCCACCTCCACGAATGAGTCGAGTGTCGTTCATTTCCGCACCGAGTCTATTTCTGCTGCATGCGCAGTTAAAGTGACAGCGCACAGTTCGTGCTCAAAATGAACATAATTTGACATGAAAATGTTATTCATCATAAATGCATTTAATTAAATACTACATTAAATAATATTTTTCACAGTCATGTTTTTACTTTAAGACCGAGGTAAAGCAAGGGAAACATAGATGTATCTGTTAAACCGTGTTTGTTTTGTTGTGAACTTGAATGTCATCTGAATAAGACTGACAATGTTCGCAATGTACCACACTACAAAGGTCATATATTATATTTCAAAAAAGTGTAAAAATGGCATAGCAAACTGTGCTTTAAAAAAAAAAATGAAAAAAATCGAGAATCGAATCGAACCGTGACCTTAGAATCGAAAATGTAATCGAATCGAGGATTTGGAGAATCATGACACCCCTAATAGTTAAGTAACACGACTAGGGAGCTGTTCTACTGAATATTATAACAGTTGCAAATGTTACATTACATTTATAGCTTAATAAACAAGTAGCCTAGTTAATCACAATTTAGAAGCAATATTAACTGTGTTTGTTCAGTTCACAGACAAAAATAGTAACAAAAGAAAGGCAACACTCAGTGCGTGTTTTGTTGAATGATTCCGCATTTTGAACTCGCATTTTGAACTTCTGTAAAGAGGTGCCAGTGAACGGGCCGGTTGCACCAGCTGTGCGGGAGTTACAACTCAGCCTAGTTTTGACGTAAATGGGCACTAAATTACAACTTGCGCACTACTAAATATTTTTACGTTGCACCATTAAACTGTTTAAACGTGACTTTGTTCCAACTAAATGTGTATGGCAGCCTCCGACCCGGAGTAACGGGAATAAACCATCAGACAGACTGAACCGCATCGAGCTCTTCTACCGGACAGACTTCATATATACACACACACATATATATATATATATATATATATATATATATATATATATATATATATATATATATATATATATATATATATATATAAGATTCCTTTGTTAGCGGCCCGTCCTGCAGAGCATCGCTCATGTTGTGCATACAAATATCAGTCATAATCAATAAACGTAATTGTTATTTTTTTATCAATATATATATATATATATATATATATATATTTTATTTATTCATCCTTAATTTCATTTTAAATATTTTCTGAATGTATTTACATATACAAACACTTGTTATTCATGACCAAGTATCGTATTCGAAGGAAACTTATTTTTACCGTTAGTAACGTCTTACGAACAAATGGCGCAATGGAATAAAGTACAGAGTTAGTTACAAACTAGCTAGTAGTTGCTAAGCCGTTAGTGTGGACTTTACGTTCCAATGTAAGCGCTTACGAACTGGAGCGACCCGACCCGGTTAGTGTACGGTTCATCTGTGGGTTTGTTTCATCATGTCCTTGTTCATGAGACGGGTGTTTTGTGTGCTGGTTTAGGGAAACTAGTGTTGATCGTGTGTGTGCTGGTTTAGGGAAACTAGTGTTGATCGTGTGTGTGTGTGTGTGTGTGTGTGTTACAGGAGGTCGACGCTGTGCGGAACGCTGGACTATCTTCCTCCAGAGATGATCGAGGGCAAGACCCACGACGAGAAGGTCGACCTGTGGAGTCTCGGCGTGCTGTGCTACGAGTTCCTGGTCGGCAGGCCACCCTTCGAAACCAAGAGCCATGAGGAGACGTACCGCAAGATTTCTAGAGTAAGAGAAGCGCTTAAACATCACCTGAAGACCACCCACTGCCCTGTAGTGCTGGGCATCTGTGCAAAGGCGTGTTGTAATGCGCACTATTGAGAATATTGAGCTGAAACTTGACTTTACTAAATTAAATTTGATTTTTTCCCAACATTTTTGAAATT
Source organism: Semotilus atromaculatus (assembly GCA_031834385.1). NCBI lineage: Eukaryota > Metazoa > Chordata > Actinopteri > Cypriniformes > Leuciscidae > Semotilus > Semotilus atromaculatus. Next base: position 728,735 of record JAULUF010000060.1, read on the forward strand.
TTGTTGTATGAATATCTGAGCATGCAATATATCAAAAGAAAGAACAGACCAAAAATTGATGCACCTCTTGATTGAAATGACATCACAACGTTTATTATTGAAATGACATTACAACGTTTATTTCATCAAGAGGTGCATCAGTTTTTGGGTCCAGATCGTATATTGTCTCCTGCAGCAAATCCTAAAGACTTGCACTAAATGTAAGGTCTGTTTTGTGTGAAAGTGATTCATCACCATTCGGTCACTATTCGAGCCTCATCCTGGAATACAGCCGTGATGTCGTCTGCCTACATGGTGGTCTAAGAAATGGAAAAACTTCATTAATTAGGGTTAGATGAACTGTTGCTGAAACAGATCCAAAAGTAGACTCTTAAAGGGTTAGTTCATCCAAAAATGAGTATCCAATAAATTAATACAAAAATATCCTGGCTCTTCCAAGCTTTATAATGGGAGTGAATGGTAACTGAGATTTTGAAATGCATCCATACGACTTTCGGTTTTTAATAAAGCCCTCCTGAAGCGAAGCGTGTTAAAATTTTTTTTTTTAAAAATCTGTAATTATTACTTGATTACTAGCTTCCGCTTCCATCCGCGTTCATGAGAATGGAGTTACGGCGTGACGCTGGACTGAAGCGTAGTGTAAGCTCCTCCCACTTTTCTCTTTAAAAATTCGCGTTTTAGACTTATAATTGGTGACCAGCGTTTTTGTTCTAGCTGTGCTTCCGCGTCTGTCAATACGTCATGCGTCGGGTCAGAGGTCACTAGACTCCCATACGGTCGTCACTATATGGATATTTTTCTTAAACACATGGCTTCACTTCAGAAGGCTGGAGCCGTATTATTGTTATGATGGATGCTTTTTTGGGTCTTCAAAATCTCAGGCTTCATTCACTCCCACTATAACGCTTGGAAGAGCCAGGATATTATTTTAATATAACTGTGTATATGACTTTCAGCCAAACTCACAGGATGGCTTGAGGGTGAGTAAATTATGGGATAATTCATTTTTGGGTGCACTATCCCTTTAAGGATTTGCATATTTAAATCCAAACTGACTTTTTTTGGCAGGGCAGTGCATCTTCCTACAAGCTTTCACTCATTTTCTTTCATTCTTGATTAATTCGTCTATGCATCCGTCTTTAAACCACGTCTGTCTCCTCAGGTGGAGTTCAGCTATCCGGCTCACGTGAGCGAGGGCGGTAGAGACCTGATCAATAGACTGCTAAAGCATAACCCAATGCACCGGCTTCCCATCCAGGGCGTAATGGCTCACGCTTGGGTTGTGGAGAACTCCACCAAAAAGCCCACCACTCACACCGCCACCGATGACTGAAGGCATGCTGGGATTGCAGTTTGAAAACACTCTTCAGATGTGGATTTTTGGAACCAAACAGACTGTGCCACTAAATCTGTCTTGATGTGACTCGCTCTTTGTCAAACTTTGTTATTTGTGTTGGTTTTTTTGTGCTGTATTGTTCACATGCTACAATTTACGTGTATTTGTAGATATGTAATTAAGACACATTTTAAAATATTACCCATTACTTGAAATAATAAAAAATTTTAAATAAATATAATAACTTGCAAGGATTTCAATATAGAACTAATGTATTTGTGTTTGGGAATAAATTTCTTTTAAGCAAAAACATTTGTTGAATGGCTTGGCTTAAAAAGGTCTGTTTATATTTATCTGATAATGGGATTTATTGCTCTCAGATAGTTATATTAACCCTAAATCTCAAACTTTTATTGATGGCCAGGTCTATATCTAGGGTAAATGGATTAAATATGATAGTTTAATCCAGAAATGCTATGTGAGAACAGAAGGATTGAGAAAGGAGCGCGTGCTTTTGTTCCCGTCTCATTCGCGCCTTTGCATGTTCAAACTTCCCGCCTCGACTTGACGGTTACATTTTGTACATTTTCTACAAGAAGGCGCGATATTTGAGCACTTTTATTTAAGGGGATTTTTCCCCCCCCAGCGACACTAACTACTCGAATTTCTACTTTTGATTCATTTTAGTGTGGTTAATTTACGTTTTAAAGCCTAAACACTTTAACGGTATGGAAAACCTCATTCAAGACGTTCGGTCAATCGTGCGTTGGGTTGGCTTTGGCTCAAAATACGGGTTTGGGACGAAAATAAGGGTGAGTAAATGAAGATTATTTCCTTTACGCTTGTTTTGTCAATTTCAAACAGTTTTCAACAAAATATTTTAATATGTGGCAAATGTTGTTACCTTAAGCTGTTTACCGCTCTTGTCCATTTTGGTGGTAAACCTAAATTCAGTTCAATGTTTAGGCGTTTAAAACGGTGTCTCGCTTTGTATTTGTCTGGCCATGAGTTAGAAGAGTAGGTATGGGCCTGTTCTTGTGATGTGCTTTACAAAGCCTATGTAATGGTGTGTTTAGGTTTAGACTATGAACACCAGGTGGCGCTCACTCACAGTTTTTCAGACATCGTGTTCAGTAATGAGAAAATGGCTCCTCTGGTTGAACTCTAATTCCCACAATCCAACACGACCGACGTGTGTCAGAATGCTCTACAAGCGTTCATTGCGTTTATAGAAACACTATGGTCTAGAAATTATCTTTTAAGCTTCTCCTTACAATATGACGGTGTAATGCAGAATGATTTTGAGGAGATATAAAACCCAAACTTACATATTTTGTGTAGCCTATATCTTCCCTGTTGGAATTTCTTCATTTGACTATTTTTCTATAGACAGTTTTTCACTGTCGACCCTTTTTAATGTTTGTTATCTTTTCAGTCGTGCTTCGTTCAGACGCGCGCACACGCAAAACATGTGAAAGCACACGTCTCTGTATTTTTTATATATTTAAATGATTATAAATTTAGCTTCTGTCACTGAGAAACAGTCCAGATGTGTGTGTGCTCACAGCTTTACCTGATGAATCCGAGCCGCGAGCAGAAATCTGTCGTGCATTTTCTGTGAGTTCACTTCATTCTTTCAGTGGCTGTTGCGCCGTCTGAAATGCGAATAACAAGTTCCATTTATCGTTTGCATTTCATTTTTTAAACATCCACTGCCTATTTGAAGACTTAAATAAATCGAATAAATCTATATAGGACAAAATGTAGGCTAATTAATGTATTAGCTGTAGTCTATTTTTTTTTGTTTCATAGGCTAATACTAAATTAAAGCTGTCTATTTTCTTAACCGTAATTCTGATACTCAGCCTACTAATGCATCAAAAATGCGTTTTTATTAAATTTAGGCAAATTCAGTTATAGCCTTATTAAAAAATAGAATACTTGCAAATGCATAACCCATTCAACAACAACAACAACAGCATGTGAAGCTATATCCTATTATTTAATAAAATGTGTAACGTTAGGCCTGTATATCGTAGGCCTAAATGTGCTGATGTCTTTGCGCGTTTGGAATAAATCTCTGAGAGCTGGACTCAACTTATTTATTGTTTTGTAGATTTATTCTTTTTTGAAGGGAAAATATGCACGTGTTTCATTTTTTTTCCATATCACACAAAACCAAAAAACAATTGTACAATATAATTTCACGCGTATCTTTATTCTCCAATATATTCATTTTCACGATATATGATAACGATTTTGTGATATACATTCCATCTTTTAAACCACAAAAACACAACACATACGGTTTTATAACATTTCCACAGCACCCATTGGATTGCACAAAATGAACAAAAAAAAAAAGTCTTATGTAAGTCCCTTTATTTCGGCTTGATTTCGATCCAACGACGCTATAAATAAATCTCACTGAGGGGAACAATTAGCCTATTAATTGTTTTAATTACGACATTTGATATCTGATAAACAACGCAATGCTCAGAATTAAAATTTAGTGATTTGAGTGGGTGGCTTGTTTTATATTTCCCATAATTTCTTCTGAGATTTCCGACTATTTTTCGTTTTTCCTCTTCTTTGTCTTCATCTTCAACGACGCCTAATTTTTTCGTTATTTCAATGTCTTGTAAAAATACGAGTCTCTGTGTGTTTTCTGGTAGCTACACTAGAGAGCAATTCAAACGAAATTCTCATGTGTCAATAAAACCCTCTTTTTCTTCCGACTGACCAGAATATCTGTAATACTGCATGGACATCATATACGTTCAAAATGCATAGTTTAAGTACTTCTATTCACCGTCCATAGACTGCCTTTGTCATCATCGATCTCTCCCTCTCTATTTTGGTTAAATAAATGCAAACTGTAATAGGAAAGATAAGACTTGTCCTCAGATCGAATTTCGGGAAATCCATAAATTAGTTTTACACATTACGGCGACTACATACTTTTGTGTTTTATTGCCATGACGTTGGTCCCCTGTAATTAATTTGTTTGAGTTGTCCTTAACCGTGTATTGCAGATCATTGCTTTCCTCCGCTGGATGTCTTGCAGATCCACGCGTGTTTTTATGGTTATGTAAAATGATTTCGATTTGGATTCGTGTGTGGAGTCGGGCCGAATCCAATCTGAAATAAATGTTCGTGTAAACCAGTAACTCACTCAACAACAAAAATAAATGTTTTGCTCTGGTGTCTATTTGAAACGCGCGTTGTTGTCCAAGGCATTAAATTGCAAATTTATTGATTTATTGTATGTCAAGGTCAGATTTGCAGACACTTGAATGAATGAACCTGTGTTAAATGTTTTTACCCCTCAGTGCTTACAAATCGATTAATGGCATCTAGCATAAAAGTTTGTGTTTATACAATATGTGTGTGTGTGTGTGTGTGTGTGTGTATAATTATTTTGTATATATAAATACACACATATGCATGTATATATTTAAGAATTTGTTTAATTATATATAAAATATTTATATATAATATAAATTATATATAAATATATATACATGCAAATATTTCTTAAATATATGCATGCATGTGTTTGTATTTATATATACAAAATAATTATACACAGTGTAAACACATATATTATATTATGTAAACACTTATTTTGGAAGCGATTAATCGTTGCCCAGCACTAATTTATATACAGTTAGATGCAATTAATCGCGATTAATCGATTTGACGCATGAGGGGCTTATTGTATGTCAAGGTCAGGTTTGCAGACACTTGAATGAATGAACCTGGGTTAAATGGGTTTTATTTGCCTTTTTTTTTTTGGGTTGGGGGTGTGGGGGGGATTATTGGTTTGGTTATCAATATGTGGGATGCGTTGAAACACTTAATCACCAAACTACCATTTTCCGAAACTAATCCACCAAGTTGTATTTGTACGCCTCGACGAGACCCTCGATGGAATGAATGAACCCAGAAATACTACATATTCCCCCGATTACAAATATAGCGACGTCGAAGAACACCTGATGCCACAAGAGCTTTCTCCACAACAGCTTGAGGTGGAAAAGACTCGGGAGGAGAAAACACAAACCCGCGCCCGTCAAACTGCCCGTCAGACCCATGAGGAGCGCGAAGTGTGGCACGTAAATAGCCATTAGCATAGTGAACACGACTAGCGCGCAGCGTAGCGAAAGCCCCCACGATTTGAGCTTCCCGTCGCCTCCGTAGCAGTCCGGGAAAAACGCACGGCCTCCATCTTGGAAGAAAGACTTTTCTAGGACCTCGACGGCGGCGAAAAACGGCAATGGATACGATAGCAGCGCCTTTGACACTAAGAAGAGGTTGACGACGGCTCTGATTCCCGATGGTAAGTTATCCGTGATCACTTCTTTAGTCTCGTCAGCCCACGTCAGATAAGCCACGAGCGCGAATAAGCCTTTCAGGATACAGGCGGCAATATGAGTCCAGTTCATCATGCAATGAAACTCGCTAGGCTTTTGCATGTTCCCCTCAAGCGATGGAAGGAAGATCTGCGAGGTGTAGCTGAACACGATGATGCCGATCGAGATTGGGAACTTCTTGACGTCGATGTAAAACTTGACCTTGTCCCACGCCCAGTCTCGCGCCCTTGACAGACAGTATGCGATGACTAGCACGTTGATGATAAAGTGCGCGATGGTGCAGAGCAAGCTGAATTTAGACACGGCTTTGAGGTTCTTGAGGAAAGCGCAAGGCAGAAGAGCGGCGGTCGCGATTATCGCCCAGGATCTCTGGGAAACGGGAAGCGTGGGAAAGCTGTTGTACATCAGGTTTCCGCTCACGACCACGTATAAGATGCAGGTCATCACGAGCTCGATGATTTGGGCTACGTTGACGATGTGGCCTCCTAGCGAGGGGAAGCGTGGCGCGCAGCAAGCGTTGGCAATATCCACATACGAGTCTCTCACTCGTACCAACTGGCCGTCTTCGTTTTCTTCGTACAGGCAAGAGATGAGGATTTTCCCCGTGTAGCAACACACGACCGCGGCGAATATAATGAGGAAGAGTCCGAGATATCCGCCGTGGAGAATGGCGTAGGGTAACCCAAGAACAAACATGCCCTGGGGAAATAAACATAGCAAGGGTTTTATATTCACATCATTCACAGTGTAATATTCACCCTGCCTCTATTCTATTCGATATGCTATACAACATGTGATGCATAAAATTATACCCATATTGGCCTTAGTGTTTTTGGTGCGTGACGTTCTTTATTGTAAATCACAAGAAGCGATCATTAGATGCTGTTTTCAGTTGATGAATGAACAAAACTTCACTAAACATTATTTGTAGCTCCTGCTATACGACAATCACAATAATCTTTGATACATGATATATCCACCATATCGGTATCGCCGATATTTTTAATGTTATCGTTATCGGCCTGATTAGAAAATTTGGCTGATTTATTAAAGTCGATAAATAATGGATAATTTCCTTCAACTTAGACGCTTCAGATGTGCACTGTTCAACATGATGGTTATAAATTGCTTGAAATATGATTGGAATCACTTCAAAAAAGGAAAATACAGTGAAGTCTGTCATATCGGCTACATAAAATTATAAATGAGAACATTATGATTGTGTGCGTGAGTCATGGTTTTTAATGGTGAGACTTTTGTTTTTGTAATCAGGCTTTCAAAAATGATCAAAAATTTGGATTTAGATTTATCGGCCGATATATCGGTTATCGGCTTTCGAATATAAAGAATTATCGGTTATCGGTTGGCCAAAAGTTTTACATTGGTGCATTCCTATTCTATTCGATTCTATTCACAGTACAACAGCCTATGTGTAATGCGTAAAATTGGCCTCGGTGTTTTCAGTGCGTGATGTTCTTTATTGTATCCTTGAGTTAAAGTGAAGGATTTTGCAGGTTGAGGGAATGCGCCATCATCAGCTTCGCGATTCACTGCAGGTGTTGGGAATGAGCATCGGGAATGCAGATGAATTCAGTCCTGACATTCCCATTTGCTGTGAGCAAAGTCACGCTCACCTCATTGTGTCGTCATCAGGATGAATCAAATAGGCAGGGAGTCACGTCACGCATGCCAGTTTTGATATAACTGCGCATGATTAAATATGTGCGGTTTTCATTTTTTTGAGGTTTTCAAACGTATTTTAAGTTCTTTTTAACCATCGTCGTGTGGAATAAATAATTCTGAATATGCAAGTATTTTTAAGATGCATGCTCTCCATTTTACGCACGTCATAAAAAACACACAAAAAAACAGAATAACTCATGCAAACCCCACGAATCTCAATCTGCGCGCACAAAAGCCCAGTATAGAAATGCAAGTCGAGTTGAATGCTGTTTAATAAAGCTATATACCAATGACACGACATCAGCTCAAGAAAAACCTACGTCATTGCCTCAGAAGCGACTAATCATTTTTGCATAAATGGATTGCAACCTTAAAATTTCCATATTGATTGATAGGAAAACTTTGAAATGTCAATTTTGATATGCATCGTAATGCGTCCTTACCTGGATCGCGTTGGTCACGTTCCATCCCGCTTCCCAAACAGTGATTTTGGGCTTGTCCAGGCCGGCTAGTTCCGAGCAGAGTCCTCCGTCTTTGGACACCGAGGGCGTTGGACCCGTTCCGTCCCTCTGGTAATGACTGTCCCCGTCAAGCGCTCCCTCGCCTGCGATCTCCCCACCGCCAATCTCATCGTTTTTAAGGATGTCCATTTGAAGCCCCTGCCTGTGATCATAGTCCAGATCATCGCATGCAGCGAAACCCAAACCCTCTTCATCGGTGGCGGCCTGGAAACCCAGTTTGGCGAACATCCCACTCACCTTCGCCTGAGACTTATTGGTGACGGTGGTGGCCGCGTTGGAGAGCTTATTGGAGATCTTGCTTCTAATTAACGTGGCCATGATTGCTCTCTTAAATGAGACTGATGTTAAAATACTCTCTTTTTTTAATTCTTTACTCTATATTTATCGAGTTAAGTGTGCGACCGGAGTTCTTTGTCTGCGCATCCACGGAGCGAGAAGAGAACGGACTCTCGGAGTGACGCGTATTCGTTATCTCCAGTTCTGACTGAAATCACGCCTGGTGTTTTTGCTAATTCCGTGTTTCATGTCACTTTCAGACGTAAATGATGCATCCTGCACACCTTCTCCTCGCTCTCTCTCTCTCTCTCTCTCTCTCTGTTTCTTTTTTTCTGGCCGAACTCTTACGCGCGCTTCCCAAATGCGAGTGCGTAATTTCCAGTGCGTAAAAAGGAGAATGTTCGTGGTTTTGCGCGCGGGGTTTTCCGTTCTCTGTATCTTCGAGTCCTGTGTTTCAGTGGCCGTCACTGATGCCAATGCGGTACACGGGAGCTCGGGGGTGTTGAGAGAGAGGCACGTGTCTCCGTCAGACTGCCAATGCTCTCCGGCTCCCAATGCGCGCATCAGCACGGGGAAAAAAAAATCCAGGGTGAAGATTTGCTGCATTTCTAGGGGAGGTGCTTCTCGAACCCCATCCTCCTCTCCACTCTCATTATGCCCAATACTCTTGGTCACAGCACCCAATGGCATCAGGGGTCTCATAGTGTTGCATAACTTTACGCATATAAAACCCGTCTCCACACACCGGACTAGGTCTGAAATGGACACTAAAAGTATTCCTGAAATATTCTTGTTGCTTTTCCCGTCGCAGCTGGAACTCTCCAGTTTTTTTATTGCTTCAGATGAAGGTCAGAATCAGTTTTAACTCATTTTCAGCAAGAGGAGAACTCGGTGCTGGAATACTCTTTTGAACGGATTTAAAGCCTTTCAGTCGAAAAGGGAATGAACAAGAAACGCATCGCAGATTTGACTGAGTTAGACTTGTAGTTGACTAAATACTAAGTTATCTCAAGTGTTTTTGTTTTTATTTGTTAAAAAAGTAGCATGGATATTTCTCATGGATTATTGTGCTGTTTCAGTTATTTAGTTAATCTGCATCATCTTCTCGGGACACTTTTTAAAGAAGATGAAGATGCTTTTGAAAAGGTGTTAAGCAACAGATTTTTTTCTTTTCTTTCTCTGATGGAATTTCCGTCATAATATGCAGCTGTACTTTATGAAAGAGTATTTCTGTGGATTCCAACATGTGGACTCTTTATAAACCCGTTTAGGCCTGTGAGCTCAATACAGTCGAGCTCGTTTGGATCGAATTATTCACTAAAAATATTGCGAAGCATAAAATCTTCAGTTGTTTAAATTATACACGATATTAACATTTCCTGTAGGATACTCATGAATTAGAACTGAATTCACATTTGATTTAGACAATAACGACACTCGCGCGTTAAACACATAAACCTTAGGGGAGCTGGATAGGTTTTTCTATTTAAATAAACGTTGGTCTGATTACAAATATATTAGAAGCTCAAATGTTACCAATTAATAAAAAATATATCTATTCGATATTCTCTAAATAAGTATTTGCATTTTTTTTGCACATCACAAAATTAAATATTGTTAATCTTAATGAGTGATTGTATGATTAAAACCATTTAAAATGTGTGTAATTGTATAATTATACGGACGTTTGCGTAAATAAAGATCTTGTTTTGAAAACGTACACTTTCACTGAATCTAAATCGTTTGAGAAAGTTTCATTAATATTACGTTATAGCCTAGATAAAATATCATGTGATTTCGTAAGTGTGATTGAAGGCGTAACAATTATTTTGCTCACGGGTTTGCGCTGAATCTCTGAATGCATTGCGCCTACGCGTTAGTTGTGTAGCTACACACTATAGATGCAGATATGTCCGTGTCGCCCTGCTGTGTGTTGGTCATATCTGATCTGAGCTGGTCTTCCCGGAGGGCTTCTTTATCCCGGTCTCCGGGTCTCTGTTCCCGGCGGGAGCGCAACGGGTTAATCGGAGCGCGTTATCAGGCGCGCGCAGAGCTCGAGCGCGAACAATACAATCTCCACCAGAACAGCGTTTCAGAGCCTGGACATCAAATCCCACTGACAGGGAATCAAGGAGGAAAACACAGAGGAATATCATTAACTAGCTATAAAATAGTCCATATTTTAGGCCTATTGTAGGCTAGAACATTCTAAACAAATATGATTATAAATATGTTATAGGCCTATTGTAGGCTATAATATATGGATATAATTATAGAAAATATGTTGTAGGCTAGAACATTCTAAACAAATATATTTTTTAGATACAAATACAAACGCATTTTTTCTAGATTGTACTATAGGAATATAATTTGATAAAATATGTTACAGGCCTATTTTAGGCTATATAGGCTACTATAGGAATAATTTTTATAAAAATATGTTTGATAATATGAAAATATATTACAATATATGCTTTTTTCGGCTTTCTGAGCATTAAGAATAAATAAGGCTGATTTAGTAATCTGATGAATCATGTTTTCCGGGTGTGTTTTAAAGCTCTTCAGGATCTGTGTGGGGAAAGTCCTGTAAACCTCACACTTCTAGATTGATTTCCTCACCTCCACAATCCCTCGTATCGCCATCATTCCCGTTCTTTGTTTCTCGCTGTTCCGCAAAGACCAAACGTGAGCTGGTCGTAAAGGTGTACGCTGTGAGTGCGATGGCACGCGCTTAAATCTCACGTCCTCTCACTCAGTTTATTACCCTTCAGAAAAATCATAGAGGGCAATGAGAGGTCAGGCCGCTTCTCCCGAGAGTCTCTCACACAAAACCCTCAATCCCTCCCTCGGGACACTGATCCAGGATCAGTCCCTGCTGGCCTTTCCTCTCGGACGCAGTGTTATCTCGCTGCACAAGGGGATCTCACACACTATTGTTGTAGAAAGCAGTGTCATGATTCTGTGTGTCACAGTGGATCCTGAAACAAAAGGGTTTGTGGGGCGAAAGGCCCTCGTCCCCCCCTCCCGCCTCAGTCGCTCGGGCCTTTTCTCATTACACACTTCAGTGAGTCCAGCGCGTGTGGCGGAGACGTTCCCTTTTCTTCCGTTGCTGTATATTAGAGACAGATCATTAATTATCTTCGCACTGAAAACTATAACGCTGCACAGAAGGGACACTCGTAAACTCAAGCTAAAGCAATGCCATCGGAAGAAATGTACAATTGATGACTTTCACAAAGGCTTGCAGAATGCAGGAAAAACCTCACTTTTGTTTTTGCTTTTATGAAATGTACGTCGTCTAACCTGTATTTGCATGCAAAACAAGCACAAGCATTCTGCATTTATTTACATTTATTTGTATAGCACTTTTCACAATACACATCGTTTCAAAGCAGATTTACAGAAAATGCATTACAATTTACAGTGATCAGTAAAGTCATGTGTTTCAGAAATGTGACCCTGGACCACAAAACCAGGATAGGACAATATTTGGCTGAGATACGACTACTTGAAAATCTGGAATCTGAGGGTTGCAAAAAAATCGAAATATTGAGAAAATCTCCTTTAAAGTTGTGCATTTATGTTCGCGATTTTGTTGCATCCACTCACAAAAATAATTTTTTTATATATTTACGGTAGGAAATTTACAAAATATCTTCAAGGATCATGATCTTTACTTAATATCCTAATGGTTTTTGTAATAAAAGAAAAATGTATAATTTTGACCCATACAATGTATTGTTGGCTATTGCCACAGATATACGCGCGCGGCTCGTGACATATACAAAAATCATAGTTAGCAAAACATTTATTAATTTAAACAATGTAATAATTTAAGGCAGAAACAATGAGCTCATTGAAGTAATGAATACTCATTTGTTAACAAATTATTATATCTTAAATAAATACAAATACAGTGTTGTTTAGTATTGGCGTGTGTCTCAGATGTTGCATGTTTCCGTCCCGGTGTTCCTCAGACGGCTGACGGCGGTCTCCTCTTCTGCGGCGCAGCCAGGCAGAAAATAACACATCACACACTTCAATTAGAGAGCCAAACTGAAGAGACACGTGGCTCTCCGGGGGCGCATCGAAATTAGCCATACGCTCGTATTGGCCGCTCGCTGAATCCATTACTATTAGCATCACAATCCCACGCACATTATTGTGCTGATTAGCCCTATCAGAACACACATGTGCTGCTCTTATACCTGCAGTCACTAGTGGACATAGATCACAACACTGTCCTCACATTTATGATGATGTTAGATTTGCGAATTTATCTTTTATTTAGAGAAAAATGTTGTATTTCAAGCACACATGGTTTACCTGACGGGGAACCATTGTTTCTCTTTAGTGTAAAGAACATTTTAATGATCTAAACAACCTTTTTCCACTATAAAGAACAATGGAAAGATTCTGTCGATGTCGTGAAGAACCTTCATTTTAAAGGGTAAACTTCTTTGACCTTTTCATAAAGATACTTATAACTGCACCGTGATAAGTTATAAATAAAACAAAGATTAATAGAGCACATTATACAAGAAAACATTTCATGTTTACCTGTCATTTCTTTGAAATTATTTGTGGAATTTACTTGCAATTTTTGTGTGAAATCTTTTTTTTTAATTTTTTTTATTTAGTGTAGTACTAACAAAACCTTTAAACATCTATATATATTATGTTATGTATATATACAGTTTATATATATATATAATATATATATATAAACTGTATATATATATATATACATAACATAAGAAAATGTTTTCTAATATATATATATATATATATTCAAATTCTCTGAAGCAAAGAAATGTTGAGAGTCAAAATAGAAAAATCACATCCCATAACTCAAATAAATCCATCCCTTTTATCCATAAACACACACACACACACACACACACACACACAGACGAGAGTGAAATCCAGGTGGTCTTGTGGTAACCACTTAAAAGCCTTTTCATTTATCCTAATGCGTCTGTTTAATGGCCTATTATGAGATCCCGGGAGAGATGTGGGTTATATTAACCCTGCTAGTGCAGAGAATGAATACTACTCACACACACACACACACACACACACACACACACACACACACGCACACACACACACACACACAGCCCTTCAATCAGTCGCTCTCTTTACATGTCAGATAAAAGAGCAACCCTCAGTTTTCTGAAGTGACCTGCATATATTCATACGCGTGTCTTTCGTTGTTGATCGCTGCTGTTTTACTCTTTACAGCAGTTTCTGCAGTCCAGACTCACTCCATCATGTCGTGGATTTCTCTGTCCTCGTGCGTGCGTGCGTTCGGCCGCTGTTCCCCCCCGCCAGGACACATTAACATTGTAATTGCCTTTTAGCCCTCTCCTTTGAACACACTGTAAACTGGCTGTGCTCCTCTGGGGCCGAGAGCCCGAGGCCTACACAATCAACACGGCAATCTGTTTCCATTATATGCTTCTTACAGCCTCTATAGACTGATACATAGACTGTGTGTGTGTGTGTGTGTGATTTCAGTCTAGATACTATTGAAGTGGATTCAGATAAAATTTTGTGCATAAAAATGAACTGAAATATAAATTTTAATCATAAAATACCATTAAAGTGAGACCGTGGAGCGTGCACGCGCGTTCACTGGCTGTGTGTGTGTGTGTGTGTGTGTGTGTGTGTGTGTGTGTGTGTGTGTGTGTGTGTGTGTGCATTGAACATGTTAGTCTCTCGGTTCATGAATAAATGACGAGAAACAGCTCAGTTTTCCACATGGGACAGTTTTGTGTCCTGTTAAACAAAATATGACACGTTTACAGATCAATGCTACACCGGGTGTGTGCGGGACTTCATCTGAGCACATTTCACTGATTTACTCTGATTTATTTCATTCATGTTCTTATTTTTCCCCCCCTCTGGAACAAAACACAAACTGTCCGTGAGTGAAAGTCCCATTGAAATAGCAATAATTACAGTCATTACCAAACAAACGCGAGCACTCGTTGAGATGAAGACCACCTGCTTTTAATAACAGTGCGATCATTCAAATGAGATGCAAATTAGCTTTTTTCGTAACTGACGTGTCACAACTGTAAAGTGCTTACATTAATAAAATCTCAACGAATATGAAAAATATGAGCAGCGATCGCCGTGTTTTTTTGCATCAACCTCCTGCATTTATTCGCTGAGAGCCTCATGAATATTCATAGCTCGTGCGTTCAAAAGCGCTGTGACGTCATCGGTCGCGCTTTCTTTGATTTTAATTGGACCAAGCAGGAGTAAAAAGAAGTGCTGTGTTGATTGGAGACTCACAGAAGTGGGCAGACAGACTCGGGAAACCCTCGAGCACTTGAATAGAGTCTGTGTTTCATGATTCAACATCGCCGCTATTGATCTGTGAAGAAATAAAACAAATGCTGTCTGGAGACCTTCTGTGCGAAACACAAACATTTTCTTTATTACACCAATGACCCTACAACCATTTGATGCATATTATTAAGCCACAAACACACACACAAAATAATGTTTCTGTTTGCTTAAAACGAGAATTTCCTATCTTTTTTAATGGTGTGGGTCACACACCTGCCAACTGCAATAAAAGGTAAAGGTGGTTTATAATAATAATAACAACAATATGAATTGTTACAATGGTTTTTAAAGATCTGCCCACTATGGAAGCTTGTTTTTGCCACTTATTAAAACATTTTAAAAGATAATTGCGACTTTTTATCTCACAATTACGTGTTTACATCTCACAATTACGAAATAAAAAGTCAGAATTGTATGTTATACTTGAATTGTACTTTATATCTCACAATTCTGACTTTATAACAGACAATTCCAAGATATAATATCAGAATTGTGAGACATAAACTCCCAATTGCAAGAAATAAATTTGCAATTCTGACTTTTGTTTTCAGAACTGCCTGTTTATATCTCGCAATTCTACTCTATATCTCGCAATTCTACATTATTTCTCGCAATTCTACTTTATATCTTGCAATTGTGTGATATAAAGTCAGAATTGCGAGATATAAAGACACAATTACCTTTTTAATTTTTAATTCTGTGGCGGAAACAAGCTTCCATAGCCCACTGTATACTATAGTATTAATATGAATCAATGGCTGTAGGAAGACCCAATTCTTTTGTTCATATCTAATTGACAAATTCCAGTAAAACCTTTGAACAGATTCAAAGTATAGTTAGTGTTATTAACATGAACAGTGTCATCACAGAGGAACGTGTGCTTGAGTCGACTCATGGTCTCAGGAGTTTTCTTCTTTAACTGACCTAATGTTGGACTCAAGAAAAGGGTCAAAGGCAGACCTGAGGGCGTGTGTGTGTGTGTGTGTGTGTGTGTGTGTGTGTGTGTGTTTCTCCCATAGGGATTTTAAAAAAAGTCTTTGTTAAAGCGTTATAAGCCATGAACCAAACCAACCGGTTACAGTTCAAAACAAACTTTGATTTGAAGCAAAAAATTATTAAACAAAAGCACAAGACAGTGTGCAGTGAGGGGAAGGACTACAAATCCCATGAAGCATTGCAAACAACATAATTTAATAAAAAATTATTAAGGCATATACTCATTTAAAAATGTTGATTATATGTAAAACAAATACATTTATTGCAAATTAATCATATATAGTAAAATATTTAAGTATTTTGAGAGAGATTGACTCAATTAATTCACAGTGCTCCTTGAGAATGAGCAGATAATAATTAAAGTTATAAAACGGTTTTGTTTTTTTAAAGAATTTTTTACTTCATCGGAATGGTATGAAACTTGGTAAAGGTTTTGACACTTGCTGTGTGAACACAACATACACACGCACACACGCACGCACGCACGCACACACACTCACACACACACACACACACACACGCACACACACACACACACACACACACATGTGAAGCATTGTAAATGAATGAGGAGTTTCCTCTAGTGGACGCGTCTGGAACTGCAGCCGCACACACTCTCACTGAACGCTCGTTTTTTAAGATATCAACCTCAAATTTGGAACACAACTTGTTTAGATTTGTGGCTTTGATTTTTTCACAGTTTTAGAGTAAAACCTGT
>JAULUF010000060.1:765000-777500 GCA_031834385.1 Semotilus atromaculatus
GTAATTTACTAGGTTATTTGGATCTAATTGTGGTTTCTTAATAAGAGGTTTTATAACTGCCAGCTTGAACGTTCTTGGAACATGACCTAAAGATAAAGATGAGTTAATAATATTGAGAAGAGGCTCTTCCACTATAGGTAACACTTCTTTCAGTAGTTTAGTTGGTATAGGATCTAATAAACATGTTGTTGTTTTAGATGAAGTGATAAGTTTGTTTAACTCTTTTTGTTCTATAGTTGTAAAGCATTGTAATTGCTCTTGCGGAGCGACAATTGTGGCCGAATCATAAGGCGGGAGCAAGGATTGAACATTTACAATTGTGGTTCTGATGCTTTCAATTTTCTCGTTGAAGAAGTTCATGAAATCATTACTACTAAACTGTAACGAGGTATTTTGTTCAGACGACGTCTGTTTATTTGTTAGTCTAGCCACGGTGTTAAATAAAAACCTTGGATTGTTTTGGTTGTTTCCTATTAGTTTGCGGAGGTGCTCAGCCCTGGCCGCTTTTAGGGCCTTTTTATAACGTGACATACTGTATTTCCACGCGATTCTAAAGACCACTAAATTAGTTTGTTTCCATTTACGCTCTAAATTACGGGTTTCTCTCTTTAGAGCATGCGTAGCATTATTGTACCATGGTGCTATACTTTTCTCTCTGACCTTTTTTAATCTAATGGGTGCAACAATATCCAATGTTCTAGAGAGAATGGTGCTCATAGTGCTAGTTAGTTCATCTAGTTCATCTGTTCGTTTGGGTTCAGGCCGCAGCTGAGACAGATCAGATAAGCTATTTGAGAAATTATCTATGGTGGATGGAAGAATTGTTCTGCCTGGTCGATAACGCGGCGCAGCATGACATATTACAGACGTACGTAATATGCAAGTTACCATGTAATGGTCAGTGACATCATCACTTTGTGGAATGATATCTATATCGGTTGGATCGGTTCCATATGATATAATTAAATCGAGTGTATGATTAAGACGATGAGTTGGTCTGGTGACGTTTTGCTTGACCCCGAAGGAGTTTAATAAATCTGTAAACGCAGTCCCTAACGCATCATTTGAATTATCGATGTGTATGTTAAAATCTCCAACAATTAATGCTTTATCGACGTTGACCAATAGATCTGAGAGAAAATCTGCAAACTCTTTTAGGAAAACAGTGTAAGGCCCTGGAGGTCTATATACGGTAGCCAAGGCTAGAGATAATAGGGATTTTTTTCTTACATCTAAGAGCGTAACATTTAGCACAAGTACTTCAAACGAATTAAACCTATGACGAGTTTTCTGAGTAACATTAAGGATATCCCTGTAGATTGTTGCAACACCGCCGCCACGACCGATTAGACGGGGCTCATGCTTATAACAGTATCCTGGCGGAGTAGACTCATTTAGACCGAAATAATCATTTGGTTTAAGCCAGGTTTCAGTAAGGCACAGTACATCGAAATTATTATCTGTGACCATTTCATTTACAATAACCGCCTTAGGTGTGAGCGATCTAATGTTTAGAAGACCTAGCTTTAGAAATTGTTTTTGTTCACTAATAGCGTGTTTTTTAGTTTTAATAACAATTAGATTTTTTCTATATCCCGCAGTAGATTTATTATTTGATCTCAGTAAACGAGGAATAGACACAGGCTGCGTCCGAAACCGCATACTTCCCTACTATATAGTAGGGAAAAAGCAGTAGGCGAGCGAATAAGTATGTCCGAATCCTTAGTATCCATAAAAGAGTAGGCGAGAATTACCAGAGTGACGTACTAATTATCGCGAGATTCGGGCGTACGTATACTTATAGTACGTCCGAATATTCCTACTTTCGTACTATATAGTAGGGGAAAACAGTATTTGAAAGGAGTAGTATGTCCGAAACCTCAGTACTCATAAAAGAGTAGGCGAGAAGTTCCCGGATGGCTTACTGCTTCTGCCCAGATTTTCGAGTGCTCGTCCGATGGATACTGTGGATACTCATCTATCCCAGGAGGCCACGCGAGAGCATACGTCATTATCAAACATCACGGAGATCAGCGACGCGGGGGTTTTCAAAGGTGAGTAAACACGGTTCCTTGTGTTTAAATCGTATGTGTTAAACTACTATAGAGTAAACGTTTTAAATGTTGAAGGTGTAGAGTTAGACAGTATAGTAGGCTATAGTTGTGATTTTGCTGTAAAAACATGTTTTATTATGTATAGCTAGCTAACAGAGGAGCTCCAGTAAGCACACGTAACGTTACGTCTCTAAAGGGGATTTACATAACCATATACATCTTAAACACGCTTATTTAAAATGTCTATTTACATCTGAAATGAAAATATTGTATAAGTATTGCATCTGAGTGATGTATGTGTGCTATTATGTAGGATAATTCACTGTTGTCAACACGGTTTACATTAGACAAATGTGCTGTAAATAAGGTAAATAAACAAATCTATAAAGTAACTAAACATGTTATATATTTTATTTGTCCCTTATTACTGTTGATAAATTGAGGAACATTTAAGTTGGATAAAAAGTGAGTTAACACATCAGCTACAACCTCAGCACGTAGGCTAGTATTGAGCAGATAAATCACAGCATTTTTTTTACTTTTAATATATAAATCAAATTACATTGTGCTGTTAAAATGACTGCTTTTGTATAATGTTTGTGCATTTTTGTAGGATCTGAAATGTCTGCAGACTGGTGTGAGCACTGAGGATGAGGAGCCCAGAGCTGAATCCTGGAAACGGTACATGGATGAGTCCCTCCATCACTCCACCGGCCCTTATTGCCTCAGATTGTGAAGCGCAGCAACAAGCTCCGGCACGAAGGCACGGTCACCTCTGGTGAATTCAACAGAATAAAGCCGCAGAATGGGAACCGCTGTGTGGAGATGGCAGGATGTGGGGTTCAGCGCCTGTAAATACATGCTTTTGAATAAAGCTTTGTTTCATGTGTTGTTGACTTGTATATGCATTTGTTTATTGTGATGGTTACTTTTATTTGTTCTTTTACTCATTTATTCATGTTTCTTATTGTTTTCAGTATATAAAATATAATTATTTAATTTATGTATGCATTAATTCATTGCTTGACTGACAATTGAGATGTTTCACTGCATTTATCTAGTATGTATTAATGCATAACTATGTCATATGACAAAACAAATTACATTTAGCTTGTTTTACACTCTTAGAAAAAAGAGTTCATTGGGGTGCTATATAGAACCATAGGGTTCTTTACTCCAAAGAACCTTTTATGCTAAAAAGGTTCTATAATGACAAGAAAGAACCCTTTTGGCACAAAGGTTCTTTAGGTTCATAAAGGTTCATAAAACCTTTTGATTGAACCCTTAAAAAGGGTTCTGTATAGAACCTTTTAGGGGTTCCAAATACGTAGCGCCTGATAGAACCTTTTCTTCTAAGAGTGTATTAAATTATATCATTTTTAGTATATACATGTAAAAAAGTAATTTAATTAAGTATTGGTCAGCATTTAATATTATTATTTTGTTTAAGTTTCGTGGTGGACTAACAATGCAATTCATTCTGAGGTAATATACATTTTTAAGGAGTGATACTTACATTTTTCGAGTATAAAATCAACAGTTTTCTCCAACGGAGAGATCTTCGAGCAGCGGCCCGTCTCCTTTGTGCAGACATTACACACGCAGGAAAACTGTTCTAGGTTGTGCTGTCGAGTTACTGATGTTATGAAGTGTTAGTGCACCTGTCACTCATATAATTTAAAGTTATTACTTACAAGATCATGGAAAGATACCATAGTTGTATCTAACAATGAACAATAATAATGACAAAACAGAAAACATAAAGATCATTGGTATATGTACATCATATTATGATATTTATGCACAGGAAAAAAGAACAATAACAAGGCTAAATATTTTTAAATATTTTTTCATAATAGCCTACATAAAAAAAAATATTTTTTTGTTATAAGTCTGAGGGATGAAACGAGGTAAATTCATCAAGAAAAAGAGGGAAACAAAGGAGAAACTTTTTGGGTATAAAATAAAGAAATTACCAACATATTCAAGATTTGGGGGTTTCTTAATAAAAAAATATATCGTTATAAGGATAAAACTGTGGGTCACATTAGTAGGGTTTAAAATATAACAACTTAAATCAACCCTAAATGTATTCACAAAATAAATGGAGAGCTGTTTCTTCAACAATACCACAAAATGAGCAAGTTTAATCAATATCGAGATATTTACAGATAGATGAATTAAACGTGTCATTCATATCTTTTAAGTTGCTGCGCTTGTGATAACGCGTCGTAGGTCACATGATAACGTCAACATGGCGATGATGTCCGGATCGCATTCATACTCAACGAGATTTGGCTATAAAGTACCTACTCTTTTGGCGCTCGTTAAAGGGTCATGAAACCCCCCTCTTTCAGCTCAAGTCTAGCTCACAATCTTTTTGAAAAATGCAACTTAAATGGGCGTGGACGGCTGTGAGAAGAAGGGAGGGAGTGGGTGTGTCTGGCCACCACTGTCATTGCCAGTGGCCGATGCATCGACTGTCACTAAAAAGCAGTGGTAAAAACGTAAGGAAATGCTAGATTTTTTTTAATGTCATTATAAAATATATAGTTGTTTATATAGATACTATAAATGCATATATTTGAAAATAATTAATTTTCCTCTTAAAAAAACGTTCCGTGCATAACCTAGATCTACGCGCCCCCTGAACCCCCATAATAAAGATCGCTCTTTGGAGGTGGAAGACTTCTCATTTTAGACACAGACAGACACACATACCTCTGAATTGATAGAAAAGTCCTCGGGACTTGATACCGCATCACTCGCAAGACGCAAACTGCATTGGCTGTCAACAAGGCGAAATCCACCATTCTCCAGTTCTCGAAGCTAATGTTTGCGGCACACATAGTTTAGATGTGTCCGAGGTTGATGGCAAACCAACCGCCCAGAGCCAGAGTCTAGCCCTGGCAGCATCGCGGGGAAACATATTCAACCCACTTGGACTTTTGCACATGGAAAACAAACACTTGTAGTAGCGTCCCATGTTTGTCTCTCTCATCTACTTCGCGATATCACAGTTTGACATGTCATGCAACTTGGAAAGATCCACGTGGTGTCATGAATAATTATGAGACAGTGTCTTCTCATAGGATATGAAAACTCAGTCTCATTAATAATTATGAGACACCGATGAGTCATCAACGCACTCTACAGTGCACTGCCACGTCACAGCCTGTGATGAAGATTTTAAACCCGGAAGACGAAAAAAGCGGAAGAAAACTAAAATTTAACCATTTTAATCATACTATTAAATTTAACAGATGCTAACATTGTCTTCAATGGTGTTCAACACACATACCTCTGTTAAAATCTCAGAAAATTTGGTTTGGGGTTTCATGACCCTTTAAGTAAGTACTCATTGAAATTAAGTACCTACTCATTGAGTATGCGGTTTCGGACGCAGCCACAGTTTCTATGCAATGTTCTACACTAGTATTAATATAAATTAAATTGAGACTCAAGCACACACACACACACACATGTCTCGTTCGCTATCTTTGTGGGGACTCTCCATAGGCGTAATGGTTTTTAAACAGTACAAACTGTATATTCTGTCCCCTTACACACACACACACACACACACACACACACACACACACACACACACACACACACACTGCCCCTGTCCCTAAACCTACCCATCACAGGAGACATTCTGCATTTTTACATTTTCAAAAAACATCACTTAGTGTGATTTATACGCTGTTCTCCTCATGGGGACCGCTGACTGGGCCCCACAATGTAGGTGATTTCAAGTTTTACTATACTTGTGGGGACATTTGGTCCCCACAATGTAATATAAACATGAGCACACATCACACCAGAACTCAAGCACACACACACACACACATCAGAACTCAAGCACACACACACACACACACATCAGAACTCAAAAACACATTCAAAGTCAGTTTATTACATCATCAATACAAATCTGTTTACAAAAAACGCAGTCACAAATACAAGCATTAATTCAATATCCTTCACATTAGAAAACACTGCAGAAATCACACTCTTCCTCAGTGTTTCGGTCTTGTTTTCCAGCACAAATATCAAACATTAAGTCACAATTATGAGATTAAAAAGTCTTATAAAATCAAGAAATGACGAGTTGTAAAATTCTTAAATAAAGATACATTTACTGGAGATGCAAAATGGCTGAAGAAGTTTCGTTTCTGAGAAATATCAAAATCAACAACAATGGGGTCCGAAAAAATCTTTTGCAAAATTTTTGTAGTTGTTTCCAGAACAATCTCAGTTCATCCTCCAGTAAACGCCTCTCGATGTGAAGAACGTTTGGCAGGAAAACAAGACAAACATTCGGCTGAGCGTTTAGCAGTGCAGCGACACAAGAGAAATACTGATTATACAACATTCAGGAGAATGATGGAATATTGTTCATGCGACTGACAGTCAAACAGTAAAATCCCCAAAGCCAGAGGCTGTCAGTGTGTGTGTGTGTGTGTGTGTGTGTGTGTGTGTGTGTGTGTGTGTGTGTGTGTGTGTGAGAGTGAGAGTGTGTGTGTGTGTGTGTGTGTTGATGGGAAGTCGTCCATGTGTCGCCTCAACGATGACCTACATCTGACAGAACATCTTTCTTCAGGCTTTGTCCCTGACCAACCAACTGTGACACACACACACACACACACACACACACACACACACACACACACACACACACACACACACACACACAGCCTGTTCTGCTCAGCTAAACGTGTTTAATGTTTGGCTAACATTCCCATTAGGTTATGAAATGTCATTTCTGAACGAACAATATATTTCATCATCAGACTAGCAATATTTCCGGAGTGCTCACCGTCACCGTCTAATCTGAGTTTCATCATGACAGTGTGTGTCAGACGAACATTAGCAGAGCGGCGGGAACGGCGTGTTCTGGAAGCTGATGATGAACCGAGTGTGTGTGGATGAGGGATGAGGCTTGACAGTGTGTGATGGATGTTATCGACTGTTACACAGCATGATCTCACTAACACTCGGGAATATGACAAACGACATCATACACAATACTATCGGAACATTCGGAAGATCGTTTCCGCCGCAGAATCACAGAGAAAAAGGGAATTGCTATTTATCTTGCAATTACTTCTTTCCTCACAATTCCCAGTTTATAAACGACAATTCTGACTTTTTTCTCACAATTCCCAGTTTAAAAAACACATTTTTGACCTTTTCTCGCAATTTTAAGGTTATAAATCGCAAGTCCTACTTTTTTTGCACAATTCTCAATTGTGACTTTTTTCTCGCAATTCCCAGTTTATAAACGACAATTCCGACTCTTCTCTCAATTGCGAGTTTATAAACGACAATTCTTTTTCTTTTTTTTGCAATTCAGAGTTTATAAACAACAATTCTGAATTTTTCTCGCAATTCCCAGTTTATAAACGACAATTCTGACTTTTTTCTCGCAATTCCCAGTTTATAAACGTCTATTTTGACTTCTCTCAATTGCGAGTTTATAAATGACAATTCTGACTTTTTCTCGCAATTCAGTTTATAAACGACAATTCTGACTTTTTTCTCGCAATTCCCAGTTTATAAACGAAAATTCTGACTTTTTTCTCGCAATTCCCAGTTTATAAACGACAATTCAGACTTTTTTTCTCGCAATTCCTAGTTTATAAATCGCAATTTTTACATTTTCTTGCAATTTTTTAGGTTATAAATCGCAAGTCCTACTTTTTTGCGCAATTCAGAGTTTATAAATCACAATTGTGACTTTTTTCTCGCAATTCCCAGTTAATAAACCACAATTCTGACTTTTTATGGCAATTATGCATTTATAAACCACAATTCTGACATTTCTTGCAACTGCAATTTTATAAATGGCAAGATATAAACTCAAAATTGCAAGAAATAAAGTCAGATAAAAAAATTGCACATACCTTTTTTAATTTTTTTATTCCGTGGCGGAAACAAGCTTCCCATATAAACATCAGGTTCGAGTCGAAGCAAACACGAGCGATAAAGAGCTGTCAAAGTTTAGAAAGTGCTTCAAAATAGTACAATAACATATTTAAATGCAGTACTGGTAATAATTCAGATCATAAAAGTGTAAAACAAGAGCTTAGAGCTGCAGTGACACGATGAGGAACATTCATGTTTTACAGTTTAATACTGCGAGGCATCAGATCTGGACACACATTCATTCACCACATCAACAAACACGGCTGTGCACTGGCACTTAATAAATAATCAGAACCATGAACCATTTCATCATAACTTTACATCATAACAACACAACAACAGCAGAAGTCCAGCTTCACATCGCAATCTCAGAGCTTCTCAGCGGCGCCAGTGTTCATGATGCTCTAGTTCCCCTCGGGGGTCAAAGGTCTCCGGTCTTCTGAAGGAGTGTGTGTGTGTGTGTGTGTGTGTGTGTGTGTGTGTGTGTCTACTGCCCTCTGCTGGCCGATCTCAGTTTGATGATCCACTCACCGCTCGGGTTGTTGTTGTGCAAGTCAAACAAATGAGTCTCTGGATCCAAACAATGTTCACCTGATCCATGAAACAAGATTTAGTTATTACAAATGTAGAGCTTAAAAATATGTATATAGTACTGTTTAAATGCAGAAACTGTGGACAGCAAATGAAACAGAAACATAAACAAATATATAACAAACTAAAAGAGGTGACACATACAATATTAATATAAATATTATAGTATTGTTTTCTGTTTGAAGGCCATCATATGAAACTAAAAACCCAAATAAAGCGCAGGACTTTCTCCTGATGCTCACGGCCAACACCATAGACCCACGAGATTGGAGTTAACTATAATAACTCTGTTTTGGGTTTGGTAAAAATATTGTTTTGTCTCATTTGGCAAAAAAAACAAGAAACACTTACCGATATTTCCACCAACTTCATAGATCGCACAGTCTGGGAATGATGTGGAACCATTTCTGTGAGAGCGGAAGGTTAAAAAATACATCATACTAAAAAATTTTATTGTGCGTGTGTGTTTCTGTGCATGTGTGTGTGTGTGTGTGTTACCGTTTCAGGAGCCCCCTGCTGTTATCGGAGGCGTGCAGCTCTTTATGAAACTGTGACATCAGGTCTGAGGCACGAGAGTTAATGGCGAGACGAAACTCCATCGAGGAAATCACGTCCCCCAGCTGGATCTTTACAGTACGACACTGCTGAACACACACACACACACACACACACACACACACGAAAATAATTAGTTCTCAATAACTGATCACTATGAGCCAAAGATTATTAGCCAAAAACTGTCCTAAAAATCAAAAGGAATCAAAAAATATTAGAATTATTATTATAGAATTATATTTTATAATATAGCATTTTAAGAAAATTATGACTTTTTTAAGAGAATGAGAGAATATTACAACAAACCGACATGAAAATAATGTTACAATTTAAGATAATTATTCTACATGGTTTGAAGTGAACAGGTTTTTTCATAATAGATGATGATTGTGTTTTCAGGAATATCTCACAGCACACGAGCTCACGTCACGATCTCTAGAGCTTTTACACACTTCATGTGTTCAATCAGGTCCTGTAAGCGTCTGTTCCTGAGACTAAAGCCTCTAAAGGGATCATCCCTTCATCCTCTCACACACACACACACACACACTCACTTATTCCACATACACCATCAGTCAAAAGTTTTGTATTGGTGTCATTATTCTCTCACCTCGCTGGAGTTCTTGTCGGGTTTGTCTCTGCTGTCGGTGTGGATCTTCCTGAGGAGGTTCTTGATGCGTTTGTCGTAGAACTGGTACCGGCGGCTGCTGTTCTCGTTCAGTTTCCTCACTTGACTCAGCAGGAAGTTAGGAACCTGCCGAACCGCAGACGCTCATGAGGCCACAGAGCCATGCAAACGTGTCAATATTAATCATGCACAAAATTGGAATATGGCATAAAGCATTTGCGAATAAAGCAACGTAAAATACCAATAATAAGAAGTTTCTGCAACCCGAAACACAATAAACACTTTTGTTTTATAGGTTTCCCACTTCTTTCCCAAAAATTATGTTTGACTATGTTCAGATCTCGTCGATCAGTAGAGTCATGTGACTTTTTTGTTGTTGTATATCAATGGATTTATTCTGTAAATGTCTTTCCCTCATAATTTATGCGCATGTCTCCTAGTGAGGAGAGAAACAAAGCTTTTTAAAACTTTGAATGAACTGAACTGAGACGCTGGCGCCCCCTGCTGGCCAGAACAGTGTAAATACAGTGAAAACCCAAACATGCATTAAAACACCTTTTACAAACTGATTATAAATGTTTAATTGAAAGTGTAATCTATTAAAGTCCCCCTGTGGTGAAAATCCAGCTTTTAATGTTGTTTATGTGTCTATGTGGTGTTTTTAATGTGCTTTAAGACACATCATGTGTAAGTTCATAAGTCGACAGCATTGCTGAGTATTTCCTCCTTAAAACTGCAGTGAACCAAAGACAGTCTCAAAAACACGGTGTGAAATCGCTGGTGTTTCTGACGTCACAAACGACCTTGTAACCAATCAGATCAACGTGTGATCGTCAACCAGTGGATCTCTGAGTGAGGGAGTGAGTGGAGGCGGGGCTCATTTGCATATTCATAGAACTGCGCATACTAAATGAGACAAGGGTGTCGAGTTACATTTAAGATATGTTAAGGCATGAAGAATTATTTTCAAGGAAAAACATTTAAATATGTAATTTTGGTGATCAAAGATGAGTTTTAAGGGATAAAATTATTGACTACAGGGGGACTTTTCAATCAAGAAATAATCGTCTGTACAAAAGTAGGGCTTGTTTTATGAAGAGCTTTTAACTAAAACTAAAACTGTCTACAAATGTATAAAACAAAATTAATAAAATAAAAGGATGCTGGTTGATGGGTTTGCAGAAATCTTCGCCTCCTAAATTTCAAAATGTTTCGAAGTCTCGTTTCCTGAAATCATGAGACTTTGCCAGTTTGATACGAGCTCCAAATCACTGCCTTCACACTGCAAAGGGTTTGAAGCGGTTTCGAATGCGCATTAATTGACCGTTCGCAAAGCCCCGCCCCCTTTAGTTACTGTTGCCATGTTCAACAAGCCACGCCCCTCACGCCACACGTGTTCTCACAGTGAAATACACATCGCGGAGCACAGACACTGAGACAGGGCAGACCAGCTCACTTCTGATATCAAACAAAGTCTCAACTTTCACATTTGGTCATTTTTTAAAGAAATTCAAACAATAAATACCGTTTTGTGGCTCGTGACAGATCGTCTCAGTTAAAGCGTCTCGAGAACCGATCATCTCTTCCAGTTCATTATAGCATCAAATAAACATGAATGAACATCAGAAGGAATGTTGGGTAACACTTTATTTTACGGTGTCCTTCATATGTTACATGTACTTACTGTAGTAATAACAGTAAATTATGCATAATTACATGCAACTAACCCTCAACCTAATCCTATAACCCTACATAAGTAAATGTAGTTACTTAATATTACTCAGTACTTAAATATATAATTACACTGTAACAAGGACACCTTAAAATAAAGTGTAACCGAATGTTAATCTACTAACTCTCCTGACGGCAGATTATGATTGGTCAGATCACCTGTCAATCAAACTCCCTGTGAAGGGTCAATTAAGTGCATGCGTTTTTTGTTTTGCACATTTATTTATTTTATGCGTATCTTGGCAATATCCCATAATATGCATAATAACAGTGTATGGACACAGACGTTTGCGGATCAGCTCCTCACCGTCCACAGCAGGTCCTGGTACCGGATCAGGAGCCTCATGATGTGGGCCGCCCGCTCCGCCTGACCCTTCTCCGGACCCGGCGCCAGTTTACTGGGAACCGCTTTATGCAGGAAGAGATTGGGAGCCATGATGGTGGAGACGGCCCACAGGTTCATGCGGTTCTGGCGCTCACAGAACACAACCTTACTGAGGAACTCCAGCAGCGCCTGCACACACACACACACACACACACACATCGAAAATAAAGTGTAATTTATTCCTGTGATCAAAGCTGAATGTTCAGCATCATTACTCCAGTCTTCAGTGTCACATGATCCTTCAGAAATCAGGATAATATGATGATCTGATGATCAAGAATCATTTATGATTATTTTTGGTGTTTAAAAAAAAAGATTTTTGTGGAAACTGTGATACATTTTATTTTTCAGGATCATTTGATGAATATAAAGTTCCCAGGAACAGCATTTATTTATTTGTATTTATTTTGTAACATTATAAATGTCTTTACTGTCACTTTTGATCATTTAATACGTCCTTGATGGAAAAAAAAATACCCCAAACTTTTGAACGGTAGTGTATTTTGCTTTACGTGGCAATATTTTTGAGAAATGCCATCGTGTTTTTAAGTCCATATAATGAAAGTCAATGTTGTTTGGTCCAATGTTGTTGGAAAATATATTCTTTTGTGTTCCAGTGAAGAAA
>JAULUF010000060.1:782500-797500 GCA_031834385.1 Semotilus atromaculatus
GGAAGTAGCGACGGAGTAACAAAGTAACATTTTATCTTTAGCAACACTGTAAAAGTGAACACAATATTCGTCACATGACTAAACATGCGCATCGTTTTCGAATGTATCCACTTCGGAGAGCTTCGTAATACACTAGAGCATAAAGTGAGAGGTGAAACAGGAAATGATGTCATCACGTACTGCTTGGAGGAAGAGTTTGTGTGAGAGAGAGTGAGTGTGTGTGTGTGTGTGTGTGTGAGAGTGAGTGTGTGTGTGTATGTGTTTTTGTGTAAGAGTGTGTGTGTGTGTGTGTGTGTGTGTGTGTGAGAGAGTGAGTGTGTGTGTTTGTGTGTGAGAGAGTGTGTAGATGTGTGTCTGAGAGTGAAACAGGAAATGATGTCATCACGTACTGCTTGGAGGAAGAGGGGGATCTGAGTGCTGGGTTTGATCTTCTGATCGTTCTCCACCAATGAGGCGAGAGGAACGCCAAACAAACAGCTCTCTGACAAACAGGAAGACATTTGACAGATTCTGATTATTCCTGACACGGATCGAAACGGATGAGGTCAGGTGACAGGAAATGATAGGAAACTCACCAGGGATTTTCCTTTTGCAGGTTTTGTGTCGTTTGACCTCGAGCTCCAGAAGGTCACACAGTGCCGTCATGTCAATCAGCGCCAACTGGCGGACCTTCTTCAGGTCCTGATGGGAAAGATCCGCGACCCGGGTCACTCCTAACCGGCACTGCGGACAGATGACCCTCTGAGAGAGAGAGAGGAGGTGAGATGCTTGATCATACTTCTAAACTGTAAGATACACAGTCGGACAGTCAGACACAGTCAGACAGACAGTCAGACACACAGTCAGACAGACAGTCAAATAGACAGTCAGACAGACAGTCAGATACACAGTCAGAGAGACAGTCAGACACACAGTCAGACACTCAGTCAGATAGACAGTCAGACACGCAGTCAGACATACAGAGACACAGTCAGACACACAGTCAGACACGGTCAGACAGACAGTCAGATAGACAGTCAGACACGCAGTCAGACATACAGAGACACAGTCAGACACACAGTCAGACACTCACTCAGACAGACAGTCAGATAGACAGTCAGACACGCAGTCAGACATACAAATACACAGTCAGAGACACAGTCAGACACACAGACAGATAGACAGACAGACACACAATCAGTCAAACAGACAGACAGTCAGACACACAGTCAGACAGACAGACAGACAGATACACAGTCAGACAGACAGAAGACAGACAGACACACAGACAGACAGAAGACAGACAGTCAGACACAGACAGACAGACACACACAGTCAGACAGACAGACATACAGACAGATAGACAGACAGACACACAATCAGTCAAACAGACAGACAGTCAGACACACAGTCAGACAGACAGACAGACAGATACACAGTCAGACAGACAGAAGACAGACAGACACACAGACAGACAGACAGTCAGACACATACAGACAGACAGACAGATACACAGTCAGACAGACAGACATATACACAGTCAGACAGACAGACATATACACAGTCAGACAGACAGAAGACAGACACACAGACAGATAGACAGACAGACACACAGTCAGACAGACAGACAGACAGACAGATACACAGTCAGACAGACAGAAGACAGACAGACACACAGACAGACAGAAGACAGACAGACAGTCAGACACATACAGACAGACAGACAGACAGACAGATACACAGTCAGACAGACAGACACACAGACAGACAGACATATACACAGTCAGACAGACAGAAGACAGACAGACAGACAGAAGACAGACAGACAGACACACACATTCAGACACACAGTCAGACAGACAGAAGACAGACAGACAGTCAGACACAGACAGACAGACACACACACAGTCAGACACACAGACAGACAGAAGACAGACAGACAGTCAGACACAGACAGACAGACATTCAGACACACAGTCAGACAGACAGAAGACAGACAGACAGACACACACAGTCAGACAGACAGAAGACAGACAGACAGACACACACAGTCAGACAGAAGACAGACAGACAGTCAGACACAGACAGACAGACAGACACACACAGTCAGACACACAGTCAGACAGACAGAAGACAGACAGACATTCAGACACACAGTCAGACAGACAGAAGACAGACAGACACACAGACAGACAGAAGACAGACAGTCAGACACAGACAGACAGACACACACACACAGTCAGACACACAGTCAGACAGACAGAAGACAGACAGACAGACAGATACACAGTCAGACAGACAGACACACAGTCAGACAGACAGACAGACATATACACAGTCAGACAGACAGAAGACAGACAGACACACAGTCAGACAGACAGAAGACAGACAGACAGACACACACATTCAGACACACAGTCAGACAGACAGAAGACAGATAGACAGTCAGACACAGACAGACAGACACACACACAGTCAGACACACAGACAGACAGAAGACAGACAGACAGTCAGACACAGACAGACACACACACATTCAGACACACAGTCAGACACAGACAGACAGTCAGATAGTCAGACAGACAGACAGACAGACAGACAGACAGACAGTCTCACCGGCAGTGTCCCATCATCTCTCCTGCACTGGGTGCTGTTGTTCTGTGGCAGTTTGGCTTGTTTCAGTAAGATGGCCGCTTGTTCACAATACGCCACATCTGTGATAAAGATCTCCTCCATCTGTAGCCCTTGA
Organism: Semotilus atromaculatus; assembly: GCA_031834385.1. Taxonomy (NCBI): domain Eukaryota; kingdom Metazoa; phylum Chordata; class Actinopteri; order Cypriniformes; family Leuciscidae; genus Semotilus; species Semotilus atromaculatus. The sequence goes on from JAULUF010000060.1 coordinate 785,229, forward strand.
GTCTCCTGCCCACTGACAGCTTCACACACACACACACACACACACACACACACACTGTTAATGGCTGTTCTATTGACAGCGGGAAGCGTTCCGTATCTGATCCATTTGAATATCATTTCCATATGAAAAGGCAGGAAATTGCATCTTGTGTTCAAAGGGCACATTCTGCATTCATGCTCGTATAATCAAAGCTCTGGCAGATTACGGCTCCACTCTCTGAATCTGAAGCATTTTACTGTTATTAAACACACATATGCTCTTATATTACTAGATGTGACCGGTGAAGATATGCAGCTGAAAATAACACTGAATAATGAACAGACTGGCCCTTTAAGACCAGGAGACTGTAGCGTTTCATTCCAGCATTACATCTTACATTTAGCTTTCATTTAAACAGGAGTCAAAGATCTCCACAATAATCAAAGTATCTCTGCAAAACTCAATGTTGCTGTGTTGTTGCCAAATCAATAAAAGCTTATTAGCTTCTTAGCCAATAGAAAATTGTGTGTGTGTACACACGTGAGAGAGAGAGAGAGAGAGAGTGTGTGTGTGTGTTCATGTTTTTCTATCCCGGTGGGGACTTCAACCTGAATGCACACAGACTCATGGGGACTCGTGTCACAGAGACCTAAATAGAGGTCCTCATGGGTAAACAAGCTTATAAATCATACAGAATTAATTTTTTTGGAAATGTAAAAATGCAGAAGGTTGTGTGTGATGGGCAGGTTTAGGGGTAGGGTTAGTGTATGGGGATAGAATATACAGTTTGTACAGTATAAAAACCATTAAGTCTATGGAGAGTCCCCACAAAGATAGTAAACCAGACATGTGTGTGTGTATACCTGATCGTTGTGTCTTTGTCACACTGTCCATGTTTCTGTGCATGTCAGATTCGCTGTTGCGTGTCTCAGGAACTGCTGACTGAATAGAAAACAATTAGACACACACACACACACACACACACACACACACGTTATCTCTGAATTCAAGCCTTTATTCAGGTGCCAGTGATATGATCTGACATGACGTGAGTGTGGTATTGTCTGCTGTGGAGCACGAACGCACACAGGCCTTTACAAATGCCACGACTGACGGTTTCTGAACACAGATTTTGTCGTAATACAACAATAAACACTGGGGAACCAACACACTTTTTTTGCATGATCTTTCAATCTTTCAATCTCACTATTAAAGAGTTCAATTAATAGTTTTATTACAGAAAGAGTCGTGCTGAGCAATAACACATTAAGAGTTTTTGATATAAAGGGCCCTATTTTAATGATTGAAGCTCATGGTCTAAAGCGCAGTTAGGGCGCCCGAATCCACTTTTGCTAGTTTAACGACGGGAAAAATGGTCAGCGTTCCCGGCGCATGGTCTAAAAGGGATGTCCCTATTCTCTTAAAGGTGACATATTATGCCCCTTTTCACAACATGTAATATAAATCTATGGTGTCCCCAGAATGTGTCTGTGAAATTTCAGCTCAAAATACCAGATAATTTATTATAGCTTGATAAATTTGCCCCTTTCTGGGTGTGAGCAAAAACGTGTTATTGTTGTGTGTCTCTTTAAATGCAAATGAGCTTTAGCTCCGCCTCTGTCCAGAAGAGGGCGGAGTCTTCACACGAGCTTCAGAAACTCCAGCAATACCAACACAGGCCGATCTCACTCATCCAGAGTCCCAGAATAACCAGGAGCGAGTGCAGCCTTACGGAGAGACTCAGAGTTTCACTGACACACGGTTCTGAATGTTAGTGGAGACATTTATGTAGTTGTTGTGGAGTTACATTGATCATCTCATCCTCATGTGTAACTTCTACACCAGTGTCCACAGTTCCTGAGGTGTTTATAAGAGCGCTGACATGTTCTGGTCAACACTCGTCTGTGCTCGACCACAGGACCGGTTCAGCTCTGCTGGATCTCCTTGTAGAACTGGGCTCTGGTGGCGCTGGTGTGTGTAAATGTGCAGATTAAGGGCCGCTGATATTATAATAAGATCCTCTTCATACGTCAGAACGAGAGCAAAGTCTGATCGACTTATTTTTAGACATGCTTGCAGAGAAAGACTCACCAGAACAAACTTACTGGGTTTCACTTTTCACATTTTCTGGGTTGGTAGAAGCACCGGCCCCGATTATAAACGCGAGAAAAGTCAGATTTCATATGTCCCCTTTAATTACTTTATTTTTATACCAGATTTAAAAATGAGGATGTCCCAAAAGGAGGTTTTAGGAGATTTTGTCAGGTTTTGGTCACTTCTGGTACAAATTTGTTTCCAAAATATAGTTAAGTAGGTACACATACACACACACTCACACTCACACACACACACACACACACACTCACTCACACACAGACTCACAGGTGTGTTGTTACCTGAGCGATAGGGTGTGTGAAGACGTCTCTGACGTGTCTCGGTGGTGTTTTGTTCCTCTTGCGCAGTGAGAGTGTGTACGAGTCTATGCGCTTCTGAACCGCTGCCGCTTGAGTCTTAGTGAGAGTCGACAACAACACAGCTTTATCCTCGTCCTCTTCTTCACCCGTCACCAGTGGAGACAACCCAGCATCCAGCAGCCAGAGCTCGTCCTGCTCGCCGTCTGACACACACACACACACACACGCACACACACACACACACACATGCGCACGCACACACACACACACACACACACACACGGAGCCACAAGATTATTAATGAATATAAAAAACCGTGAACACATCACTCCGTCCTTGGTCTCTCCACATTGGCTTCCTGTACAGTATAGGATTGATTTTAAAGCAACACTAAGATTTTTTACCTTCAAATAATGTTTCCAAAATCGTTTCAGTGGTTCATCAAGTCGTGACATGGTGAAATTTACTTATGCCACCACTATGTAAGATTGCCAGATCGGGTCGTGTTTCTGTAGTTCTAATGAGACATAAGAAAACTACAAATTTGGCTTGCTTTACGGCAAGCGTTACAATTGCCGATAGGTGGAGTGTACTCGATAAACAGCGAGCGTGCGACAGTAGGATGTGGTAGGCTAAATTATTTACGACAGCGGTAATGGACAATTCCGCTTCCAACCTGTAGGGGGACTGCAGAGGAAAAGTTCCTTTTTATTACTTTAAACTTCTTTTATTATTTTATAAATTATATAAATAATTTTGAATCTGCAGAAGTCATTAAAGCAACACCAAGTAACTTTTCCTCTGCGGTCGCCCTACAGGTTGGAAGCGGAATTGTCCCATTGTATGTCTCATTAGAACTAGAAACACGACCCGATCTGGCAATCTTACATAGCGTGGATATACCAGATAAAGGACTGCAAAGCAGAGGCATAAGTGCATTTCACCCTGTTACGACTTGATAAACCACTGAAACGATTTTGGAAACATTATTTGAAGGTAAAAAATCCTACTTATGGCGCTTTTCCACTACACAGTACCAGCTCGGCTCGACTCAACTCGACTTTGTTTGGTTTTCCACTGTGTAAAAGTTGTACCTGTACCTGCTTTCGGGTACTTTTTTTCGTACCACCTCCGGCGAGGTTCTGAGCGAGCTGAGGCGATACTAAAATGTGACGTGTAAACACAGCAGACTGCTGATTGGTCAGAGAGAATCGTCACTATTCACTGCGTCATCATTGCACGCGCCAGACGGAGTATCCTGAATAACCCCGCCATTTTTAAATAGTTTGGCCAGATTGCGTGATATCCCCATTACTACTATTTTTATGGCAACTCGGAAGAATACGCCGTGGTCAAACGAGGAGTGTGTGTCACGCAGAAGATTACGTCACGGCAGTTTCCTGCAGCATCGCTATGACGACCAGGTACTATTGTGGAGGTACTATCTGCAATGGAAAACGGAGCGAAAAGCGAGCCGAGTCGAGGCGAGCTGGTACTGGTAATGGAAAAGCGTCATTAGTGTTGCTTTAAAAGTTCCATTTTCAGTTAAATTTGGGGAAACCACTTGAAACATTTGTTGTGTTGAGCTATTTCAAGTACTTTTTGTAATTTTTGATTTGTTCATTGCAAACAGCTGAAAGTCTGTAAATTTTGCCAATAAATCTAATTTGCAATGGGGGTTAAATCATTTCATTGCAACTGTATATTGAGAATGAGAATGTGACGTCACGCGTTTCACTCCGCGTTGCATTGTGGGAAGGCGTCGCCATCTTGGAAGGATACGCTATCCGTTGTCATGGTTACTTCGACAGTGAGACCGAGAGAAATAGCGACAGAGAGAGAGTAGCTTGATATTTGTTTGCATTTTTGCGATAAGGCACAGTTTCTTGGGAATAAATGAAGAAGGGGGAAGCAAAAGGAAAGGGGCTCTATCGGGAGAGACTAAATAACACCAAGCAGCGTTATTTAGAGAAACTAATTGACATCTACAACATATGGACCCGTACGACCTGCTACAGAATGGACGAAAGACCCAAAGCACTACAACCTTTCACATACCCTGACATAGTCAATTACCTGGTTTATGGTATCAGTGCCTAACGTTACTGCCTACACAATGCAAGAGTTCAGAAGCTTTAAGTCATTAGAAGCTTATGAACAATTCTGCTGCGACCGGGTGCAAGACTTAGAAACCCCCAAACCTGTAACGTTAAACTGCCAGAGTTCAGTCATACCTGATGTTTCAGGCCTCATTCATATGTGGAAATAAATCTGATATGAATCAGATACGTGCATTTGCACCTGCCGTGCAACGTCAAGCGGACAGATCGGACATTCCCGTCGATGCGAGTCGTACGTCATTAAAAAAAAAAGTGTCTTTTTAAAACATTTCGCGGTACAGATACGCCTATATCTATAACAAATTAAACAACTCTAGTTGAATAACAGAGTATTCATTTCGTTAGTTTGTGTTAAATAAAAGGCGAACTGTGCTGAAATGTGTTTTTGAAATCATGCTTTGCTCCCTGTTGCTGCTGTCAGTTTATTGACAAGCAGTTTCTCTAAATAAAGATCGCCCTTTCATTTCTCTTCCTTCTCCATATCTTCCAAAGAAACTGCGGCGTATCGCTAAAATGTAAACAAATACTAAGCTGCGCTGTCTCTCTCTTTCTCTATTTCTGGAATGTTTAGTCGCGCCTCTGTGAAGTTCTGAAGGCGTTGCCCCTGGCAACTGATAGCGTCTCCTACCATCATGGCCGTCCACCTCAGACCCCGCCCAAATCGGCACGTGACTCCTCACTCTCAATACACACGCACACACACTTGTGTCAATCCATCAGGGCATATCTCATCTCACAGCATCATCGTGTCTCTCCATCTCTGTACCTTCGGACTGTCGGGAGTCTCTCCTGCGGCTGCTGTCCGGCTCGGAGTCGCTGCTGCTCCGGATGCTCTCCACTTCAGTCCAGAAGGACTCGAGGCACAAGCTGTCGGGCTTCAGGAGATCGGGATTGGGATCGGGATCAGGAGAGTCCGGCTTCAGGAGATCGGGATCAGGATCAGGAGAGTCCGGCTTCAGGAGATCGGGAGAGTCCGGCTGCGGGTCCCGAGGGTCCGTCCAGGACTCAACGTTCATCGCGCTGAGGCTGCAGTCCCTGAAACACACCGGAAGAGGAAGAGAATGGTGAGGAAGAAAACCCAGACTGGATAAAGCGAGAGACGAGTGTGTGTGTGTGTGTGTGTGTGTGTGTGTGTGTATGTTTGTGTATGAGTGTGTGTGTGTGTGTGTGTGTGTGTGGTGTAGCTGATCATGATGCATGTTCTACACGAAGAACTCAAATTACTTCCTGTTCCGTTTCTGCAGAACTGATTCATACACACTTGATGGCTGCTCTGTCAAGTCTTCGTCGACGGTTAGGATATCTTTGATGCCAATCTTTCATTTGAAAGTCACGTGTCTAGTATCTGTACAACCGCATTCTTCCATCTTAAAAATATATCTAAATTACGTCATATGCTCTCAATGACAAATGTGGAACAATTAGTTCATGCGTTCATGACATCAAGACTAGATTATTGTAGTGCTCTACTGGGTGGTTGCCCTGCACGCTTAATAAACAAACTACAGCTAGTTCAAAACGCAGCAGCTCGAGTTCTTACCAGAACCAGGAAGTATGACCATATTAGCCCGGTTCTGTCAACACTGCATTGGCTGCCTATTAAACATTGTATACATTTTAAAATATTGTTGATTACTTACAAAGCACTACATTTATTTAACATGTGCGTGTGCATTTAAACTACCATTTCGGCCACGAGAACGATGCGGAGCCAAATGACGATAAAGATGTGTTCTAACGACTGGCGTGTTTATTGAACCAATCAGATAAGAGTACGTTTAGAGTCAGCTAGAAGCTCATTTGATTGGTTACATGAAGAAGGTGGACCCGCCCTCCTCTTTGCGCTTGCAAAAGCAGAGAATCGGGACAAAATTGAAAGAAAAAAAGAAAGACGCAACTATAACGATAGGGTTATTTGGGGAACGTTGTTGCCACAAGTCATTCAGACATTTGCAACAGTTTCTTTTTTTACACCAAGGTTGGTTTTATGCGATCAATCTGTTTTGCAGTTCCTGACGTTGTTTTCGCTTGCAAATTCCTGCTCTTAGACCTGCAATGCTTTTGGCCGTATTTGTGCCGGAAAAAAATGGCATTCTTTATGGCATCATATTACCTTCATATAAACTCTCATAACGTATGTTCTACATGAGGAACTCAAACTACTTCCTGTTCCGTTCCTGCAGGACCACCGAACGCTTTGAGGTGATAATGAGTTTCTGCAGGTAACTGACTCTCTCTCTCTCTCTCTCTCTCTCATACACACACAGACACACACACACACACACACACAAGTTTCTGCTGACGGACATCAGTGAAGAGCGGTTTCTCTTCAGATGCACAGATTAAATCAAAGCTGAAACCACTCAGAGATTTAAAGGTGCCCTAGAATGGTTTTTATTTTTATTGTATAATGTTTTCTGGGTTGCCCTTATATTGTTAGTATGTTTTTTAGATCAAAAATAGTCATAATTTAGAAATAAAAGGCATTTTTCCTAGCCTAATTTTAGCCTCTGATGTGAACGCTCTGTTTGAAGGGGCGTGTCTGTGTGTAACCGGCCTCTGCTGTGATTGGCTGACAGGCTTGCATATGAAATAGCTACGTATCACATGTGAAACTCTCTCGAATACTTTTACTACAGATATTATACGTTTTTACTATTACAGCAATCGAGATTAACGAATCGTGAGATGTTTTTAAAGTATTTAGATCTATTCCCATCACATAAAATGTTGCCGTGATGATCATTGAGCAAACAGACGACAGTGTGTTGATCGCGAGAATAAAGATCTTATCATTGCAACGCAGTTTCTGCACTCTCTCTAATGCTTTCACCAATGCAAACACGATGATGTAAATACAGTATTGAAAGACTACCTGTCTGAACTTGAACAATTACACATCAGAAAGTGTTGCTTGGCTCGATCGATATATTTTCAGACATCGAGGCCAGCTCTGTATCGGCCCAAGTTGAGGAAACAGTCGTCGGTGAAATGTTTGGAAATTTCCAGAGAAAATAAAATTAACCCATTGTTTCTTCAGAGGCTCGGATGAAGGAATAAATACTTTTGTGTTCATTTGTACATCCAAACACTGATCGACTGCCGTGCTTCGGCTGCAGTTCCGCCTGTCATTGAACATGGGCTGGATTATGCAGATTTCCGGAGTCGTACATATTAATGATCCGACTGTTGCGTCACAGTCGGTGTTATGTGGAGATTCGCCTGTTTTTCAGGGTGTTTTTCAAAAACGAGATTTAAGCAAGAAGGAGAAAACAATGGTGTTTGAGACTCACTGTATGTCATGTCCATGTACTGAACTCTTGTTATTTAACTATGACAAAATAAATTCAATTTCACATTCTAGGGCACCTTTAAACATGTCAGTCACTTCATGATGTCATTTTACACTGATACACACCACTGATGTGACGGATGTGTGTTTAATGGCAGAAATGATTCTAATATGATTTGCTGCTCAAGAAACATTTTATTTTTCAGGATTCTTTGATGAATAGAAAGCAAAATACAGCATTTATTTGAAATAGAATCTTTTGTAACATTATAAATGTATTTACTGTCACTTTGGATCAATTTCACACACACACACACACTCTCTCTCACACACATACACACACACTTTCTCTCTCTCTCTCACACACACACACTTTCTCTCTCACACACACACACACACACACTCTCTCTATCACACACATACACACGCTTTCTCTCTCTCACACACACACTCACTCTCTCTCTCTCTCTCTCTCTCTCTCTCACACACACACACTCTCTCTCTCTATCACACACATACACACACACTTTCGCTCTCTCTCTCTCACACACACACACACACTCACTCACTCTCTCTCTCTCTCTCACACACACACACGTATAGGCACCGTAAACAATGTTCTCAGAGTGAGTTTAGTAAAGACTGTACCTGGTACTGCGTTGAGTGTGTGTGAGTGTGTGTCTGGTTGAGTGTTGCTCATGCAGGTAAAGAAGGAAACGTCTCGGTTGACACAGTTTCCCGCGCTGGACGGGTTTGGATCGAACCAAACGCACCCCGTTCTCCTCCCTGGGCTTCATGTCCATAAAGTACATTCTCACTTACAGCTCCATCAATGCAGATGAATAATAATAATGTTTGAATATTTACAATATTCCATCAGATATTCCTCGATCTCCAATAGATGTGCTCTTTTATGCTCCACTTCTTCAGTTCTGAGTGTAAAAATGTCCCGCTTTCAGACAGAAGATGCACACGGACACGACTCATCCGTGGCTCATTGCTCTGCTGTGTGTGTGTGTGTGTGTGTGTGTGTGTGTGTGTGAGGGAAAGAACCAGCAATACCACATCACTGACACCTAAACCTGCTCATCTGGGACACACCCGACTCATTCACACACACACACACACACACACACACCCGACTCATTCACACACACACACACACAGACACCCGAGTCATTCACACACACACACACACACACGACATGCCATTCATAACTTCACATATAAACAAAACCATCAACATAATAGATGGATGTGATGAAAATAATCTTCAGCCTCTGACCCACATGACTTTTATCATCTTTTATAATCAATATTCATGCAGTATTTACGAGCTGAAACGAACCGAGATCACATGCAATGTTTATCAGTTTAAAAGTTAATTTGTCACTGCAGGAAAATGTACTAATACTAGTCAAAGTATTTCAAATAGAGAAAAACTGCACAGGACAGAATTTATCTCTTTTTTTTTTTGTCAATGAAATGAATGTACTATATTATTTAATATTTTGTATTTGTAGGGTATTTTTATTGTACTAAACTATATTTACGCTGTATTTATAATCCATTCATTCACTTTTTGAGCATAAACCTGAAAATTTCCAAATTAAACTGTCGTAAACCTTAAATGCTTTAGAGCAACAGACTGAAGTTTCTTTTCAAGGTTTATCTCTTTTCAAAGTTTTAATAGTGACCTTTATGTGAGAATTTTACGTGTATTGTTATGAAAAATGCACAAAAATACTATATAAATTTTTTATATGAACTATTTATTTTCAAAATCACGTTTTACTCTAAAACTGCAAGAAAATCAAAGCCATAAATCTAAACAAGTTGTGTTCCAAATTTGAGCCTGATATCTCACAAAATGAGAGTACCAAACGCTTCCACTAGAGGAAACTCGTTTCTAACGCCAGCAGCACAAGTGTGACTGTTGTTTCAGGACCATGTAACCTGTTCCCATCATGTCCATGTTTTTTTTTCTTTTTTTTTCACTTAAGTAAAAAATTTACAAAATTGGTCAAAAGTGCCTGAAGAGGACTAGAGGGTTAATGCCCAGATTAACCTGAAATATTGATCAAACAAAAGCACATGGACACAGATGTCAATAATTAGTTTTAATATTATTTATCTTTACACGTTGACAGTTTATGTACGAATCCAACCCCAGACGTTAAGAAGTTCCTCATATTCACACACATTCTTCTGTCGTAATGAATTAGTGATGCGAACACAACTCTGTCATCTCGCATTAAATCTGTCAATATCACACATAGAGAATCTCCTGGACAGCGTAACAGGAAGCCGTATGACGCACAAACACACACACACACACACACACACACACACAGCTTTGTTTATGTGATTTATGAGGACATTCCATAGGTGTAATGGTTTTTATACTGTACAAACTATATATTCTATCCCCTTACACACACACACACACACACACACACACACACACTGCCCCTGTCCCTAAACCTACGCACAGGAGACAAGCTGCATTTTTACATTTTTAATAAAACATTGCTTTTTATGTTTTTTAAGCTATTTGAAATATGAGGACTCATGCAATGTCCTCATAAGTCACGTGTAAGTTGTAATACCAGTGTAATATGCATGTCATTATACACATTTGTGTCCTCATATATCACATAAACAAGAGCACACACACACACACACTTCATTGTTCTGTTAATTCTCAGGCTGCTGTTTCTTTCCTCATAGTGAATAATAAAGTGTGCATTAAAACTCCAGGAGTGGTAAAACACACACAGTTTGAATCGCACACATTAACAAGCTCTCGATTCTTCAAATAATGGAATGAAGATGATCAGGCTTGTGTTTTTGCTTCAGGTTCTCGTGCCGGAAGAACGTCAGAGTATTTTTAAACCTGAAAAGTCCCCCTCCTTCCACATGTTGAGGTCCATTGTTGTTTTACAGGACACACACACACCACACACACACACACACAAATGTGACTTTAATAGAGCGAGAGAACAAAAGTGTCACCACTAAAGGTTCAGGCTGCCATTATAACAGTTACAAACTACTCAAAGTAACTACGGTCATATATTAAAGCTGCTTCATAGTTTATAGGCATTAAGCTTTTAATGATACGACTATTAGACTATATCATTTATTTTTACAATCACATGGTTTGTACAAGCTGCTAAAAGTGTTTGAATTACATTTTGAAATGTAAGTCTTGAAAAACCCTTGAAAACAGCCATATTTATGAAGAGGTGCTTGAAAAACACTTGAATTATTTGAAGACAAATAAGCACCTTGTGAACCATGGAAACATTATTCCTCCGAACATTCAAACGTGTCATTTATTAAATGTTTAAAAATATTTTGTATTGATTACAGTTTTTTACAGTCGCTAGGACACATTTCTCAATACTTAGGCCACTTTTTCAGAACTCTTCACACAGTGAGCACAACAGAAGTATATGTGGGCTAAACTGTGGATCATTTATCAGTGCTTTGGCACAAAATGCATTCAATGACTACATCTTTCAAATTACATTAATTCTTTTCTCACTTCGACACAACAACCGCCAAAACTCTGTGTACCGACAGGCCAATGTCCACACGCTTACACACTGATCTCAGAACTGTTAAACTTAAGTTCACATTTCTACAGTTATATTGTAATAAAAAATATATTTAGAATCTAAAAATTAAATGGTATAAAAACAATTGGACCAACCACAGCTGATTCCTATTGTATCTGTATCGGTGGATGGTGTGTATACAAATTTTTATACTTTGGAATTACTCCAAAAACATAAAATATAATAACTGCATGATGTCTGATTCTAGTAACATATATTGCAGTGAATTCTAAACAGTAGAGAGGTAGAAGAAAGAAAGCATTTACATAGGAAAACATTGTATAAAGTTCCCTGTTGTTAGTGTTTTTTATGTTATTGTTTTGTGGGTGACAAAGTGTGTTTGTTAGCTGTCAACCTTTGCTAGTGTCATGGAAGAATGTGTTGATTTGAGATATGTATGAAGTGATTTGGTAGTTTTAGTGCATTTTGAATGTGAAATGAACTGCTGTGCCGAGCTGAAAGTTGGTTAGGAGAACTGTGTGAAGAGTTTTGAAAAAGTGACTTAAGTATTGAAACACGTGTCCTAGCGACTGTAAAAAACTGTAATAAGTGACCATAAAGGGAACATTCCATCGTATCATTCAACAAACATACTGAGAATGTTACTTTTGAATGTTCTCTGAACATTCTAAAATGTAACATTTTTTAAACGTAACACAGTTGCATTTTCAAACGTAACTAAGATTTTTAAATGTAACAGTTGCATTTTGCATTTTTAAATGTAACAGTTGCATTTTTAAAAATCACAGGACTAACTTTGAGAGAACATTGCCAGAACATTCTAAAAACGTTCCCATGTTAGCCGGGACTTCTCCACAGTTTAACTGGCTTTCAAGTATTCAAA
>JAULUF010000060.1:802500-805000 GCA_031834385.1 Semotilus atromaculatus
GTGTGTGTGATGGGTAGGTTTAGGGGTCGGGTTAGTGTGTGTGTGTGATGGGTAGGTTTAGGGGTAGGGTTAGTGTGTGTGTGTGTGATGGGTAGGTTTAGGGGTCGGGTTAGTGTGTGTGTGTGTGTGTGTGATGGGTAGGTTTAGGGGTCGGGTTAGTGTGTGTGTGTGTGTGTGTGTGATGGGTAGGTTTAGGGGTTGGGTTAGCAAAGCAGCTTCACAGAATCAATCAAAACAACATAACAATGTCCAACCTCCACGTTTGGTAGGGCTGATCAATGGTATGATTGGTTAATTAATTTGAATATCCCCAACTGAGCAAGCCAAAGGCAACAGTGGCAAGGAACCGAAAAACTCCATCAAGTGACCCAATGGAGAAAAAAAAAGTCAAAAAAAGTCGGGGGCCAGTTCTCCTCTGGCGTTTATGAACTAGAGGCCGGATTTACAGTAACTGTAAGATAAAAAAAATTTATATGAATGCCTGACTGAATAGATGCGTCTTTAGTCTAGTTTTAAACTGGGAGAGCGAGTCTGAGCAACGAACAATATCAGGAAGGCTATTCCAGAGCTTCGGAGCTAAATGTGAAAATGCTCTCCCTCCTTTGGTGGATCTGGATATCCTAGGAATGACCAGAAGCCTCGAATTTAGTGATCTTAAAGAGTGTGATGGATTATAGGGCGATAGAAGATCCGTTAAATAGACTGGAGCTAAACCATTTAGGGCTTTATAAGTCAGTAGCAATACCTTGTAATTAATACGGAACTTTATAGGTAAACAATGTAGTTAACATTGCAAACTACTTGTCTTGCCTATAAATTTGATACAGAATTTTGTTTTATTTTATCACTTCGGGGTCGGTACGCGAAACGAAATTCACAACGCTTTGCATTCACAAAACAAAGACACTAATATTATCGTAGATGCCATTCTTCTTATGATGTAACGAGTACATCAGGATTTAAGGGAAGTGTTCCCAGTTCCGGCTGACCTAATCTATGCAGCCTAACACTGAGTTATAGAAGTCTATAATGTATTATGTGTATGCTAGGACAAAGAGATGTGTCTTTAATCAAGCTTTGAACTGACAGAGTGTGTCTGCTTCCCGGACAATGGTAGGAAGACTATTCCAGAGTTTTGGTGCTAAATAGGAAAAGGATCTACCGCCAGCAGTCGATTTTGATATTCTAGGTATTATTAACTATTATTAATTATTAACAATATTTTAAAATGTATACGATGTTTAATAGGCAGCCAATGCAGTGTTGACAGAACCGGGCTAATATGGTCATACTTCCTGGTTCTGGTAAGAACTCGAGCTGCTGCGTTTTGAACTAGCTGTAGTTTGTTTATTAAGCGTGCAGGGCAACCACCCAGTAGAGCACTACAATAATCTAGTCTTGATGTCATGAACGCATGTTCTATGTTATTACGTGTGGACGTTTTTTGTCCAATAATCAGAATCTCTGTTTTTTCAGAAATTAGTAGTAGGAAATCCAAGGTCATCCAATTTTTTATATCAGCTATGCATTCCGTTAATTTTGTGAATTGAGAATCCTAGAGACAAAGACGAATTAATGATATTAAGAAGAGGATCTATGACCTCTGGAAGCATCTCCTTCAGTAACATACAAGTTGTCGATTTAGATGAATTAACGAGTTTGCAAAATTCTTCCTCTCCTATAGCAACAAATGAATAAAATGTTTCCTCATGGAGCCTACAATGCATTCCCTGATCCGATACTGTAGTAGACGGTTGCATAGTTAAAATTTTGTCCCTGATATTATTAATCTTATAAGTGAAGATGTTCATAAAGTCATTACTGCTGTGTTGCTTGGACACTTCTGGGCTTGAAGCTTTCTTTTTCGTTAGTTTAGCCACTGTTTCAAATAAATACCTAGGATTATGTTTATTTTCTTCTAATAGGGTTGAAAAATAAGCAGATCTAGCAGCTTTTAAAGCCTCTCTGTAAGCAATCGAGCTCTCCTTCCATGAAATCCGAAATACCTCTAGTTTTGTTTTCTTCCATTTGCGCTCCATTTTTCTGTCTGCTCTCTTAAGTGTGTCTGTGTGTGCTCGTTGTACCACGGCGTTGGACTATTTTCTTTAATCTTCTTTAGCGCAACGGAGCAACTGCGTCTAAAGTGCTGGAAAAGAGAGAGTTAAAAGTTTCTGTTGCAATATCAAGTTCTTCTAAGCTATCTGGGATGCGGAGATGATGAAACTGATTAGGAAGATTATTGATAAAGCAATCTTTAGTTTTTAGTTTTAGTTTAGAAGTTATAGGTCTAACATATTTATTACACGGAGACGGCTTTGCAGCCTTGGCTAAATGTAATTTACATGAGACTCGATAATGATCCGAGATGTCATCGCTCTAATGCTGAATTCCATGTGATAGTATTAGATCTAGAGTATGATTACGACAATGAGTAGGTCCTGTTGTCTAACTCCAATTGAGTTCACAATGTCTTTAAATGACAATCCCAATGCACCATTTT
>JAULUF010000060.1:812500-822500 GCA_031834385.1 Semotilus atromaculatus
GGATGTGAGTGAATTGAGCCGCTGTTTTTGGCCCCGCCCGGAAGGAGTGACTTCAGTCTGAAGCTCGAGCTCCTTCACTTCACGCGCCACACATCAGCGCACTTTCCCGCGATATACATTTGGAATATAACGGCTTTCGGCGCGCGGTAAGTAGGCACGTACACGTCACCATGGATTCTGCCGCTAGAACTTATTTCCGCGGGAATCTCTGCAGGAACTGTTGGGAGAGAAAACAGCCCGAGCTCGACGACTCATCGGCGGGTATCAGAGTCAGGCACGGGAGGGAGGAATGGAGGTCGTTCCAGTCTCGTTCCTCAGCAACTTTGTGAACGCTCGTGTTCGTTAAAAACGGCTCGTTTTGCTTGTGTACTTTCTTACTGCGGCATTCGCGCGCGATGCGGCTTTAGCGGGGTTTCTGTTCAACTGTGTTTGGTTTGAGTTGTTGGTCAAGTTGGCTCTCAGTCAGGGGATGTTGTGTGTCAGTATGAGGATGAGCATTGATCTGTGATAAATCAATGAATCGATATTTGTATTGATCTGAGAGCGCGAGCTCGTACTATGCGCGACCATTATTTTCGTCATCGATTCTGACGCGACGCTCGTCTCTGTTTTCTATTGTAACGTCGAACTATGGTAAAAATATATTATTTTGTTTATTTTTTGTTAATAGAATATTGCTTATCATGTGTTTGATGATGATATGGTATGGTTTGTTCGCTACTACATCAGTAAAGTTAAATGTCAATCAAAAAATGACATCCTGTGTTTAGTTTCCACATAAAACATCTGTGGAATGTAAACAGAGTTAAAAAGTAGAGTCTCTGTGGTGTAAGGGTGGTAATACCATGGTATTTTTATATGAATGCTTAATATTACGTTTAGACTTAAAAGAATACCATGGTACGACCAAGGCGAATGACCCAAAAACCGTGTTTTTTCCATAGTACATTTTTCTCAGTGAAAGAGGCTCTTTATGTCCTTCACCTCAGTTAAAGTCATTCATGACTCATTATTTCTCAGAAAATATTATCAGAAGTGTGATTTTGACATCTAAACAAATCTAGGATTTACTTTTTCATCAGAAATCGCTACTAAATTTTACATTAAAACACATCGAATTAAACATGAAGTGAAAGACTAAAATGATAATCATGGAAACTGCAGTTTTAAGGAGAAAAAACTCAGTATTGGTGTTGACTTATGAATTTGCACATGGTTTGTCTTGAAGCATATTAAAAACTAAAATAATAATCTTGGTTTAAAAAAATGACAGTGCAGACAGAACAAAGTCGTTTATCATCGTTTACATCAGCTGCAGTTTCCTTTACCTCATAATAAACTTGCACGGATAACGGCTACTGGTTTTAAATGGGTTGCTCTGCATTGTTTGACTTGTTTAATATGGAATGCCTGTAGAGACAGATAACCTCGCTCAAGAACGTTCCTCTGTCGAAGCCTGATGTTAAACTGAGATGTCAGGTTAAACACCCTGTTGAAGAAGCTGTCCTTTTAACAGCAAGACTTAAGTGGCATTTGGGCTTTTCTTTTGATCAGGTGCTTTTGTGAGTTTTTGTGACCTTTAAATGCTTTATGAAGTGTTCAGGTACATGTGTGTGTGATTGGAGGCAGATATACACCCTTCAGAGTTTGGTTCTGCCTGTCTGATCAGTTTACCTGCGGCGCTGTCTCGTATGCGCACACACACACACACACACACACACTGGCAGCTGTCAGACGAACACATTTTATCTTCTCTGCTGCAGACGTCGCCCCCATTTTAAAGTCAGCATGAAAAGTCAATTCACCCTGTCTGCTTTCTGAATGCATTAATCTCGTTGGGAACGATTGGAGCTGCACCATTCGGGATAAATTGAGAACCACGATTTTTTTTGTGTGTGTTTCAAATCGAGACCATGATTCTTCGGATGAGACGTTAAACCGAGGGCCTGACTCTCTGTGGTCACAAAAAATCCCAGGATGTCTTTCGAAAGAGTAGGGGTGTAACCCCGGTGTCCTGGCCAAAGTTGCCCCATGGCCTCTGTCCATCATGGCCTCATAATCATCCCCATATATATATATATATATATATATATACTGATTGGCTTCAAACATTTACAGTGTTTGTAAATGTTAAACAACATTTAAAATGTTTTATTCTGTGGCGGAAATATGCTTCCATATGATTCTGAACAGACAAGAGACAACTAAACAAAATAACATACATAACATACTAGAGGATCTGGCAAAATGTTAATTGCTGCAATCTATTTAAAATGTTTAATCAAGTTGTATAAATAAAAAATAAAAATCGTATTGAATGAATGATTCAATGACTCACTTATAAATACTTCACTTGTTTCATTACTCGATGAATCAGTGTTTTTGAACAAATCTCTTGAATAAATGATTCAATATCCCCTTTCACACAGTCTTTACTGGTAAATTACCAGTAACAGATCATGTGTGAACAGGACCTTTTCAAAAATACTAGTTTAAATATAATTTCCGATGACTGACATCACAGAATTTGCTGATATTTTGCTGCTTGTGTGTGAGAATGGTCTCTTACCGGTAAAAAGACAGCAGCCGTTGCTTCTGTGAACAGCATATTTGTGTATTTACCGGTAAAGTAATTCTAATAATTTTACTGTAATTTACCAGGATTGCTGTGTGAAAGGGGCCACTGACAAATAGCCTACATTTTTAACAGTCACTTGTCACCACCTTCTGGTGTAACTCCTCCC
Source organism: Semotilus atromaculatus (assembly GCA_031834385.1). Lineage (NCBI taxonomy): Eukaryota > Metazoa > Chordata > Actinopteri > Cypriniformes > Leuciscidae > Semotilus > Semotilus atromaculatus. The sequence goes on from JAULUF010000060.1 coordinate 815,245, forward strand.
CTAATCCTAACTCCACCCCTAATCATAACTCCTCCCCTAATCCTAACTCCACCCCTAATCCTAACTCCTCCCCTAATCCTAACTCCTCCCCTAATCCTAACTCCTCCCCTAATCCTAACTCCTCCCCTAATCCTAACTCCACCCCTAATCCTAACTCCTCCCCAATCCTGACCCCTCCCCTAATCATAACCATCTCCCCCACAACTAATCCTAAACCTACCAATACTAGATGGGTAATAATTAATATTCGTCTTGTTGTGAACACGTCTAGTGAGCGCCTGAAGTGTCCCGTGATGATCGCTCTGATGTTGTTGATATTGCTAGCATGCATATGCGCGTCAGTGTTTTGATTTGGTGTCGGCGTGCGAGTTTGAGCTGATGAATAATTCCAGCGGCAGAAATGAGATTGTTGCTCATGTAATATTAACAGCAGGATGGCTGGGTAAAGCAGACGTCGTCTTTATGAATTAATATGCTCCGCACACGGTGATTGACATCAAAAGCTGTTTTCTAAAGCGATTCTCACAAACACCTGCGGCTGCGTAATCTGCGTGTGCCTGCAGTCGCTGAGTTGAACACTGACTTTAATCTGAGTACAGCCCTGTTTACACCGCGCTTTACAGATTAACGTGGGTGGATCGGATTAAGACTGTGTGTGTGTCTGTGTGTGTCTGTGGATGATGCAGGTTTTTAAAAAACATTTTTTAAAGATCATTTTAAAGCATCTTAATAAACCGGAAAATAACAGAATCAATGATGCAAACTTCATCAGATATGAAGTCAATAGACCTATTTTGTAACTTTGATGTCACTCTTGTATTACACAACAGCTGATTGGTTGCGTTTGCATTGAACGACTCTAGTTTGCTTCACAAATCCCCTGTTTTTCTGAGCCATGACTCTTAATTGTTGTCTTTTCTAGACAAACTTTGCTCAGGTCAGCTCAGGGGCTTTTCCACTTCATGTGTCAAAAGGCTCGTCACACTCTAAAAAACACTGGGTTAAAAACAACCCACAGCCTGGGTAAATATAGGACATGAACACGTGGGGTTAATTTTGCCCAGTAAATTGGGTTGTTTGTTTAACCCAGCACTGGGTTGATTAATTTTTACTATAGTACTAGCTTTTTTTTTACTTCATACATGAATTAATGTTTATGGATTAATTTAAATCCTCTAAACTTAAATAAAAAAAAAAACACACAACCACTGGTTTACATGATAATTCCTTTATAAAATATGCTATACTGTAAAATATGATCGGAAATATAGTTTTAAATACATATTGCATACATTTAAGCTCATTTAACAAATATTAGTACTAAAAATGTAACATTTAGAAGTGATTCAAGTGTAATCTGCCAGTCTCTTGTCAGGTTTCCACCGTAACGGTTGCTTTGCATAAAATTAAATGATATACAGAACAAAAACGAATTTATAGATAAAATAAAATCGCAAAAAGCCTACGATCAATAACTCAATCCCTGGGTTGTTACGTCTGACCCAGGATCTGGGATACACAAAAACTACCCAACACTGGGTTATTACGTCTGGCTTACCAAAGACTGAAAAAATAACCCAAAATACTTTTCTATCTTTGGGTAGAAAAAACAACCCAAGGTTTGTTTAGAGTGCAGAATGCAGTATGACATGAAGATGGTTGATGCTGTGCGTGTGCGGTCGACTGTGGCTTTTACCCCATCAGACTGTGTGTGTTTGTTTGTGTGTTTACATGCGTTTCTGCCCCATGTGCCCTTAATAATGAGGCCATCAGCCAATCGGATGCAGCGCTACACCCTGTACAGGAAATGACCTCACAGGCCGGGCCAGTAACTGTGTGTGTGAGGAAGCTGCTGGTGCCGACGGGACTTTGTAGAAGACTTTCCTTGCATTGTTGTTGTGTGAACATGAGCCAACACACACACACACCCACACACACACACACACAACCACTCCAGAGATTACATGCATGTCCCAGATTTGCTGCTGTAGTTGATATGCATTGCATAAAATAATCACCGTTGATTTGATGTTTAGTTTCTGATGCAGAATAACCCAGCTTTCTGCCGGTGTTGATGTATATTGTAAACGTGTGTCAGCTCAACATAAACAGTTCATGATTATCCCTGCACCACGTGTTGGTAGAGTTATGCAATTCTGATAAGGAGTCAGATTTAATGAGGTTGAAGGTTCAGGATTTTCTTCCATGCAAAACGTTATCTTCACCTAAACGTTATAAAAGTAGCAGGGTTCGTACGGGTGCTTGAAATCCTTGAAAATGCTTGAATTTTGATGTTGTGTTTTCAAGGTTTGAAAAGTGCTTAAATTTTGGATAAAATGCTTGAAAGTGCTTGAAATTGTAACGGTACAACAAATACCTATCTGACTGAATATTTCGTATATTAAATGGTGAAATAAATCGTTTGCTGCGGCCCGAGCCCGCTTGTTCCCGCGCCCCCCGCAGCGTTGGCCTGGTTTCACACTCGACTTGATTCTATCGAATCCTGGTGCGTCTGCGTGCATCTTGTTACGTCATCACAAACGTGCACGCCGCATGATAGAAAGCAGAACGCGGGTCAATATATTGTGTTTTTGATTAATTTGGTGTTATTATGCGCAGCCGAGTGAACAACACAGGTTTACTGTGTGTCGCATTTGGCTTTCTGCTGATTGCAAACGCAGGAGACAGTGGATTTCCAATAATTTGTTGGCCTGAGTCCACGTGCTATGTGTGTGCGAATACACTGCAGACTCACACTCTCGCTCGTATCCAAAGTAAATCATCAACACTATCATCCCTTACATTTGTTTTATTAACTTAATACATCATAATCAGCTAAAACGCATGCGCAGGTTACTTTACTAAGTGCGCACCCGAGTCCGTGATTCTTTCACAATTACGCGAACCGCAGCCCGGTTCGGGAGCAGCCGAACTCAGAGCACCTCCTCCAGGTAGTCTCGGATTCGGTAGCTGAGGCAAAATTACTAAATATGCAGCGCGAATTATATATTTCTAACTCCAAACAATTGGCCACTGAACCATCTGATAAAATCTTCATTTGATTCGATCCGTGAACTTGACACTCAAATGAACCGATCGCATTTTACTGATGCAAAAGACGCGCGCGCGCACACACTGGGAGCGCGGTGTGTCAGTGTGTACCGGCTGTGGTAAAGTAATGACTCAGTTACAAGGTGTGTATAATTTAAACTACTTAGTCGACATTAACAGTAGCTGCTGTCCGGTTTTCATACTGCTCTCCTTCTAGTCACTTCTGAACGTCTCTTGATTAAAGCTCCAGGTGACGGGTTGCCGGATATCACAAAAAGAGCAAAACAAGCCCCTTAAAAACGCAGTATAAGCAGACATGGCAAAAAATGTACCGGAGAACACATTTAAACATATTAGTATTGCTAATATTATCCTACCAAATTAAAAGATAGTAACTAATTTATTATGAATAGAATAGTTCAATATAAAATATTTAGATATTATAAACTGATTGATGAGGTAAAGCAATAACATGAGATTGAAAAATTATTCAGCAACACTTTATTTAAAGTTTAATTGCACCTATGAGTTGTATTTAATATCAGTCAGTTGGGGGAAGTTCTTCTAAAAGTTGATGAGTGTGTTTTGTTCACTATATTTAGCTATCAAAATAGTTTACCAAATAAATGATTTGCCAAATAAAAGACAGTCAAACAAGGAGAAGAACTTTTCATTTCTAAAGTATTTGGGTTTATTTAGTATACAAAGCCATTTATGATGATTTTTCGAGAATAACTACATATATAAATAACTATATCGTGAAATATATCGTTACCGTGAAATAAAATTTTGGTCATACCGCCCACCTCTACTGCATGTCATTTGGATCAAATCCTCCAACAACATTTTTAAAAATAAAACCTGTGTTTTGCTTCAATTTCTGATCCATCTGCTATTACGAAACACAATTTTGACTGTTTATTGCATATTATCTCTTTTAATGTGGAAAAAACGCTAAATAATAATTTTTACTATGTATTGGTATGTAATTTACGGTGGTGTATAAGCTGCTGGAAAAAGCTTTAAAATGGACCTTGAAAGTGCTTGAAAAGTGCTTGAATTTGACCTTGGAAAAGGTGTACGAACCCTGAAGTAGTTTATAGTAGCAAAATCTGACACAAATGTCTTGAAATGCAACATCTGAACAATGTTTTGAGGCGTGGAAACTAGGAATTATTAGAATAATATTGCACACCCTCTTCACGCCGTCACCGGTGTATCCGTCGTCAGTTTTTCCTTATTTAAACAACTTGCAGTAAAGTCACATTCTGTCTCTGCAAGCAGATGCATTAACAGAAGACAGGTGTACAGTTACAACACACACAAACACACACACACACACACGCACGCACATACAACACACACACTCATCTGCCCTTCTTCATCTGCCCTTCTTCATCCTCTGCTCTTCATCATCTGCCCTTCTTCTTCTGCTCTTCATCCTCTGCTCTTCATCATCTGCTCTTCATCCTCTGCTCTTCATCCTCTGCTCTTCATCATCTGCTCTTCATCCTCTGCTCTTCATCATCTGCTCTTCATCCTCTGCTCTTCTTCTCTTCTTCTGCTCTTCATCCTCTGCTCTTCATCCTCTGCTCTTCATCATCTGCTCTTCATCCTCTGCTCTTCTTCTCTTCTTCTGCTCTTCATCATCTGTTCTTCCTCTGCTCTTCATCATCTGCTCTTCATCATCTGCTCTTCTTCCTCTGCTCTTCTTCCTCTGCTCTGCTTCCTCTGCTCTTCATCATCTGTTCTTCGTCCTCTGCTCTTCTTCCTCTGCTCTTCTTCATCTGCTCTTCATCCTCTGCTCTTCTTCATCTGCTCTTCATCATCTGCTCTTCATCCTCTGCTCTTCTTCATCTGCTCTTCATCCTCTGCTCTTCTTCATCTGCTCTTCATCCTCTGCTCTTCATCATCTGCTCTTCTTCCTCTGCTCTTCTTCCTCTGCTCTTCTTCCTCTGCTCTTCATCATCTGCTCTTCTTCCTCTGCTCTTCATCATCTGCTCTTCTTCCTCTGCTCTTCATCATCTGCTCTTCTTCCTCTGCTCTTCAAAATCGGCTCCTCATCTGCTCTTCATCATCTGCTCTTCATCATCTGCTCTTCATCATCTGCTCTTCATCATCTGCTCTTCTTCCTCTGCTCTTCAAAATCGGCTCCTCATCTGCTCTTCATCATCTGCTCTTCATCATCTGCTCTTCATCATCTGCTCTTCTTCCTCTGCTCTTCAAAATCGGCTCCTCATCTGCTCTTCATCCTCTGCTCTTTATCCTCTGCTCTTCATCCTCTGCTCTTCATCATCTGCTCTTCATCCTCTGCTCTTCTTCTGCTCTTCTTCTGCTCTTCTTCCTCTGCTCTTCATCATCTGCTCTTCATCCTCTGCTCTTCTTCTGCTCTTCTTCTGCTCTTCTTCCTCTGCTCTTCATCCTCTGCTCTTCATCATCTGCTCTTCATCCTCTGCTCTTCTTCTGCTCTTCTTCTGCTCTTCTTCATCTGCTCTTCATCATCTGCTCTTCATCCTCTGCTCTTCTTCTGCTCTTCTTCTGCTCTTCTTCATCTGCTCTTCATCATCTGTTCTTCTTCATCTGCTCTTCATCATCTGCTCTTCTTCCTCTGCTCTTCTTCCTCTGCTCTTCTTCCTCTGCTCTTCATCATCTGCTCTTCAAAATCGGCTCCTCATCAGCTCTTCATCATCTGCTCTTTATCCTCTGCTCTTCATCCTCTGCTCTTCATCATCTGCTCTTCATCCTCTGCTCTTCTTCTGCTCTTCTTCTGCTCTTCTTCATCTGCTCTTCATCATCTGCTCTTCATCCTCTGCTCTTCTTCTGCTCTTCTTCTGCTCTTCTTCATCTGCTCTTCATCATCTGTTCTTCTTCCTCTGCTCTTCATCATCTGCTCTTCATCATTTGCTCTTCATCATCTGCTCTTCATCATCTGCTCTTCTTCCTCTGCTCTTCTTCAGACTCAGATCTGTATGTTTATTTGCTCCACAGGTTAAGTGCTTCATTCTCGCGGACTTTACTTGTACCTTCCTGTACCAGGCAGGAGGAGTGTGTGTGTGTGTGTGTGTGTGTGTGTGTGTGTCAGTGTGTTTGATAGTGAGCAGCTGCCAGAGTAGTTTGTGCAGTAGTTATGATGTCCAGATGTGTGTGTGAGGTTCTGCGTGTTCATTATTCAGAGATGATGATGTCGCCTGCATGCATCCATATTTTCATCAGTACGTTCTGAAAACATTTGCCTTTTGTCCACTTTCATCTGGAAAGCGGTTTGTTCTGCTGTTCGTCCAGTCAGTGTGAAATATTAATGAAATCATTACTCTAAAAGCAGAAGCTTTTAAAGCAGCCGAAAAAAAGGAGCAAATATCTCCCAGCATGCTTCACTTCAGCACCAGACGAGAGAACCACTGCTCTTTAATTAGCTCTAAATCTACAGAGAGTCGCCCGCCGTGTCTTCAGTTTAATTTGACATTTAGAAGAGCTGTGGAGGTACCAGCGGTTACGGAGAGCAGGGCATTATGGGGGATCGTGATGCGGTCTGAGTGACATCATCACCGGGAAGTTATGACTGATGACAGGAGATCTGGATTGACCAGCAATAAGGAAAATTGTTGGAGCGCTTTTGGAAATGTCTTAATGATTGTATTGTTTTTCACAAATTCTGTTTTTTTTTTCTCCCAAATTCTAAGTTTTCCATTTTAATTTATGTGGATAAGTTTATTTAAATGTTAATAATCAAAAATGATGTTTGAATGAATTAATAAAACTTCATAAAACATTTTCATTTATTAAACTTTTAACCATGTGTACAGACATTCGCATTTTTCTGGATTCTATTTTTTTTATGAATTAATACAAATTTATTATCAAAAATAGTGGTAACCAAATGAACGCATATAACTTTTTAGTTAAACACTTTAATAAATTTTCACATTCACATTCTTTTAATTTTTCTGGCAAACAAAGTGCTTAACATATTTAAGAGAATGAAAAGTTTAAAACAATGACACATTTTAAACTGTATTATTATTATTATTAATATAACTGAGTATTTTTGTGCTTTAATGTTCACAGACACGAGTCCATATCACAGTGATATAAAGGGCGATAACTATGATAACTTAAGTATAATCTTAACATTTTAATTGGTTGCAAATATAAAAGAATAGCAGTTCACAGCACGACTGTAACGATAACGACACGATATCGTTGGA
>JAULUF010000060.1:830000-855000 GCA_031834385.1 Semotilus atromaculatus
ACATGAGGGCGCTCACAGGACGAGTGCAGAATGAATGGAGGTCTATGGAGCTATACCCCTCAATCCACTTTTCTTAGGATACCATTTTTTGTCTAGTAATTTGAATGTTGTATTCGAAAGGAGATGCAAAGAAATTACACATTGCTGGGTGTTAGATTTTTTTTTGAGTCACTTATTTGCTTTAAAAAGTCTTTGTACACATCGTACGACCAGAGATACTGCTTTACGGCAATCCTTCAGTCACTTTGGTGCTTTCCCGCTCTGCACTTTTCTCTCGAGGCATCGACAACACAGCTGACATAGGTAAACACACAACACAGCTGACACAGGTAACACAGCTGACACAGGTAACACAGCTGACACAGGTAACACCGCTGACACAGGTAACACCGCTGACACAGGTAACACCGCTGACACAGGTAAACACAGCTGACACAGGTAAACACAGCTGACACAGGTAACACCGCTGACACAGGTAAACACAGCTGACACAGGTAACACCGCTGACACAGGTAACACCGCTGACACAGGTAACACAGCTGACACAGGTAAACACAGCTGACACAGGTAACACAGCTGACACAGGTAACAGCTGACAGGTAACACCGCTGACACAGGTAACACAGCTGACACAGGTAACACAGCTGACACAGGTAACACCGCTGACACAGGTAACACAGCTGACACAGGTAAACACAGCTGACACAGGTAACACAGCTGACACAGGTAACACAGCTGACACAGGTAACACCGCTGACACAGGTAACACCAACACCGCTGACACAGGTAACACAGCTGACACAGGTAACACAGCTGACACAGGTAAACACAGCTGACACAGGTAAACACAGCTGACACAGGTAACACCGCTGACACAGGTAAACACAGCTGACACAGGTAACACAGCTGACACAGGTAACACCGCTGACACAGGTAACACAGCTGACACAGGTAACACAGCTGACACAGGTAACACAGCTGACAGAGGTAACACCGCTGACACAGGTAACACCGCTGACACAGGTAACACAGCTTACACAGGTAACACAGCTGACACAGGTAACACCGCTGACACAGGTAACACAGCTGACACAGGTAACACAGCTTACACAGGTAACACAGCTGACACAGGTAACACAGGTAACACCGCTGACACAGGTAACACAGCTGACACAGGTAACACAGCTGACACAGGTAACAGCTGACACAGGTAACACAGCTGACACAGGTAACACAGCTGACACAGGTAACACCGCTGACACGGGTAACACCACTGACACGGGTAACACAGCTGACACAGGTAACACAGCTGACACAGGTAACACAGCTGACACAGGTAACACAGCTGACACGGGTAACACCACTGACACAGGTAACACAGCTGACACAGGTAACACCGCTGACACAGGTAACACCGCTGACACAGGTAACACCGCTGACACAGGTAAACACAGCTGACACGGGTAACACAGCTGACACGGGTAACACCACTGACACAGGTAACACAGCTGACACAGGTAACACCGCTGACACAGGTAACACAGCTGACACAGGTAACACCGCTGACACAGGTAACACAGCTGACACGGGTAACACCACTGACACAGGTAACACCGCTGACACAGGTAACACAGCTGACACAGGTAACACCGCTGACACAGGTAACACCGCTGACACAGGTAACACAGCTGACACAGGTAACACCGCTGACACAGGTAACACAGCTGACACAGGTAATCTGAGATTTCTCAATGGCAATCGGGCGAAAGAGACACATTTATCCGTCTAGCTCCTTAGACTCCATTCATTCTGCACTCGGGTGATTGCCCCCAGTGGAGCTCTGGTGGAACTACAACCACAATTCAGTACAATAGGACTTAATAGGGCGTGGCCAGGCTCTCCATAGACGGGCTCTGGTCGTACGTTGCCATGACGTTCATGTACATAAAACTGTAAAGGCCCTTAAACAGAGTCAGAAATTCGCTTCCGAAATTTTCGCACGTTTAAAAACAAAATACGACCTCATGTTTTGTCAATCACGCTTGCACAGTGCCTCTGAAACTTTCATCCATCATAAAAACAGGGTTCGATTTTCTGCATTTTTCGCATCCGTAGCGAGCAGTTTGAATGATGTTTTAACAATTCAGAGCCGCCGAATCTCGAATACAAAAAAAACGCATACGAAAATTTCGCACCCTGTGAAAAATTGCTTTGGTGGACACATTCACATTGTATCGACACTTTTTATATAGAAACAACACAGAAACAAACTATCTGTGAAATGAGATGCTAGTAACACTTCCGCGAATAAACAAAAAATAAATAAAACGCTGCGCTGCCGAAACGCTCTCAAGCGCGCACAGCTAGCCGGCTAAAAGCGCTTTGCTGGACACGTGGGCTAACGCTCCCTCTGTGTTCCTCAGGTCCAGGATGAAGGGTGGAGGTTTGGCAGGGAGAGGCTCCAGTCCCTGCTAGATTCATCATCCTCTTCATCTTCATCTTCATCATCATGGCCAGCCACCTGGAGCTGCTGACGGAGCTGCAGAATCTGGATAAAGTGCCGAGTCTGGAGCGTCTCCGAGCCGCTCAGAAGCGCCGCACGCAGCAGCTCAAGCGGTGGGCCGTTTACGAGAAGGACTTGCAGAACAAGAAGCGCAAGAACGACAAGCGGCGCGCACACGGCAGCGCGCAGGAGAGCCGCAGGAGGGTTTCGTTCGCGGCCAGCGTCGCGTTGTTGGAGGCGTCGGCGAGGAACGACCCCGGCGAAGGTGAGGAGCTTCACGGATTCATTCAAACATGTTAAATATTGAAGGACAGGTTACGTAAAAATATAATGAATATGTAATCTAGTGCATACAGTCAAACCAACATTTATTCACACACCTTCAACATTTTTCACATTATCTCAGTTTATTCACTATAGAAAATGGTAATAAAATATGACGAACTCAGAGTTATGAACTCAGTGGATATTTCACTGGTTTTGTCCGTCCTTCTGTTAGACTCTCACACATGAATTATGTTGAATATCTGTCAGCTGTTAAATTTAACTACACAATTAGATAATACCAGTTTAGCTCAACCAGTGGATCTCTGAGTGAGTGAGTGAGTGGAGGCGGGGCTCATTTGCATATTCATAGAACCGCGGATACTAAATGAGGCAAGGGTGTCGAGTTACATTCAAGAGATTTTAAGACATTTTTTAAGGAAAAAACGCTTAAATAAGTAATTTTGGTGATCAAAGATGAGTTTTAAGGGATAAAATGATTGACTACAGGGGGACTTTAAAAGATCAACAGACAAAAAAAAAAAACCATCTGGTTGCTGCAGAATAATTTATGGTAAGGGTTTGTCTGGCGAACGGCGAGTGACCTTATAAAATGTGTTTATGTCTCTGCCGGTGATGTCGTATGAAATCTGGTTTCCCTTCGACACGTAATTTAACAAGGCGTTAAACAGAGGCCCTGATTTCTGTGTAAAAACCGTCTGAGCGTCTGCGGCCGAGAGCTCTTCAGCGAGTGTGAGTTAATGCGCTGGAAGCAGCGGAAAATATATTTTCAAAGTCTGAGAACACTGGCAACCAGAGGATGAAAATAGCCTGACAATGTGTGTGTGTGTGTGTGTGTGTGTGTGTGACTGGAGGAGTAGTGAAGTGTGTGTGTGTGTGTGTGACTGCAGGAGTAGTGAAGTGTGTGTGTGTGTGACTGCAGGAGTAGTGAGGTGTGTGTGTGTGTGACTGCAGGAGTAGTGAAGTGTGTGTGTGTGTGACTGCAGGAGTAGTGAAGTGTGTGTGTGTGTGTGTGTGTGACTGCAGGAGTAGTGAAGTGTGTGTGTGTGTGTGTGTGTGACTGCAGGAGTAGTGAAGTGTGTGTGTGTGTGTGTGACTGCAGGAGTAGTGAAGTGTGTGTGTGTGTGACTGCAGGAGTAGTGAAGTGTGTGTGACTGCAGGAGTAGTGAAGTGTGTGTGTGTGTGTGACTGCAGGAGTAGTGAAGTGTGTGTGTGTGTGACTGCAGGAGTAGTGAAGTGTGTGTGTGTGTGACTGCAGGAGTAGTGAAGTGTGTGTGTGTGTGACTGCAGGAGTAGTGAAGTGTGTGTGTGTGTGACTGCAGGAGTAGTGAAGTGTGTGTGTGTGTGACTGCAGGAGTAGTGAAGTGTGTGTGTGTGTGTGACTGCAGGAGTAGTGAAGTGTGTGTGTGTGTGTGACTGCAGGAGTAGTGAAGTGTGTGTGTGTGTGTGACTGCAGGAGTAGTGAAGTGTGTGTGTGTGTGACTGCAGGAGTAGTGAAGTGTGTGTGTGTGTGTGACTGCAGGAGTAGTGAAGTGTGTGTGTGTGTGTGACTGCAGGAGTAGTGAAGTGTGTGTGTGTGTGACTGCAGGAGTAGTGAAGTGTGTGTGTGTGTGACTGCAGGAGTAGTGAAGTGTGTGTGTGTGTGACTGCAGGAGTAGTGAAGTGTGTGTGTGTGTGACTGCAGGAGTAGTGAAGTGTGTGTGTGTGTGACTGCAGGAGTAGTGAAGTGTGTGTGTGTGTGTGACTGCAGGAGTAGTGAAGTGTGTGTGTGTGTGTGACTGCAGGAGTAGTGAAGTGTGTGTGTGTGTGTGACTGCAGGAGTAGTGAAGTGTGTGTGTGTGTGACTGCAGGAGTAGTGAAGTGTGTGTGTGTGTGACTGCAGGAGTAGTGAAGTGTGTGTGTGTGTGACTGCAGGAGTAGTGAAGTGTGTGTGTGAGACTGCAGGAGAAACACAGGCTGGATTTGCTTGCGCTTTAATCCCATCAGATTATCATGCAGTGTAATCTCGGCCTGTACGATTATGCTCTGCTTGATGGAGCTATTTTTGCCCAGACTAACGTGTGATATATTGATTAAGTGTTTCGGCCTTTATTAATAAAATAAACAATAACTTTGTATTTCATAAGTAAAGGAAATATACTTTTAGTCTCAGTAAATTATAATAACCTGTGTGTGTCTGTGTGTGTCTGTGAGTGTGTGAGTGTGTGTGTGTGTGTGTGTGAGTGAGTGAGTGTGTGTGTGTGTGTGTGTGTGTGTGTGTGAGTGAGTGAGTGTGTGTGAGTGAGTGTGTGTGTGTGTGTGATGAGGTTCATGTGTCTCGTCTGTAATTCATGCTGGTTCTTTACACACGAGCTTTAACTAAATATTTAGTCTGTTTAGTTGGTGCCGCTGGTATTAGTTTGAGCGAAGCTCCTGAGTATGATTGAGGTTTTGAGAGGATGTTCAGTAGTTTCCGTTTGTCTAGTTGTGCTGGTCGTGTAAGAGAAGCAGTCTGTGGGTTGTTTTGATGGTTATATCTTCTGTCTGATATATTTTATTAATTTTGACTCATTCCAAACTTTTCTCAGATCATGACACAACCTCTGATGTTTCTGCGTTTCACCCTCTGAGTGTTTACAAGTGCAAACTAATTCATTAATGAAGAGATAAAAGTTGTTGTTGTGTGTGTGTCGGTGTGTGTGTGTGTGTGTGCGTGTGCGTGTGTCTGTATGTGTCAATATTGTGATTGCGATATAATAAACAAATGGTTTCATGAGTAAACTTACTTGATTCTCAAGGAAAAATTCAGGAAGAATATTTAGATTAGTGATAATGCTGAAATGTGTATTTCTCAACTCAGACTAGCAACAACAACTAAATGATTGATAACTCCTATAATGATCAATAAGCCACTGATGTCTGGATAAAAATGCCCACCCCCCAAACACACACACACACAATTTTAAACATTAATTATAGCCATCCAACATTACAGTGATTCCGTCATTACAATTGAAAGCTATACATTTTTTGTAAAACATTTATTCGGCTTAAAAAATATAACAACTTTTCATTTAAATCCTCACATAAACCCATTAAAAAAAAAACTCACATATCATATAGGTAGGACATAATATAGAAATTGAATAAAGTTATCAAACAGTCTGTGCTGCATAAATTATATAGACTAATCCTTATACAAAAGTTCTCTAGTCAAGAGAAGTGAGAGTTTTTCTCTCTTCCCTTTGTTCTTTGATTAACTGTACTGAGCTCATTAGTGTCTGCTGTGTACCGGCCCTTTAAGAGCAGCCGCTGCTGACACACGGATCTCACACGCGCCGTCATAAGACTGCTCTTATGTTATGAAGATACTCGACAAAAATACATTTTGGCATAATTGTGTGTGTGTTATTGTTCGTTCAAGCAGGACATCCACAGGCAGCGCTCTGGTCTTATCATGTATGAATGGTTTAAAAGCATTCACACGAAGAAGAGCGGGATCATGTAACACTAGCCAACAGCTGCTGCGTTAATTGCGTTAACAGCCCTAATTTGTTTATTTCATATAAAATCGCAGCATTTTGTGGCATATAGTCACACAGGCTTGACATCGTGATTGCGATATGATTAATTGTGCAGCACTAGTGTGTGCGTGTGTGTGTGTGCGTGTGTGTGTGTGTGCGTGATGAGGATCTTGTCTGGACACTCTCTCATCTGAAGCTGTACTTCATTAGTAACTGCTGTGTTTGTGATGAGATGATCTTGCGCTCCGGGTTCTGTTCATCTGGAGCGGATCGGACTTGAGTCAAGATGAGGAAGAAGATGCAGGATGAAGAGGAGTTGAGGATGAAGATGAAGAGGAGTCGAGGATGAAGAGGAGTCGAGGATGAAGAGGAGTCGAGGATGAAGATGAAAAGAAGTCGAGGATGAAGAGTAGAGCCCGACCGATAAAGGATTTTGAAGGCCGATACCGATACAAATATTTGTTGGTTTTAAAATCCGATATTCCGATATAACGGCCGATATTTTTTTTTTCCAGAAACGCGCAACAAAACATTTAACAGATTTCCCAAACGTTAGTTATTTGTAGTTATTTATGAGTTTTAACTAAAATAATATGATAATGCATTTTTAAAGGAAATTTGTTTCTTTTATTGTCACAACAGAACAGAGGAACATCAAAATATATTAAAGTTCTGATAAATAAACTGTATAAAAATACAAACTTAAGATATGAAACAAAGTCCTTTGAACAAAAACACAAAAACAACAACAACCAAATCAAAGTTACCAGTATTAAAAGACTTGGTAAGCTTCATAAATATAACTTTGAACTATATACTACCTATAAATTGCTAACAGTATAAAATATTATACTAAAATCGCCAGTAGGTGGCGGTAACTCATTGTCTTTATGTGTGAGTTATCGAGTCATTCATTTAATCTCACTATTCATTCAAAGCCACAGATTTCGTTGCAAAATAGAGCAATAAGCCTGAGTATACCGTTTTAAATGTAGTAAATCACTTAATGTTACCCTTTTGTTTAGCTTTTTAACTGTTGTATAAAATCAATGTCACGTGTGAAATCGTGTGGATGGATATTCGGGAAACATTGCATCAACATTAAAAACACTGCTGGATATCAGCAACCGCGCGCGCGTGCGCTCTACACTGCTGAAGAAGCACGGATGATCTGAAGACACAGACAAGCTGGAGTTCAGCAATCTTCATTTGAGATTTTCAACTTAAATTGAAGTGTCATTCAGTCGGTCTGTGTTAACGAGCCGCTTGCGCTGTTTGTGCGAACGGCTGCCTGTTAAGGATTTCCTTTTACACCCGGAGTGCTAATGCCCGAATGACGTGCTGAGAGAGAAAAATATAGAACCGCAACTATATTTGGTTGTCCTCAAAACAGTAACACGGCGGATATCGCTCATATAAAAATTTTTGACGACGTAACGTTAGTTAAGGCGGCAGGCGTGTTGCATAGGCGGCCGCCTTAGTTTCAAAGTGCTGCGGGAAACCCTGAAAACATTTTCAATATAACAGGCCAAGGAGAGATGATACGTCTCATTGCTATAACTGTCACGCGCTATTAAAGAAATACTTCAGTCACATTGTCAAAAGTTAAAAGGACAGTCAGTCAACTACACTGTAACAACGTAAAGTAATTATTACTAGCTAATTCCGCTTCACTCTCGGCTTATTTAACAGCAGCAAAACTGGACATGATACTCACAAATTTTGTCATGCTTATTTGAGTTAAGAGAACTGATGGGGATGTTCTTTTAATTGTTATTCAAGCAATGTATGTGACCAACTCACCATGGCATGAACACACTTCACTGATGATCTCACTCGCGGATAACGGATTCTCTCTGCCCGACTCTGGCTGGATCAGCAGATTGCAGGATGTGTGGCGCGTTATACACATAGGTTATACACGAGTGTTGCCAACAGGGACGGTGTAGAGTGCCCTTTGGTGGACAAACAATACAACTCCAACACTCATGACATGGTTGAAGGGTGTTTCGTCCGTTTTTTTTTTTTGTTGTTTTTTTTTTTTAATATTCATTTATCGGCCATTATAAACGCCGATACCGATAGTTTGGAAAACGCCTAATATCGGCCGATAATATCGGCCTGCCGATAAATCGGTCGAGCTCTAATGAAGAGCAACAGTCTGGCCCTGGAGTCGATGATGAAGAGGAGTCGATGATGAAGAGGAGTCGATGATGAAGAGCAACAGTGTGGCCCTGGAGACGATGATGAAGAGGAGTCGATGATGAAGAGCAACAGTCTGGCCCTGGAGTCGAGGATGAAAATGAAGAGTCGTCGAGGATGAAGAGTGAGTCGTCGAGGATGAAGAGTGAGTCGTCGAGGATGAAGAGTGAGTCGTCGAGGATGAAGAGTGAGTCGTCGAGGATGAAGCGTCGTCGAGGATGAAGAGCAACAGTCTGGCCCTGGAGTCGAGGATGAAAATGAAGAGTCGTCGAGGATGAAGAGTGAGTCGTCGAGGATGAAGAGTGAGTCGTCGAGGATGAAGAGTGAGTCGTCGAGGATGAAGAGTGAGTCGTCGAGGATGAAGCGTCGTCGAGGATGAAGAGCAACAGTCTGGCCCTGGAGTCGAGGATGAAAATGAAGAGGAGTCGAGGATGAAGAGGACTCGAGGATGAAGAGGAGTCGAGGATGAAAAGGAGTCGAGGATGAAGAGCAACAGTCTGGCCCTGGAGTCGATGATGAAGAGGAGTCGAGGATGAAAAGGAGTCGAGGATGAAGAGCAACAGTCTGGCCCTGGAGTCGATGATGAAGAGGAGTCGAGGATGAAAAGGAGTCGAGGATGAAGAGCAACAGTCTGGCCCTGGAGTCGATGATGAAGAGTCGTCGAGGATGAAGAGTCGTCGAGGATGAAGAGTCGTCGAGGATGAAGAGTCGTCGAGGATGAAGAGTCGTCGAGGATGAAGAGTCGTCGAGGATGAAGAGTCGTCGAGGATGAAGAGGAGTCGAGGATGAAGAGCAACAGTCTGGCCCTGGAGACGAGGATGAAGAGGAGTCGAGGATGAGGAGTCGTCGAGGATGAAGAGGAGTCGAGGATTAAGAGCAACAGTCTGGCCCTGGAGTCGAGGATGAAAATGAAGAGGAGTCGAGGATGAAGAGGAGTCGAGGATGAAGAGGAGTCGAGGATGAAAATGAAGAGGAGTCGAGGATGAAGAGGAGTCGAGGATGAAGAGTCGTTGAGGATGAAGAGGAGTCGAGGATGAAGAGCAACAGTCTGGCCCTGGAGTCGAGGATGAAGAGGAGTCGATGATGAAGAGGAGTCGAGGATGAAGAGCAACAGTCTGGCCCTGGAGTCGAGGATGAAGAGGAGTCGAGGATGAAGAGCAACAGTCTGGCCCTGGAGTCGATGATGAAGAGGAGTCGAGGATGAAGAGCAACAGTCTGGCCCTGGAGTCGAGGATGAAGAGGAGTCGAGGATGAAGAGTCGTTGAGGATGAAGAGCAACAGTCTGGCCCTGGAGTCGAGGATGAAGAGGAGTCGAGGATGAAGAGTCGTTGAGGATGAAGAGCAACAGTCTGGCCCTGGAGTCGATGATGAAGAGGAGTCGAGGATGAAGAGTCGTTGAGGATGAAGAGCAACAGTCTGGCCCTGGAGTCGAGGATGAAGAGGAGTCGAGGATGAAGAGGAGTCGATGATGAAGAGGAGTCGAGGATGAAGAGCAACAGTCTGGCCCTGGAGTCGAGGATGAAGAGGAGTCGAGGATGAAGAGCAACAGTCTGGCCCTGGAGTCGAGGATGAAGAGGAGTCGAGGATGAAGAGGAGTCGAGGATGAAGAGCAACAGTCTGGCCCTGGAGTCGAGGATGAAGAGGAGTCGAGGATGAAGAGCAACAGTCTGGCCCTGGAGACGAGGATGAAGAGGAGTCGAGTATGAGGAGTCGTCGAGGATGAAGAGGAGTCGAGGATGAAGAGCAACAGTCTGGCCCTGGAGTCGAGGATGAAGAGGAGTCGAGGATGAAGAGCAACAGTCTGGCCCTGGAGACGAGGATGAAGAGGAGACGAGGATGAAGAGGAGTCGAGGATGAAGAGCAACAGTCTGGCCCTGGAGACGAGGATGAAGAGGAGTCGAGTATGAGGAGTCGTCGAGGATGAAGAGGAGTCGAGGATGAAGAGCAACAGTCTGGCCCTGGAGACGAGGCAGTCTCTCCCCCATATCGTTCCTCTGAGCTCAAGCGTGTCAGTAATGCTTGTTCTTCAGGATGTTGTTCTGTGTAAATCTCATTATTATAGTCAGACCCTAGATCGTTTGTTTGTTCCCAAATAAGGATTTAATTTGTTACAATGTTGTATTTTCTTGTTTGGGTTTGCTTTCACAAGGCAACATCTCGAAGCGTGACAGCGTGTGCATAAGGTCCCTCACGGCTCATCTCACCGTCTCTGTTCTCAATAAACAATAAACTGATCAAATGTTATCAGCACATTTGGTTTAGCCATAATTTGTGGCATGAACTGCTGACATTAGTGCACTACATGTGTTTTATGCAGATGATTATGTTGTTCTCATGCGTTTATGAATGTCTGGAAGTTCAGTTATGTGTTTTGACTGAGCTTCTGTTATGGACGTCGGTCAGCGAGTTCTGCTTAAAACAGGTTGACAAGAAATAACTGGAAGAGAAAGAGGAAGTTGAGCTCTTTATAACTTTGCTGTGGTTTATTGTGACACGGATGATACGAACACAAATCAGCCAATCAGTGAAGAGCTGAAGACATGTCGTTGATGTGATCCGTGTGAGTGTGTGTGTGTGTTATCAGTTCCAGGTCTGATCCAGATCCAGACTGATAGATCCGTCTGTTTCACAGATGAACTTCCTCCCATTCGCCCGACGAGTTTACTAACAAACACCCTCTGAGAGTCTGCTGACAGACTCTGAGTGTGTGTGTGTGTGTGTGTGTGTGTGTCATAGCAGTGCTCATTAAGTCTGCATTAGGTCACTCATTCACATCTCACTGTCTTTGTTCCAGATCCACATTAACATTCCTTGGCGCTCGAGAACGTTCTGTGGGAACTGTGTGTGTCTGCCGTTTAAAGGGACACTTCACCCATTTGCATTAAGCTTTGTATCGTTAGAAACCAGGTCATATTTTGGAATGGTTGTGCATTATTCCCTCATTTTCCCCTGAGACAGGAGAAATAAGGATTTCAGTGTTGCAGTTCCTGCTTATTAGGATGTAAAAACCCACTCACGCTACAGACCTGAAGATGATCACGCTACAGACCTGAAGATGTTCACGCTACAGACCTGAAGATGATCACACTACAGACCTGAAGATGATCACGCTACAGACCTGAAGATGATCACAGTACAGACCTGAAGATGATCACGCTACAGACCTGAAGATGATCACGCTACAGACCTGAAGATGATCACACTACAGACCTGAAGATGATCACACTACAGACCTGAAGATGATCACGCTACAGACCTGAAGATGTTCACGCTACAGACCTGAAGATGATCACACTACAGACCTGAAGATGATCACACTACAGACCTGAAGATGATCACGCTACAGACCTGAAGATGATCACAGTACAGACCTGAAGATGATCACGCTACAGACCTGAAGATGATCACGCTACAGACCTGAAGATGATCACGCTACAGACCTGAAGATGATCACACTACAGACCTGAAGATGATCACGCTACAGACCTGAAGATGATCACGCTACAGACCTGAAGATGTTCACGCTACAGACCTGAAGATGATCACGCTACAGACCTGAAGATGATCACGCTACAGACCTGAAGATGATCACGCTACAGACCTGAAGATGATCACGCTACAGACCTGAAGATGATCACACTACAGACCTGAAGATGATCACGCTACAGACCTGAAGATGATCACGGTACAGACCTGAAGATGATCACTCTACAGACCTGAAGATGATCACACTACAGACCTGAAGATGATCACGCTACAGACCTGAAGATGATCACGCTACAGACCTGAAGATGATCACGGTACAGACCTGAAGATGATCACTCTACAGACCTGAAGATGATCACACTACAGACCTGAAGATGATCACACTACAGACCTGAAGATGATCACAGTACAGACCTGAAGATGATCACATTACAGACCTGAAGATGATCACAGTACAGACCTGAAGATGATCACAGTACAGACCTGAAGATGATCACAGTACAGACCTGAAGATGATCACGCTACAGACCTGAAGATGATCACACTACAGACCTGAAGATGATCACACTACAGACCTGAAGATGATCACAGTACAGACCTGAAGATGATCACATTACAGACCTGAAGATGATCACAGTACAGACCTGAAGATGATCACAGTACAGACCTGAAGATGATCACAGTACAGACCTGAAGATGATCACAGTACAGACCTGAAGATGATCACAGTACAGACCTGAAGATGATCACGCTACAGACCTGAAGATGATCACGCTACAGACCTGAAGATGATCACAGTACAGACCTGAAGATGATCACTCTACAGACCTGAAGATGATCACAGTACAGACCTGAAGATGATCACGCTACAGACCTGAAGATGATCACAGTACAGACCTGAAGATGATCACGCTACAGACCTGAAGATGATCACGCTACAGACCTGAAGATTCAACTCAGATGTTCGTGGCTACTTTTACGAGCTGCAATATAGCGAAGAGCAGCTGAGGCTGATGGAGGAACAGGAGGCGGCTGTGGGACGAGGAGCCCGGACTGGCTCGAGCTGGGGCGGACTGGACTGGACTGGCTCGAGCTGGGGTGGATTGGACTGGACTGGCTCGAGCTGGGGTGGATTGGACTGGACTGGCTCGAGCTGGGGTGGATTGGACTGGACTGGCTCGAGCTGGGGTGGATTGGACCGGACTGGACTGGACTGGACTGGCTCGAGCTGGGGTGGATTGGACTGGACTGGACTGGCTTGAGCTAGGGTGGACTGGACTGGACTGGACTGGACTAGCTCGAGCTAGGGTGGACTGGACTGGCTTGAGCTAGGGTGGACTGGACTAGACTGGACTGGACTGGCTCGAGCTGGGGTGGATTGGACTGGACTGGACTGGCTCGAGCTGGGGTGGACTGGACTGGACTGGACTGGCTCGAGCTGGGGTGGATTGGACTGGACTGGATTGGACTGGCTCGAGCTGGGGTGGACTGGACTGGACTAGACTGGCTCGAGCTGGGGTGGACTGGACTGGACTAGACTGGCTCGAGCTGGGGTGGACTAGACTGGACTGGACTTGACTGGCTCGAGCTGGGGTTGACTGGACTGGACTGGACTGGCTCGAGCTGGGGTGGACTGGACTGGACTGGACTAGACTGGCTCGAGCTGGGGTGGACTGGACTGGACTAGACTGGCTCGAGCTGGGGTGGACTAGACTGGACTGGACTAGACTGGCTCGAGCTGGGGTGGACTGGACTGGACTGGACTAGACTGGCTCGAGCTGGGGTGGACTCGACTGGACTGGACTAGACTGGCTCGAGCTGGGGTGAACTGGACTGGACTAGACTGGCTCGAGCTGGGGTGGACTAGACTGGACTGGACTAGACTGGCTCGAGCTGGGGTGGACTAGACTGGACTGGACTAGACTGGCTCGAGCTGGGGTGGACTGGACTGGACTGGACTGGCTTGAGCTAGGGTGGACTGGACTGGACTGGACTGGACTAGCTCGAGCTAGGGTGGACTGGACTGGCTTGAGCTAGGGTGGACTGGACTAGACTGGACTGGACTGGCTCGAGCTGGGGTGGATTGGACTGGACTGGACTGGCTCGAGCTGGGGTGGACTGGACTGGACTGGACTGGCTCGAGCTGGGGTGGATTGGACTGGACTGGATTGGACTGGCTCGAGCTGGGGTGGACTGGACTGGACTAGACTGGCTCGAGCTGGGGTGGACTGGACTGGACTAGACTGGCTCGAGCTGGGGTGGACTAGACTGGACTGGACTTGACTGGCTCGAGCTGGGGTTGACTGGACTGGACTGGACTGGCTCGAGCTGGGGTGGACTGGACTGGACTGGACTAGACTGGCTCGAGCTGGGGTGGACTGGACTGGACTAGACTGGCTCGAGCTGGGGTGGACTAGACTGGACTGGACTAGACTGGCTCGAGCTGGGGTGGACTGGACTGGACTGGACTAGACTGGCTCGAGCTGGGGTGGACTCGACTGGACTGGACTAGACTGGCTCGAGCTGGGGTGAACTGGACTGGACTAGACTGGCTCGAGCTGGGGTGGACTAGACTGGACTGGACTAGACTGGCTCGAGCTGGGGTGGACTAGACTGGACTGGACTAGACTGGCTCGAGCTGGGGTGGACTGGACTGGACTGGACTGGGTTCTGTCATGAGTTCTGCTCCGACTGTCTGGGATTTCTTTCAGCTGTTTTATGGTCCAGCAGGTGAAAATTATATGCATTAAATTCCTATTAAGCTGAGGATGCAGCACAGTGTGTGTGTTTGTGTGTGTGAGAGAGAGTGAGACTGTGTGTGTGTGTGTGTGTGTGTGTCTACATTGCAGAAACCAGCAGGTAATAAGATCTGACAAGATTGCAAAATGCACTTTACTGTGTTTGATGTTTATATCGCTGTTCCTTCAGTCTATTAATTGCAGCAGATCTGTGTGTGTGTGTGTGAGAGAGAGAGAGAGAGAGAGAGAGAGTGTGTGTGTGTGTTTGTGTACGTTAGATGAGCTTGTAGTTTAGTAAGCAAAATCCACTCACTGCCTACTCAGCAACACTACTCATACATCCTTATGCAAGCCTTCCCTGTGCGTGTGCGTGTGCGTGTGCGTCTGTGTGTGTGTGTGTGTGTGTGTGCGCGTGCGCGCGTGTGTGTGTGCGTGTTTGCGTGTGTGTGTGTGCACGTGATCAGGGATGTGTATTTTGGGAGTGGGATTAAATGTTTGGGATTCTTCAGTAATTGCTCGTTTCGGCTCCACCAGAGATCACATGATAACGTCTCATTATGATTATGATTATGATGGCACCAGTGATTCCCATGGGTTCGTGTGCGTCACATTCCTGTACTAGAGTACTTTATATCATCCTTATATATCAAATAGTTCTTTCTGCTGGAAATTCATATTGTTCTATAATATTATATATAAAAACTTGGTATATTGGTTGATAATATAGATATATATAATAAAATTAGGCAATAAAATAGCATTATATTGTTTATATTCGTCTATAATAATATATGATATATGATTTTAAAATGGTTCATATTGTTCTGTAATATATATTATAAAATTAAAAATGGTTCATATTGTTTTATAATATATATTATAAAATTAAAAATGGTTTATATTGGTCAATAATAATGTATAATATACAGATGTGCCTTATTTTGGATGAACATTAAATTAAATTTGATTATTTTTGCTTTTAGACACTGAAATTAAAGATAATATTATTAAAACAGTCAAACTAATATAATGCAGATGAATTTTGAACTATCTTCATTATGAGTGATGGGAGGAGTTACATTCGCTCATCTCTGAGATCTTCCTCATCTTCACTGTGTTGCGCCCTGCTCTGTTTATTCACTTCTCTCATGTGCATCACGCTATATAAATATAAGTGTTTCATTAACGCTTCTCATGTAATAAATATTTTATAAGGGCATCTGTTGTAAATATGGGAGGATCTGATCAGTGATTCCCTCTGAAGGAGGATGGCCCCTCTGTAGTGCACTAGATCTTCATGCACACTGTACTCCAGTGTTCTAGTGTCCTTCACCTGTGATGTCATGTGTTGTGATGTCATGTGATATGATGTGATGTTATGTGATGTCATGTGATGTCATGTCATGTGATATGAAGTGATGTCATGTGATGTGATGTCATGTCATGTGATATGAAGTGATGTCATGTCATGTGATGTGATGTGATGTCATGTGATGTGATGATGTGATGTCATGTGAAGTGATGTTATGTGAAGTGATGTGATTCCATGTGATGTGATATGATAATGTGATGTGATGTTATATGATGTCATGGGATGTGATGTCATGTGATGTGATGTCATGTGAAGTGATGTCATGTGATGTGAAGTGATGTGATGTGATGTCATGTGAAGTGATGTGATTTCATATGATGTGATTTCATGTGATGTCATGTGAAGTGATGTCATGTGATGTCATGCGATGTCATGTCATGCGATGTCATGTGATGTGATGTGAGAGGACAGAACGTCTCGTCGGCTCTGAGACACTTTTACCGTTTGAAGATCTCAACAGAGCGGGTCGGTCGACACACTTTACTGCTTTTAACACACTTCATGAATTTTAAATGAAGCTCCAGACTGCAGACGAGTGTGAAGGAGGGAAGAGGAATGTTTATTCCTTTAATCCGTTTATTTACTCACATGGACGGTTTGCAGAGGAGTTTCATGCGGTGTGGAAAGTGTAGATAGAACAGAAACAGAACAGAACAGTTAACAGAAAGTTTTTTAGACTCAGTTTGTGAAAACAATCCAAGTGCTGTTTACAGTCGCTGATTTTAAATGTGGAATATAAAGCAGCGTTTCTTTCCTATGGAAGCTTGTTTCCGCCACCGAATAAAACATTTAAGAACATAAGTGTGACTTTTTTTCTCATAACAACTCTGACTTTATAAC
The DNA here is from genome assembly GCA_031834385.1 of Semotilus atromaculatus. Taxonomy (NCBI): domain Eukaryota; kingdom Metazoa; phylum Chordata; class Actinopteri; order Cypriniformes; family Leuciscidae; genus Semotilus; species Semotilus atromaculatus. Next base: position 846,930 of record JAULUF010000060.1, read on the forward strand.
ACAATTCTGACTTTATAACTCACAGTTGCAACTTTATATCACGCAATTCTGACGCAATTTTTCCAAAAAGCTTCCGCCACTTTGTGACTTTTTTTTATCCCACATTTCTTGTTTTCTCGCAATTGAAAGTTTATATCACAGTTCTGAGAAAAATGTATTTATTTATTTATTTATTTTTTCTTGGCAGAAACAAAATTCTCTAGAAATGTAAAAATTCTCCTGCACAAATATCCAAACATTCATAGTAAACCTTTTTGAATTAAAAATGAGTGTTTTAATGGCATTGTTTTTAATGGATGCATTTCTGCTAGTTATTGCTGTGGGCGAGTTCTTACCAGTATCAGTATCGCACCACACATCATGTTATCTGGTTTACGTGGTTCTGAAGATCAGATACGACAGAGCCGGCGTGTGTAAATTACAAAAATCATTCAGACACCAGATATCAGTTTTGATATGTTTTCACTAGTGTGTGCAGGACACTATAGTTCAGTTCTGTAAGTGAGGAGAGCAAAATAAAGTAAACTGTGAGATATTACATTATACACAATAATTCTTCATACAGTGACATTTATAAACATTTGGGACCAGAAATGATTCCGACACTTTGAGCTGATCATGTTTTCTTAAGTGTTTTTCTGTAATTCACATAATTCATGTGTGAGAGTCTAACAGAAGGACGGACAAAACCAGTGAAATATACACTGATCTAGTAACTCTAGTTCTGTCATATTATATTACCATTTTCTATAGTGAATAAACTGATAATGTGAGGAATGTTGAAGGTGTGTGAATAATGTTGGTTTGAGCTCACTGATCGTTACTGATCCTTTAATTCATATCAGACGCTTTCGTGATGAGCTTTAATCTGAATATCTGCTGTCATAATCATAATCATCATCATCATCATCCGTGTAATGAAGCTCAGTTACTGACGGCTTATTAAACCAGTGAACAAACATCAGTGTGTTTTACTCAGTGCTGCTCGTTATCAAACCGACTGCATGCTTAATTATGTTCTAGAATATTCTACTTATTATTTAATAACACATTAAATATTAATTTGGCATGCAGCTATTGAAGCATTTCTCCGCGAAGATCTGAATTATTAAAGTAAACGGTCTGTAATAAAATCAAAGTAACCAATTAAAAGAAAATGCATATTCTATAAACATCCAGAAATACAAAATAGACTTTTCAAACGTCATTAAATAAGAAAAACGATTCCCTCAGCTGAACCGCTTTGAGCGAAACGATTTACTGTAATATTTAAATAATGTAACGACACATTGCCATTGTTCATGGCTCTCTAATATGGGTTAATAAACACATGACATGCATGTAAACAAATATATTTCTTATATTTCAATATTTTATCTTTTCAGTACGTGTTTTATTTTGAAATTATTTATTTAAATTTGTATGGCTTTTTTAATTATTAGCCTTTTATCAACTCTCAATACCCAGTTTTGGAGTTGCACTTATTTTTTTAATTCATTGTATAGGTTGTAATTTTAAACATGATTTATATTTTCATTTTAACATGACATTCTATATCCACTTTATATAGTACATTTAAATTACATCGCAAATAAACGCTGAAAGTGTCGGACATTGACGCGTGGTTCACATGAACTCAGTCTGTTAGAGTTATGATAGTTAAAGTCCCCCTGTAGTCAATCATTTTATCCCTTAAAGCTCATCTTTGATCATCCAAATTACATATTTAAAAGATTTTTCCTTGAAAAATGCCTTAAAATATCTTGTGTAACTCGACACCCTTGCCTCATTTAGTATGCGTGGTTATATGAATATGCAAATGTGCCCCGCCTCCACTCACTCACTCATATAAACAACATTAAAAGCTGTATTTTCACCACAGGGGGACTTAAACTAAAGCTAAAACCGTAAAAGAAATGTTGTTACTTGAAATGAAATAAACTTTAACTGGGATTTTCTGGCACTGAAAATAAAAAGCGTTGTTATGGTTGAGTCTGTACAGAATGAATGTGCGAGTCATTAAAGCCCACTAGAGGTCCTGACTCGAGCCCACACACAGGCGTCCTGGAATCTGCCCGTTCATCATCATCATCATCAGCACACACTGATAACACGCTTCCTGTCTCTCTCTGTAATGGAGTGTGTGTGTTTTATCTCTCTGTAACGGAGTGTGTGTGTTTTATCTCGTCTGCTGCTCCTCCCTGCGCCGGAATGCAGCGAAAACACCAGAGAATCAGTTTACTAGTGTGGGCAGAGAATGAACACCAGTGTGTGTGTGTGTGTGTGTGTGTGTGTGTGTGTGTGTGTGTGTTTCAGTGAGTGAGAGAGTGTGTGTGTCTGTGTCTGTGTGTGTGTGTGTGTGTGTGTGTGCGAGAGTGAGTGTGTGTGTGTGTGTGTGTGTGTGTGTGTGTTTCAGTGAGTGAGTGTGTGTGCGAGAGAGTGAGTGTGTGTGTGTGTGTGTGTGTGTGTGCGCGAGCGAGAGTGACTGTGTGTGTGTGTGTGTGTGTGTGATTAGAATGTAAACATCGCAAGGAAACCAAGAAGATTAAATGTGACATTGTGTATGGATGTGGAATGTGCTTCATAAATGTGTTTATCTGCATTTCAAATCTCAGTCCATCATGTCGAGTCTAAACAATCTGTTTAATTATAAAGCGAGTGAGCAGCGAATGGCATGAAGCACATCGTCTCTCAGTCTGAACTCTCTCAGTCTGAACTCTCTCAGGCTGAACTCTCTCAGTCTGAACTCTCTCAGCCTGAACTCTCTCAGTCTGAACTCTCTCAGTCTGAACTCTCTCAGTCTGAACTCTCTCAGCCTGAACTCTCTCAGTCTGAACTCTCTCAGCCTGAACTCTCTCAGCCTGAACTCTCTCAGTCTGAACTCTCTCAGCCTGAACTCTCTCAGTCTGAACTCTCTCAGTCTGAACTCTCTCAGTCTGAACTCTCTCAGCCTGAACTCTCTCAGTCTGAACTCTCTCAGTCTGAACTCTCTCAGCCTGAACTCTCTCAGCCTGAACTCTCTCAGTCTGAACTCTCTCAGTCTGAACTCTCTCAGCCTGAACTCTCTCAGCCTGAACTCTCTCAGTCTGAACTCTCTCAGTCTGAACTCTCTCAGCCTGAACTCTCTCAGTCTGAACTCTCTCAGCCTGAACTCTCTCAGCCTGAACTCTCTCAGTCTGAACTCTCTCAGTCTGAACTCTCTCAGTCTGAACTCTCTCAGTCTGAACTCTCTCAGCCTGAACTCTCTCAGTCTGAACTCTCTCAGTCTGAACTCTCTCAGCCTGAACTCTCTCAGCCTGAACTCTCTCAGCCTGAACTCTCTCAGTCTGAACTCTCTCAGTCTGAACTCTCTCAGCCTGAACTCTCTCAGTCTGAACTCTCTCAGCCTGAACTCTCTCAGTCTGAACTCTCTCAGCCTGAACTCTCTCAGCCTGAACTCTCTCAGTCTGAACTCTCTCAGTCTGAACTCTCTCAGTCTGAACTCTCTCAGCCTGAACTCTCTCAGCCTGAACTCTCTCAGTCTGAACTCTCTCAGTCTGAACTCTCTCAGTCTGAACTCTCTCAGTCTGAACTCTCTCAGTCTGAACTCTCTCAGCCTGAACTCTCTCAGTCTGAACTCTCTCAGTCTGAACTCTCTCAGCCTGAACTCTCTCAGCCTGAACTCTCTCAGTCTGAACTCTCTCAGTCTGAACTCTCTCAGCCTGAACTCTCTCAGCCTGAACTCTCTCAGTCTGAACTCTCTCAGTCTGAACTCTCTCAGTCTGAACTCTCTCAGTCTGAACTCTCTCAGTCTGAACTCTCTCAGTCTGAACTCTCTCAGCCTGAACTCTCTCAGTCTGAACTCTCTCAGCCTGAACTCTCTCAGTCTGAACTCTCTCAGCCTGAACTCTCTCAGCCTGAACTCTCTCAGTCTGAACTCTCTCAGCCTGAACTCTCTCAGTCTGAACTCTCTCAGTCTGAACTCTCTCAGTCTGAACTCTCTCAGTCTGAACTCTCTCAGCCTGAACTCTCTCAGCCTGAACTCTCTCAGTCTGAACTCTCTCAGTCTGAACTCTCTCAGCCTGAACTCTCTCAGTCTGAACTCTCTCAGCCTGAACTCTCTCAGCCTGAACTCTCTCAGTCTGAACTCTCTCAGTCTGAACTCTCTCAGTCTGAACTCTCTCAGTCTGAACTCTCTCAGCCTGAACTCTCTCAGTCTGAACTCTCTCAGCCTGAACTCTCTCAGCCTGAACTCTCTCAGCCTGAACTCTCTCAGTCTGAACTCTCTCAGTCTGAACTCTCTCAGTCTGAACTCTCTCAGCCTGAACTCTCTCAGTCTGAACTCTCTCAGTCTGAACTCTCTCAGTCTGAACTCTCTCAGTCTGAACTCTCTCAGTCTGAACTCTCTCAGTCTGAACTCTCTCAGTCTGAACTCTCTCAGCCTGAACTCTCTCAGTCTGAACTCTCTCAGTCTGAACTCTCTCAGTCTGAACTCTCTCAGCCTGAACTCTCTCAGTCTGAACTCTCTCAGTCTGAACTCTCTCAGCCTGAACTCTCTCAGTCTGAACTCTCTCAGTCTGAACTCTCTCAGCCTGAACTCTCTCAGCCTGAACTCTCTCAGTCTGAACTCTCTCAGCCTGAACTCTCTCAGCCTGAACTCTCTCAGTCTGAACTCTCTCAGTCTGAACTCTCTCAGTCTGAACTCTCTCAGTCTGAACTCTCTCAGCCTGAACTCTCTCAGCCTGAACTCTCTCAGTCTGAACTCTCTCAGTCTGAACTCTCTCAGCCTGAACTCTCTCAGTCTGAACTCTCTCAGCCTGAACTCTCTCAGCCTGAACTCTCTCAGTCTGAACTCTCTCAGTCTGAACTCTCTCAGTCTGAACTCTCTCAGTCTGAACTCTCTCAGCCTGAACTCTCTCAGCCTGAACTCTCTCAGTCTGAACTCTCTCAGTCTGATCTCTCTCAGCCTGAACTCTCTCAGTCTGAACTCTCTCAGCCTGAACTCTCTCAGCCTGAACTCTCTCAGCCTGAACTCTCTCAGTCTGAACTCTCTCAGCCTGAACTCTCTCAGCCTGAACTCTCTCAGCCTGAACTCTCTCAGCCTGAACTCTCTCAGCCTGAACTCTCTCAGTCTGAACTCTCTCAGTCTGAACTCTCTCAGCCTGAACTCTCTCAGCCTGAACTCTCTCAGTCTGAACTCTCTCAGTCTGAACTCTCTCAGTCTGAACTCTCTCAGCCTGAACTCTCTCAGCCTGAACTCTCTCAGCCTGAACTCTCTCAGCCTGAACTCTCTCAGCCTGAACTCTCTCAGTCTGAACTCTCTCAGTCTGAACTCTCTCAGTCTGAACTCTCTCAGCCTGAACTCTCTCAGCCTGAACTCTCTCAGTCTGAACTCTCTCAGCCTGAACTCTCTCAGCCTGAACTCTCTCAGCCTGAACTCTCTCAGCCTGAACTCTCTCAGCCTGAACTCTCTCAGTCTGAACTCTCTCAGTCTGAACTCTCTCAGTCTGAACTCTCTCAGTCTGAACTCTCTCAGCCTGAACTCTCTCAGTCTGAACTCTCTCAGTCTGAACTCTCTCAGCCTGAACTCTCTCAGCCTGAACTCTCTCAGCCTGAACTCTCTCAGTCTGAACTCTCTCAGTCTGAACTCTCTCAGTCTGAACTCTCTCAGTCTGAACTCTCTCAGCCTGAACTCTCTCAGCCTGAACTCTCTCAGTCTGAACTCTCTCAGTCTGAACTCTCTCAGCCTGAACTCTCTCAGTCTGAACTCTCTCAGCCTGAACTCTCTCAGCCTGAACTCTCTCAGTCTGAACTCTCTCAGTCTGAACTCTCTCAGTCTGAACTCTCTCAGTCTGAACTCTCTCAGCCTGAACTCTCTCAGTCTGAACTCTCTCAGCCTGAACTCTCTCAGCCTGAACTCTCTCAGTCTGAACTCTCTCAGTCTGAACTCTCTCAGTCTGAACTCTCTCAGTCTGAACTCTCTCAGCCTGAACTCTCTCAGTCTGAACTCTCTCAGTCTGAACTCTCTCAGTCTGAACTCTCTCAGTCTGAACTCTCTCAGTCTGAACTCTCTCAGCCTGAACTCTCTCAGCCTGAACTCTCTCAGTCTGAACTCTCTCAGTCTGAACTCTCTCAGTCTGAACTCTCTCAGCCTGAACTCTCTCAGTCTGAACTCTCTCAGTCTGAACTCTCTCAGCCTGAACTCTCTCAGTCTGAACTCTCTCAGTCTGAACTCTCTCAGCCTGAACTCTCTCAGCCTGAACTCTCTCAGTCTGAACTCTCTCAGCCTGAACTCTCTCAGCCTGAACTCTCTCAGTCTGAACTCTCTCAGTCTGAACTCTCTCAGTCTGAACTCTCTCAGTCTGAACTCTCTCAGCCTGAACTCTCTCAGCCTGAACTCTCTCAGTCTGAACTCTCTCAGTCTGAACTCTCTCAGCCTGAACTCTCTCAGTCTGAACTCTCTCAGCCTGAACTCTCTCAGCCTGAACTCTCTCAGTCTGAACTCTCTCAGTCTGAACTCTCTCAGTCTGAACTCTCTCAGTCTGAACTCTCTCAGCCTGAACTCTCTCAGCCTGAACTCTCTCAGTCTGAACTCTCTCAGTCTGATCTCTCTCAGCCTGAACTCTCTCAGTCTGAACTCTCTCAGCCTGAACTCTCTCAGCCTGAACTCTCTCAGCCTGAACTCTCTCAGTCTGAACTCTCTCAGCCTGAACTCTCTCAGCCTGAACTCTCTCAGCCTGAACTCTCTCAGCCTGAACTCTCTCAGCCTGAACTCTCTCAGTCTGAACTCTCTCAGTCTGAACTCTCTCAGCCTGAACTCTCTCAGCCTGAACTCTCTCAGTCTGAACTCTCTCAGTCTGAACTCTCTCAGTCTGAACTCTCTCAGCCTGAACTCTCTCAGCCTGAACTCTCTCAGCCTGAACTCTCTCAGTCTGAACTCTCTCAGTCTGAACTCTCTCAGCCTGAACTCTCTCAGCCTGAACTCTTTCAGCCTGAACTCTCTCAGCCTGAACTCTCTCAGCCTGAACTCTCTCAGTCTGAACTCTCTCAGTCTGAACTCTCTCAGCCTGAACTCTCTCAGTCTGAACTCTCTCAGCCTGAACTCTCTCAGTCTGAACTCTCTCAGTCTGAACTCTCTCAGCCTGAACTCTCTCAGTCTGAACTCTCTCAGTCTGAACTCTCTCAGCCTGAACTCTCTCAGTCTGAACTCTCTCAGCCTGAACTCTCTCAGTCTGAACTCTCTCAGTCTGAACTCTCTCAGTCTGAACTCTCTCAGTCTGAACTCTCTCAGTCTGAACTCTCTCAGCCTGAACTCTCTCAGTCTGAACTCTCTCAGTCTGAACTCTCTCAGCCTGAACTCTCTCAGTCTGAACTCTCTCAGCCTGAACTCTCTCAGTCTGAACTCTCTCAGTCTGAACTCTCTCAGCCTGAACTCTCTCAGTCTGAACTCTCTCAGCCTGAACTCTCTCAGCCTGAACTCTCTCAGCCTGAACTCTCTCAGTCTGAACTCTCTCAGTCTGAACTCTCTCAGTCTGAACTCTCTCAGCCTGAACTCTCTCAGTCTGAACTCTCTCAGCCTGAACTCTCTCAGTCTGAACTCTCTCAGTCTGAACTCTCTCAGCCTGAACTCTCTCAGTCTGAACTCTCTCAGTCTGAACTCTCTCAGTCTGAACTCTCTCAGCCTGAACTCTCTCAGTCTGAACTCTCTCAGTCTGAACTCTCTCAGTCTGAACTCTCTCAGTCTGAACTCTCTCAGTCTGAACTCTCTCAGCCTGAACTCTCTCAGTCTGAACTCTCTCAGTCTGAACTCTCTCAGTCTGAACTCTCTCAGTCTGAACTCTCTCAGCCTGAACTCTCTCAGCCTGAACTCTCTCAGTCTGAACTCTCTCAGCCTGAACTCTCTCAGTCTGAACTCTCTCAGTCTGAACTCTCTCAGTCTGAACTCTCTCAGTCTGAACTCTCTCAGTCTGAACTCTCTCAGCCTGAACTCTCTCAGTCTGAACTCTCTCAGTCTGAACTCTCTCAGTCTGAACTCTCTCAGTCTGAACTCTCTCAGTCTGAACTCTCTCAGCCTGAACTCTCTCAGCCTGAA
>JAULUF010000060.1:862500-920000 GCA_031834385.1 Semotilus atromaculatus
CATTAAACTCAAGTCAATTTTTATTTCATAATGACTTTAAAGCTTCTACTAAGCAAATACTTCATAATAATGTAGAAACCGATCTATTAACTATATGAACACTGGACAAATATTATTATTTTTTATCATTATGAATATGCCTTGTCTTCCTCCGTCCTCAGCTTTTGCTGGTTTATTGTTCTGAGGGAATGTTTTTGTTTTCTGGCTCCTCATTTATGACAGTTTATGTTGCCATAAAATTAATATCGTCCTCAAAGGCCATTTTTATTACAGTCGGTAGTCATAGCGACCGTTTAAGGTTTTATATAGCGCTTTTCACAATAAATATTGTTTCAAAGCAAATATTTGTTTCAATGTATCAGTCCGAGACGAGTGTGTCAAAGTACAGTGATACACACCACCAGTCTAACAAAATACAAAAAATACAGTCAAAACAGTGAAATATTATTATAATGTAAATCATCTGTTTTCTATGTGAATATATAGTAAAGTGTAATTTATTCCTGTGATCAAAGCTGAATGTTCATCATCATTACTCCAGTCTTCAGTGTCACATGATCATCAGAAATCAGGATAATATGATGATCTGATGATCAAGAAACATTTATGATTATTATCAGTGTTGAAAACAGTTATTGAATGTTTTTTTTTCAGGATTCTTTGATGAATATAAAGTTCAAAAGAACCACATTTATTTTAAATAGAATCTTTTGTAACATTAAAAACACCACCGTTCAAAAGTTTGGGGTCAGTAAGAATTTTTATTTAATTTTTTGGGGGAAGAAATGAAAGAAATCAACACTTTTATTCATCAAGGACGCATTAAAAAGTGACAGTAAAGACATTTATAATGTTACAAAAGATTCTATTTCAAATCAATTCTGTTCTTTAGAACTTTCTATTCATCAAAGAATCCTGAAAAATAAAAATTATCACAGTTTCCACAAAAATATTTTTTTTAAACACCAATAATAATCATGTTTCTTGATCATCATATTATCCTGATTTCTGATGATCATGTGACACTGAAGACTGGAGTAATGATGATGAACATTCAGCTTTGAGGAATACATTACACTATATATTAAAATAGAAGTTATTTTAAATTGTCATAATATTTAACAATATTACTGTTTTTTGTATTTATTTGTATTTTTTATTAAATAAAGGCAGTCTTGCTGAGCAGAAGAGACTTCTTTAAAAAACAATTAAAAATCGTACCGATCCCAAACCTTTGACTGGTGGTGTGTGTGTTCACGTGTGTTCACGTGTGTGTGTTCACGTGTGTGTGTGTTTATTACCGTCTGTATTGAGTTAATCAGACATTATGAACGTGTTAAGCAGCGATTACATCTTGTGCTCGTAATGATTACTATATAAGGATGATATTTTAAAACTTTGCGTGTCATCTGAAATCTAAAATCTTGGATCAGGGAAGCAGCAGGAGCAGAATTACACTAATGTAACCAGTTAACGTGCACTGATGTGGAAATACTGAGACTTTTCCCAGAACTTTCCAGTGTTCCCATTACTCAAGAATGTTCCCTTAACGTTCGCAGAGTCAAAACATCTTTAAAACATTGAAAAACTGGATGTTATGAATGTTCAGAGAAATAACATTCAGTAGTAGCCTCATTTAGTATGTGTGGTTATATGAATATGCAAATGAGCCCCGCCTCCACTCACTCCCTCACTCAGAGATACACTGGGTGACGATCACACATTGATCTGATTGGTTACAAGGTCGTTTGTGACGTCAGAAACACCAGCGATTTCAGAAATCTGAAATCCCATTATCCTTTTCTAACAGTGTGTGTGTGTGTGTGTTCAGATCTGTGTGAGGATGAGGAGTTCAGGAATCATTTGCTGGAGTTGAAGCACAAGCATGACATCATCATGAAGTCTCAGCTGAAACACAAGACGTCTCTGTGTCGTCGAACCAGCAGCGCCGGCAGCCGAGGGTAATGCCTCTAATAATAATAATAATAATAATACTTTTATTTAACACAGCACCTTCCTACAAACTCAAGGTCACTTTACAATATGATACACATAAAGAGCAGTGTCTGACCCCTGCTGGACACTGGCAGAACTGCAGCTCCAGCACAACACCAGATCCAGGCCGGCTTTTCTTTCTTAAATATTAGCAAAATTAGAGTCGACATTTGAAGTGGATCAAAAAAGTGCATTAAAGTTGTTCCTAAGACAAAATTCATGTATAACTTTGATGAAAGGTTTTGATCCACTTCAAATGTTGGCGACTGTATATTCAAATTCTAAAGGCAATACTTGATATTAGAGGAAGAGAGTACAGTGTTGTCTCCTGTGTCCACGAGAGGGCGCAATAAACCAAATCAAGCTTCGCATCCTTGAAATGAAATGACATTCACTTTTTAAAGTGCATTTACTTTTGAAACAATTGTTCTTAAATAAAATATAATGTCCTTAATGTGCATGCAAGGAAAATCAGTTACAATAATGCATAAAACTGTTCTTGCATCATCAGTGACCTGAGAAAACACACTCAACACACACCGTAATGAACACACAACAGCAAACTGACATCAGAAACACACTACATCTACACACTGTTCCTCACACACACACACTCACTACATCTACACACTGTTCCTCACACACACCAGACGCTCCTGATCTGAGCGCTTTCTGTGGATGATGTTTCAGCTGATGAAAACACTCACACACACACACACACACACACACACACACTCTCTCTCTCTCTCTCTCTCTCTCACACACACACACACACAGACTCTCTCTCTCTCACACACACACACACACACACACACTCTCTCTCACACACACACACTCTCTCTCACACACACACACACACACACACACACACGTGTCTCATGAACATGACACCAGTAAACACAGTTCTGAGTTCGACTCTCGATGTGTGTGTGTGTGTGTGTGTGTGTGTGTGTGTGTGTGTGTGTGTGTGTGTGTGCAGGAAAGTGGTGCGGAGGGCGAGTCTGTCGGACAGACACAACCTGTGCCGGAAGGAGTACCAGACGGAGGCCATCGTGTGGAGAGGAGGCCGGGAGGAGGAGGACCCGGAGCCGCCCCTCGCTCGCCCGCCGCCCCTCGCTCGCCCACCGCACAGTCCGCCGCCAGACCCGGTAAAGTTCTGCTAATGCAGCAACAGCCTTTACAATGCCTTAACATATCAGTGGGGGAACGGATCACAAAAATCACGGCTTTTTTCACTGCTTGAACACACACGTCACTACGCATCAAATAACGGCGCGCTTGTTCACTTACATTGAAGTGATGTCGAATATTATAAAGCATTTTGTTAACAAAACAGACATTGTTATTTTCCAACATCCTATTAGTTATCAGGCTAACTGATAAAGTCCACACATTATTTAAAACAATATAAGAACAAATACACAAATTACAAGCAGAGATTAATACTAAATAACAAAGTTACAAACAGGGTTCGTACAAGGTGCTTGAAGTGCTTGAATTTGACTTTTTTAAATTTAAGTCCTGGAAAACCCTTGAAAACAGACATATTTTTGAAGAGGTACTTGAAAAGTGCTTGAATTATTAAAAATATGGATGCACCGATACCGAGCTCATGTACTCGTAAAAATTATACGATACCAACAACCGATAGGCCTACGTTACCAGGCAGCGCGTGGTGCGCGAGCTGATCAGAGAAAAACGTGCAGTGGATTGAGCGCGCAGCGGCACAGACGCGCGAGCTGGTCGGTTAGTTCAGTCGGATGTCAATGGCAAAGAAAATAAAACGAGGCATGTAGCTTATTATTAACGTTAACTGATGAAAGAGACCGCAGTTCTTTTGAACGCTCTTGATTCCTGATCGTTCACTCAGCACGTGTTATTTTGGATGGAAACTAAATCGTATGCAAGTAAAGTAAAACATGAACTGTTACCTGATTTATGTATAACGAGTGATTCCCCACCTTTCACGTCTTGCCGCTTGTACGGACGAATTCACACAAAATTATGTAAAAACACGGCCGTCTTGGCGAGTATCCTATTAAACAAAGTCAGTTATATCTCAAGTGAACGTAGCCATGTTCAAATGGGGTCCGTGCGTTCGGTCTTAAAGGGGCAGCAGTCTAATAAACCTACTGCTGTTTTAATGTTATTCAAACAATGGGCAAATAAATGACTCACTGCTCGACTAAAATAGGCTACCCTTCTCAACTTTACAAAAAGATTCATTTATATTTAATTTATCCAGTAATGAATAAGCAATTTTTTCACATTTGATTACTTTTATTCACATTTCTGTACCTGTTAGATCTACTCGAAAAACTTTAAAAACACTGTTTATTTCATTTGTAGCCTTTCTTTGTTATATTGTATTTATTTGTAAGATGATTATTTGTTCTTATTTTGTTACTGACTGCTTACCTTTAATAATGTTTTAAATTCACATTAATTAGGCTGGTAGTGTTTGTTGTTGTATAAAAATTGGATTAAATAATTGGTATTTTACTGGTGTCTAAACATGGGTACCACTGACCCAGTCCTCAGCACTGACCCTTCTGGAGCTGCTCTAGTCTAAATATGTGCTGTGTTATTAAATGAAAGATAAAATATGAGAGAGCAATAGAATGAAGAGTGAAGGTAACAGAAGCTCATACAATGCATTTTAGCAGGCTTAATTAAGCATGAAAATAATTTAAAGAAATATATATTTGATGAACAAATTAAGCCAACTAATATGATTTATATTCTTTTGGTTTATCTACTAATACATTTAAAAACTACAAATGCAGGTAAAAGTCAGGGATCGGTATCGGACTCGTTCTGCAAAAAGTGGTATCGGTGCATCCCTAATTAAAAATATTAAAAATAAATACATATAATAATAAAGATGTTGTTTGATAAGTGCTGATTGAAGTCCTTGAAATCCCAAAAAGTGGTGCTTGAAAAGTCCTTGAAAGTCCTGGAATTTCATTTGACAGAGTCTGTACGAACGCTGTACAAAGTCTAACAGTAATATACAGAAGTGATCAAATTAAATTAAATTCTGTATCAAACTTTATATGCAAGATAAGTAGTTTGTTTAGACATGGTTCGTAGGGAATTACAAACATGCGCATATATGTTAAAAGCGCTATATAAATTTAGATGACTTGACTATTCAGGTACTGTAATTAATAATTAAGTAAAATAAATGTAAAATAAATAATAAATTAGAAATTAAATATAGTTTTATCTTTGTTAAAGCTGTATTCTGTTGTTTTTTAACATTAGTGACAGACAACAGCAGGAATATTAGGCTCTCTGGAATATTAAGATGATAATGTTTTCAAACTGTGAGTGAGGGAGGCTTGAGTTGACTGTGTGTGTGTGTGTGTGTGTGTGTGTGTGTGTGTGTGTGTGTGTAAGGGGATAGAATATATAGTTTGTACAGTATAAAAACCATTACGCATATGGAATGTCCTCATAAATAACAAAAACAAAGAGTTGACTGTGTGTGTGTGTGTGTGTGTGTAACGCAGGCTGATGACGGCTCGCGTGCGCCGGGGATCCTGAAGGACGGCGGACGACAGAACGGTTGTGTTTCCGCTCCAGCGCCGCCCGCTTCTAACGGTGACCCCGTGACCCCTGACCCCCACGACCCCACGCCCTCCACTGAGGAGTCCAAGCCTAAAGAGCGCGCGCAAACGCTGTCCGAACTCAAAAAGCAGCGCTCAGCCGCCAAGCTCCTCCCACACCCCGTCCTCAACGGTCACATGGGCAACGGATCCACCAATCCCGAGGACCCGCGCATGCCACAGGTCTCGTCCAATGGCAGCGCGGTTTACTTCACGCCGGCCAGCGGGGACCCGCCTCTCCTGAGATTCAAGCAGCCAATGGAAGACGAGGATCCTAAGAGTCACGGCTGCTGCTGCGTCTCGTAGATCCGGCCAATCACAGGATCCCAAGCGTCTGATTGGCCGACGGAGGCCTGATTCATCCCCAGACTTTTGCTCTGCAGGTTTTCCGATTTAGTTCTCATTCTGAGAGGCATTTCTGTAAAACACAGATGTGAACGTGATCCTGCACACGATGGATCATGGTGGGAGGTTTTATGGGTAATTATTTATTTCACATCATCAGTTCTGGCATGTTAATGTGGTGTCTGTCTGGCTCGATCGTGAGACTGACGGCAGAATCAGCCAATGAGGTTCCAGTGCCACTCCTGTAGCCCCTCCCACTCCTCAACCCTCACCTGCCAATCACAGGATCCCAAGCGTCTGATTGGCCGACGGAGGCCTGACTCATCCCCAGACTTTTAACTCTCATTCCGAACCTGGAAGTTTCTAATGACCCCTTTTTGAACTTATGGAACAGGAAGGAAGTGATGTCATTCAGGCTTCCGGGTCAGATGTGTGATTATTCTTCTCTTTTTCACTTCCACGTCCGGAGCAACAGAGGCCATTCATAACCCACGCTCTCCTGTACAGTATTTATTTGTATATGTGCATAGAGCCACTGTTCTATAAGATTATTTATTGTATGATAAAGAGAGATGAGATGAGTGCGCCGCACAGACGAGTCAGTATTTAGTATTTTTGTATGACAGTGTTATAAAGACCAGAAGTATTTGACGTCCAACTCACATTAAAATCACACTAAAATCACATTATTTCACATTATTTCAAGGACTTTTTAACCCCAAACGCTGCAGGAAAAATGATTATAAACACCTACAATTCAAATAACTAAATATATCAGATTGTTTTCATGAGATTTCACTTATTTCTTATGAAAATATTAATGCTGGGCAACGATTAATCGCATAAAAAAATACAATAATCTGTTTATATAATATATGTGTGTGTACTGTGTATAATTATTTTGTATATATAAATACACACATATGCATGTATATTCTGTATATATATTCATACATAATTTATATTATGTATAAATATAAATATTATATATATAAATAACACATTTTGCATATGTACATGCATGTGTGTGTATTTATATATTCAAAATAATTTACGCAATACACACATACATTATGTAAACACAAACCTTTATTTTGCATGCGATTAATCGTTCCCAGCGCTAATATTTATGCATTTTTATATTATTTAAATGACTTTTTAACCCCAAACGCTGCAGGAAAACTTGACTGCACAATGACGCACAAACACTTTCAATTCAAATAACAAAATATATCAGATTGTTTTCATGAGATTTCACTTATTTGATATGAAAATAATATCAAAACGATGCAATTTTTCGCTCTTTAAATGTGAAATATAGACGTGTTTGTGAGCGTTACATGTCAGATATGAAGAAGTGTTGATGTAACCTTCATGTCCTGCTCATCACGCTCCCTATGAAGGGTCCGGAGATGTTATGACGCTCCCTATGAAGGGTCCCGAGCGGTGGGAGGTTATTATTATTATTATTATTTATTCGGTATGATCCGTTCCGGCATTTCTCAGTTCATTCTCAACACTTTTGTGTGCCAAAGTCTTCCGGATGATTGACGGCAGAATCGGCCAATGAGGTTCCAGTGCCACTCCTGTAGCCCCTCCCACTCGCGTCACTCATGCGTCAGCGGCGGGAAGGAATGTAAATAATCCTGGTTTACTTTAAAGTAAATGATGGAGATGGTGGAGAGAAACGCTGAGTTGTGAAGGGCCACGACGGTGTTGTGTGATTATCAAACTGAAATAGAGTTCTGCTTTAATTTCTACTGTCATGAGGAGTATGATGATGATGAAGAAGGAAAGAGCATCACAACTACTGATTTTATAATTACTGGAATACTCTGATCACTGTATTAACATATTTGCAATAAATTGTATATTTTGTTCAGTTTCTAAACCCCTCTGGTTCTTCTGTCATCAGTGTGTGTGTATGTGAGAGAGAGATTGTGTGTGTGTGTGTGTGTGTGTGTGTGTGTGTGTGTATGTGAGAGAGAGATTGTGTGTGTGTGTGTGTGTGTGTATGTGAGAGAGAGATTGTGTGTGTGTGTGTGCAGGGATTGTTTATGGAATGTTTAGGGAAGTGATGATCATCCACAGTGAGTCAGCAGAAAAGCACCAGTGAAGAAGAAGAGCAGGAACACGTGCCGACTGTAAATATTGATCTTTATTCCTCTTCTGTGATCCTGAAATCATTAACACTGTTCAAACACCACAACAAGGGAAAGTTATTAAGCAAGACTTTACAATAAGGGTTATTATGTTTATATCTCGTAGCTATAGCTAAACCTGTTCAACTGCTTGTTTACCCAAATATCTGATCGGCCAATCACAGGGCAGGAACTCAAAGGCTTTATGTAAACACGATCAAGATCTGCTGAAGTTCAGAATGAGGAAGAACGTTATTTAAGTGACTGGAAGTGTGTGTGTTTCAGATGAGCGTGTGTGTGTCTTTCAGACGAGCGTGTGTGTGTGTCTCAGACGAGCGTGTGTGTGTGTTTCAGACGAGCGTGTGTGTGTGTTTCAGAAACTGCTGATCGGTTGGGGGTCAGAGGTCAATGACCTGACACTGGTTCAGCTGAAAGACAACAGTCACTCGAATAATCACTGGTTACAGACGAACTACAGCAGCAGAACACACACACACACACACACACACTCTTGTACATCTATCTTTATGAGGACATTCATTGACACAATGCAATCTCTAGCCGCTTACCCTAACCTTACTCATCACAACTAAGTGCTTAACCCGAACCCTTACCCTAAACCTACCCTTAACCTAATTATAACCTTATCCCTAAAACCAAGTCTTGACCCTCAAACAGGCCTTTAAAGGGGTCTCAGAAAGTGAGGACCGGCCAAAATGTCCTCACTTTACTCTCTTTGTCCTCACTCCAATGGTCTAAAACTCAAACTGGTCCTCACAAAGATAGTTGTACAAGTACACACACACACACACACACACACAGAGATGTTAATGCATTCATCGGATAGGTGACACTCGAGATCACACACACACATACACACACGCATACACCGGTGACACTCACTCACTCACTCACACACACACACACACACACACAACCACACACACCGGTGACACTCACACACACACACACACACACAACCACACACACCGGTGACACTCAGTCACTCACTCTCTCACACACACACACAGACACACACCGGTGACACTCACTCACTCTCTCACACACACACACACACACACACACACACAACCACACACACCGGTGACACTCACACACACACACACACACACACACATACACACACCGGTGACACTCACTCCGTGAGTCCGTCACGCCGTGTGTGTCCGTCGAGTCATGATAAATAATCTACACAGCTCCACCCGAGCAGATGATGATCTTCCACACACACACACACACACACACACACACACACACACACACACACACACACACACACACACACACACACACTTGAGTTTATCTGTGTGTTTCAGCATCAGACACTGACTGGCCTTTCCAAACCTCTCTATCCCCTAAAGCGCGTGTGTGTGTGTGTGTGTGTGTGTGTGTGTGTGTGTGTGTGTGTGTGTGTGTGCAGATGATGGTGTTCGGGAAACGCCTCAGACACTCCCGCATGACATTACATTTCTTCAGCGAGTCTCATTACTAGAGCATCAACCGCTAATACTCATGATTAATATAAATGCTGTTCTTTTGAACTTTATGTTCATTAAAGAATATGAACTGTTTTCAACACTGATAATAATCATAAATGTTTCTTGATCATCATATTATCCTGATTTCTGAAGGATCATGTGACACTGAAGACTGGAGTAATGATGATGAACATTCAGCTTTGATCACAGGAATAAATTACACTTTACTATATATTCACATAGAAAACAGATGATTTAGAACTGGAATATTTTTACTGTATTTTTGATCAAATAAATTATTTAAAAAAGCATAAATATAATTTAGTATCATAAAAATCCCCTAAAAATGCAAGATATTAAATAAAACACATTATCGAACTAAAATATAGTACAATCTTTTAATTGAAAAAAAAAATGAAGGAGTTTTTTTTTGAAGGAGTTTGATGCTCATTTAAAACATTTCATTCTGTATCTTCAGTCATTTCCTCTGAATCAGGAATAAACGCCAAAGCATTTCACAATGAAACATCATCATAAGTTTATTGTGCACAAATGTCGCATAAAACGCTGATCGGCTGATCGCCTCTATGACGACACACGTCAATCAATCACTCACTGTCACTGACGCAAAGTCACGAGTCACTCAAACCGCTTACACACACTTATCTATTCTCCCCAAGACTGGTCTAATTAAACTATTAAACCGAGTTAAAGTGACATAGTCTAATCTGAGTGAGAAATGAACGCGACTAACGCGACTGTCATTCATCTGACGTGTTTCAGCAAGTTATGAATTTGATGTTGTTACAGTGTTGGCATGTAAACAGTTCATCATCAGTTTGTTTTTCATGGCTCGATTCCAGCTTCCGTCGAGGACGAATAATCCCTGCAATGATCACTCGATCTGATCGGTGTGTGAGTGTGTGAATGTCTTATTAAAAGGAGTAATGCAAGGCCGATTATGAATTATGAATTATGTTTTTGTCATTGCTCAGTATGAACTTTACTCCAGGGAATTTTGCCTATGATTAGCATGTTAAGACAGGGATAGTTTTACAACCACTGGATCTCAAAGAGCAAAAGGACAGTTTCCACACGACAATATTTCACTGTAAACAAAACATAGATCGTTCCTGCGCGTGAGACGCTTTTCATGCGAGAATATATTGATGAAATATATTGTTTGGAAAAGTGTATTATTCCCCAATAATTCTCGGTGTTGTTTTAAGCGGCTCGTGTTATTGTCGGATGAAGGCGGGTCTTCACGAACTGATCCCCGATCAGCTGAGGCGTCACAGTCTGCACGCGCGGATCATATTTAGCGCGTTATTCCCGTGCATGTCGAACGATGTTTCACTGTCGGAGGAACGTTTCGGGAGCGTCTTTGTTCCTGCAGCGGTTAAACTTTTCCGGAACGCTTCAACTTCACGCGAGCGGCTCCCGTGCGATGCGATGCTGTCGTGTTTACCGGAGATTAAATACAAGCAACGCCAATGTCTTATTATTCCGTCCATGTTCACGTGAGATTCCGTTCGGAACATCGTCGGGTTTAGTTGTTGCACGCGCGCGAATGGCGGCGTTTGTTTCGAACGCGACGCCGCGACGAGAATACAGCGACATCTTGAAGTCACCCAATGAACTTGAATCGTTTTTAACGGTTCGTTCTTCAGCTGCTGTCATGATGATGCAAACGAGACGATCGACCACGACGCCCGAGAAAACGCAAGATGAACGCGCCGCGAATATTCAAACGGTACGTCAGAGTTACGAAACAGACTGTTAAATATAATTTATTTATGGTGCATGATGTTTACAGGTGGATTCGGCAGGTTAGTGTTTCTCCTGTGTGCAGAACGCTTGTGTTGTTTCTGTTCACACACTCCGTGTTCCGTTCTGAGTGTTTAAACTAGTGAACGATGTGTTTTGCGTGTGTTTGTGTTTGTTGTTCTGTCACGTGGTTACACTCTTGCCGTCAGAGTTTATGCTCTTTGTTGTCGTTTTTACTTCCTCTGTCTTGATACAGAAACTCTTCCTCGAAGTTACTCTGTTTACTATGGTAACGTTACACTGATGCTCATGTCTGTCTGTGCTGTAGCCTAAAGGGCAGTTCTCTGTTCATGTAACATCGAAGAATATCATAGTATTATTGTGTCTTTCATGCTGTGTGTTTATCTGTCATATGGATCTGAGTCTGTCATCATGTTTCAGTAGTTCTGCATAACCAGCTGATGTGTGGATGGATATTCATTCTTTCACTTTCACTGGAATGTCAAACTGGGAGATCATGTCAGATTAAGTTACTATTCTTGTTTCTCTCTCTCTGTGTGTGTGTGTGTGTGTGTGTGTGTGTGTGTGTTAGTTAGAGAGAGAGAGAGAGAGAGAGAGAGAGAGAGAGAGAGAAAGAAATGCAGAGTCTCCTTTTTCATCAAGTAAATATTAAGCTTGTGCATCATTCTCAAAAATTCTCTCTCTCTCTCTCTCTCTCTCTGTGTGTGTGTTTGTGACTGTAGGTCTCACTTTCAGTCGGATCTCTCTGGCCTTGACTGTTATTTGTTCTCATTATTTGCTGGGGTCAGCGGAGCGTCTGGCGCGTGTCCACAGGTTTTGTTAGTTGTGTGTGTGTATGTTTGTAGAGTCACACACACAACCTTCACACGTCATCTGTTCCCTCCCTCTGGCTTTAGCTTTATAAACAATTTTTATCAAGTCTAACGCAGCATTTATTGCTAAAAATCACACAAATTCTGGATACCAAGACCGGGTTGCAAAAATACACACACACTCACACTAACCCTACCCCTAAACCTGCCCATCACTCACAACTTTCTGCATTTTTACATTTCCAAAAAACATCACTCCGTGTGATTTATACGCTGTTTTCCTCGTGGAGACCAAAAAATGTCCCACAAGGATTTCAGATATCGCTATCTTTGTGGGGACATTTGGTCCTCCTCACAATGTAATATAAACATGAGCACACACACGTTACGATTTCTCCCAGTCTAGGGTTGGAGAGGGTAACAGGGTTTGCCTCGATTGAATTAATAATAATAAAAATGCAGTCGAGGTGTGAAGGTTCCCTTGAGTCCTCTGCCCCAGAAACGTGAGCCAACACTTGGTGTAAACCAAACAGAAGGTTTATTGTATTTAGACAAAGAAAATGGGGGAACTTAATCTTCAGGAGAAGGCCACTAAAACAACAAACAAAAGATATTTACTGTTGGAAGGAGAACTAAATGACCTTTACGGGTAAAAGAAAAAGAAATCAACATGTCCTTCCCTCCACTCCCTGACTGACCAGAAACAGGGATGAACGAGTTGTAAAATAAAAAGGTGACTCAATCTCCCTACCGTTCCCCATAACGAATAAAAGAAAACATAAATGTAAGTTTTTACATATAATATCTTTTAATTACCGGAACAAAGTTACAAAGAAAAGTTTGAAGAAAAAGTCACTACATGATAGCAAACCTACTTGCTAATTTTTTACACCGAAGCACACACACACACAGAGACAAAAGATAGTCTTCAACAGACCGGGTCAACACACCAGTTTAACACTCAGTTTCTACAACAACACCAGTCTGGTGCAGGGGAGAAGTGAACCTCCTACAGGACCTCTGTGAAACACTCTCAGGTGTGGACTGAGCTGTAAGGAAAACCGAGTGAGGGAGAGACAGAACACATAACAAAAAACAATAATATTGAACAAAGTATAATACATATCAAAAACACTTTACATAATACGTCCTCAGGACATAACACACACACACACACACATACATATATATACACACACATATTGTGAGTGTGTGTACCGTCTGACTCAGCTCCTCCAGATGAATGTGTGTAGATTATGATGTTGTGCATCTGTTTTATTGTCAAACAATCTTATCTTACACAACACACCATTGTGTCTGTTTGAACGTTGGCATGTGGCCCTCCACCCGCACACACACACACACACACACACACACACACACACTCACGCACGGCTGCTGTCTCTATGGAAATGAAAAGCCTGTATTCTTTGTGAAAGGTTGTGTAAGGTCAGGCTTTTGGCTCCGCACAATAACTGGTGTCACATGCGGATGAACAAACGAGTTTTGATTGGCATTTCCAGTGTGTGTGGATGTGTGTATTCTGAACCTCGTCAGTCTGTGTTTTATATCTCACACACATCAGATCTACTCGACTATTGGACCTAAAATTAGATCTTACATTCCATCTGATGTTTATTTCTGAGTCCTCGCTCACGGCGTTCTCAGCAGAACTGCAGTCATTGGCTCCTGAAGCTGTCACTCGATAGCTTCTGCGTCCTGATTGGCTGAGGACTGGTGTTAAGCCCCTCCCACCAAGGCCTTTTGGCAGCTTTCACTTTAAATCTTTGAATCCATTATTATTTCACCAACCTACAGTCACGTGTGTGTGTGTGTGTGAATTCATGACCTTTATTTCTACAGCGCTTTATTTCTAATAACGATTGTTTGAAAGCAGCTTCACAGTAATGAACAGGAATAGAACAGAATCTTTTTTTTTTATTGTATCAGTATATTTTAGTATTTATATATATATATATATATATATATATATATATATATGTGTATTTTGCACCAGTATTAGTTTTTTTTTGTATATATTTTTTTGTATATGTGTGTGTGTGTGTGTATATGTGTATATATATATATATACACACATACATACAAAAATATATTTTAAAAAAACTAATACTGGTACAAAATAATTGTAAAAATTTTTTTATCTGTGCATTTTTTAAATATTTTGTATCATTATATTATTTTTTTTGTATTGAATCAGTATTTATTATTTTTTTTTACTTTTGACTTTTTTGTATGAGTATTTGTGTTTTTCTGCGGTCAGATCTGTTAAACGTGTCCTCTGTGAATCTCCCGCCAGGGTCGCGTGTCGTCCAGCGCTGGAGGTCAGGGGTCAGAAGGGAAGCTCAGCCGGACTCAGCAGCTCCGGACGCTGTTTAAGGAGTACGGGGCCGTCGGCGTCTCCTTCCACATCGGGATCTCCCTCATATCTCTGGGAATATTCTACCTCTCCGTATCCAGGTGAGATTCATGCCTTTAACCAATAACTGCAGTATTAATCCACCAAACTACAGTCACGTATATGTGTGTGTGAATTCATGACCTTTATTTCTACAGCGCTTTATTTCTAATAACGATTGTTTCAAAGCAGCTTCACAGTTATGAACAGGAATAGAACAGAATCAATGATTCAAACTCTACATCTTATTATTATTATTATTATTATTATTATTATTATTATTATTTTTGTGTCATTTCTTTTTTATTTTTTTTAGTGTTTTGTATCAATATTTTTTTATTTTGTATGTTTTGTATATATATATATACTTGTTGTGGTTTTTAGTATTTTGTATCAGTTTTTTTGGTGTTTTTTATATTTTGTATTAGTATGTTTGGTGTATTTTTTTGTTGTATTTTGTATCAGTATTTTTTTGGTATTGTCAGTACTTGTCAGTATTTTTTTAATTAGTATATATTTTATTATTTTGTATCTTGTCAGTATTATTTTGTATTTTTCAGTATTTTGTGTTTGTATTTTGTATCAGTATTTTTTAGCTTTTTTCAGCATTTTGTCAGTATTTTTGTATCAGTATTTTTTAAGTTTTTTTCAGTATTTTGTGTCAGTTTTTTTTCTTGTATTTTTCAGTACTTTGTATTGTGTCAGTATCTTTTATATTTTTTATCAGTATTGTTTTTTTCAGTATTTTTTGTATTTTGTATCAGTATTTGTTGTTTTTTTCCAGTATTTTTTCAGTATTTTTTGTATCTATTTTTGTGTTTTATTTCCAGTATTTTGTGTATCCGTATTTTATTTTTTTCAGTATTTTGTGTCAGTATTTTTTGTATTTTGTATCAGTATTTTAGTTTTTTCAGTATTTTTTCAGTATTTTTTTGTATTTTTCAGTATTTTGTATCAGTATTTTTTTGTATTTTTCAGGATTTTGTGTCAGTATTTTTTGTATTTTTCAGGATTTTGTCAGTATTTTTTGTATCAGTATTTTTTGTAGTTTTTTCAGTATTTTGTGTCAGTATATTTTGTATCAGCATTTCTTTTGTTATTTTGTCAGTATTTTTTGTATCTATCGGTATTTATTTATTTTTTTCAGTATTTTGTGTCAGTATTTTTTGTATTTTGTATCAGTGTTTTGTGTCAGTATATTTTGTATCATTTCTTTTATTTTGTCAGCATTTTTTGTATCAGTATTGTTTGGTGTTTTTTAAAATATTTTGTATTAGTATGTTTGGTGTATTTTGTATCAGTATTTTTTTTCCAGTATTTTGTGTCAGTATTTTTTGTATCAGTATTTTATTTGTTTTTTCAGTATTTTGTGTCAGTATATTTTGTATCAGTATTTTTGGGGGTTTCTTTTTATATTTTGTATTAGTATGTTTGCTGTATTTTGTCAGTATTTCTTTGTTTTTTTTCAGTATTTTGTGTCAGTATTTTTTAAAATATTTTGTATTAGTATGTTTGGTGTATTTTTTGTTTTTTTGTATCAGTATTTTTTTGTATTTTTCAGTATTTTGTGTCAGTATTTTTTTGTATTTTTCAGTATTTTGTGTCAGTATTTTTTCGTATTTTTCAGTATTTTGTGTCAGTATTTTTTGTATCAGTATTTTTTAGTTTTTTCCCCAGTATTTTGTCTCAGTATTTTTTGTATCAGTATTTTTTTAGTTTTCTCCCCAGTATTTTGTGTCAGTGTTTTTTGTATTTTGTATCAGTATATTTTTGGTATTTTGTCAGTATTTTCAGTATTTTGTGACAGTATTTTTTGTATCAGTATTTTTTGGTGTTTCTTTTTAATATTTTGTATTAGTATGTTTGTGTTTTTTGGGGTTTTTTTTATCAGTATTTTTTTGTATTTTTCAGTATTTTGTGTCAGTATTTTTTCGTATTTTTTGTCAGTATTTTTTGTATCAGTATTTTTTAGTTTTTTTTTCTTTCAGTATTTTGTGCCAGTATTTTTTGTATTTTGTATCAGTATTTTTTGGGGTATTTTGTCAGTATTTTCAGTATTTTGTGACCGTATTTTTTGTATCAGTATTTTTTTGGTGTTTCTTTTTAATATTTTGTATTAGTATGTTTGGTGTATTTTTGTATCAGTATTTGTATTTTTCAGTATTTTGTGTCAGTATTTTTTGTATTTTGTATCAGTATTTTTTTGGTATTTTGTCCGTATTTTCAGCATTTTGTATCAGTATTTTTTGGTGTTTTTTTATATTTTGTATTAGTATGTTTGGTGTATTTTTTTGTTGTTGTTGTATTTTGTATCAGTATTTTTTTGTTTTGTTTTTTCAGTATTTTGTGTCAGTATTTTTGGTTTTTTTTTATTTTGTATTAGTATGTTTGGTGTATTTTGTATCAGTATTTTTTTTTATTTTGTGTCAGTATTCTTTTGTTTTTTTCAGTATTTTGTGTCAGTATTTTTTGTATTTTGTATCAGTATTCTTTTGGTTTTTTTCAGTATTTTGTGTCAGTATTTTCAGTATTTTATGACAGTATTTTTGGTGTTTTTTTAAATATTTTGTATTAGTATGTTTGGTGTATTTTTTGTATTTTGTATCAGTATTTTTTTTGTATTGTGTCAGTATTTTTTAGTTTTTTTTTCAGTATTTTGTGTCAGTATTTTTTGTATTTTGTATCAGTATTCTTTTGGTTTTTTTCAGTATTTTGTGTCAGTATTTTCAGTTTTTTTTTAGTGTTTGTTGTATTTTGTATCAGTATTTTTGTTTTTTTTTCAGTATTTTGTGTTAGTATTTTTGTATTTTGTATCAGTATTTTTAAGTATATAACTTATTGGGGGTTTCTTTTTATATTTTGTATTAGATGTTTGCTGTATTTTGTATCAGTATTTTTTTGTTTTTTTCAGTATTTTGTGTCAGTATTTTTTTGGTGTTTCTTTTAAATATTTTGTATTAGTATGTTTGGTGTATTTTGTATCAGTATTTTTTTTTATTTTTCAGTATTTTTTTTTCCAGTATTTTTTGTATTTTTCAGTATTTTTTTTTTATCAGTATTTTTTAGTTTTTTTTCAGTATTTTGTGTCAGTATTTTTTTGGTATTTTGTCAGTATGTTCAGTATTTTGTGACAGTATTTTTTGTATCAGTATGTTTTGGTGTTTTTAATATTTTGTATTAGTATGTTTGGTGTATTTTTTTGTATTTTGTATCAGTATTTTTTGTATTTGTCAGTATTTTGTGTCAGTATTTTTTGTATTTTGTATCAGTATTTTTTTGGGTATTTTGTCAGTATTTTGTTACAGTATTTTTTTGTAGTGTTTTTTTGTATTTTGTATCAGTATTTTTTGGTGTTTTTTTATATTTTGTAGTAGTATGTTTGGTGTATTTTTTTGTTGTTGTATTTTGTATCAGTATTTTTTTGTTTTTTTCAGTATTTTGTGTCAGTATTTTTGGTGTTTTTTAAAATTTTGTATTAGTATGTTTGGTGTATTTTTTTGTATTTTTCAGTATTTTGTGTCAGTATTTTTTTGTTTTTTTTCAGTATTTTGTGTCAGTATTTTTTGTATTTTGTATCAGTATTCTTTTAGTTTTTTCAGTATTTTGTGTCAGTATTTTTGTATTTTGTATCAGTATTTTTAAGTATATAACTTATTGGGGGTTTCTTTTTATATTTTGTATTAGATGTTTGCTGTATTTTGTATCAGTATTTTTTTGTTTTTTTCAGTATTTTGTGTCAGTATTTTTTTGGTGTTTCTTTTAAATATTTTGTATTAGTATGTTTGGTGTATTTTGTATCAGTATTTTTTTGCATTTTTCTGAATTTTTTGTCAGTATTTTTCAGTATTTTGTGTCAGTATTTTTTGTATTTTGTATCAGTATTTTTTTTTGTATTTTGTCAGTATGTTCAGTATTTTGTGACAGTATTTTTTTGTATCAGTATTTTTTGGTGTTTCTTTTTAATTTTTGTATTAGTATGTTTGGTGTGTTTTTTTGTATTTTGTATCAGTATTTTTTGTATTTTTCAGTATTTTGTCAGTATTTTTTGTATTTTGTATCAGTATTTTTTTGTTTTTTTCAGTATTTTGTGTCAGTATTTTTTTGGTGTTTCTTTTAAATATTTTGTATTAGTATGTTTGGTGTATTTTGTATCAGTATTTTTTTTTATTTTTCAGTATTTTTTTTTCCAGTATTTTTTGTATTTTTCAGTATTTTTTTGTATCAGTATTTTTTAGTTTTTTTTCAGTATTTTGTGTCAGTATTTTTTTGGTATTTTGTCAGTATGTTCAGTATTTTGTGACAGTATTTTTTGTATCAGTATGTTTTGGTGTTTTTAATATTTTGTATTAGTATGTTTGGTGTATTTTTCAGTATTTTTTGTATTTGTCAGTATTTTGTGTCAGTATTTTTTGTATTTTGTATCAGTATTTTTTTGGGTATTTTGTCAGTATTTTGTTACAGTATTTTTTTGTAGTGTTTTTTTGTATTTTGTATCAGTATTTTTTGGTGTTTTTTTATATTTTGTAGTAGTATGTTTGGTGTATTTTTTTGTTGTTGTATTTTGTATCAGTATTTTTTTGGTTTTTTTCAGTATTTTGTGTCAGTATTTTTGGTGTTTTTTAAAATTTTGTATTAGTATGTTTGGTGTATTTTTTTGTATTTTTCAGTATTTTGTGTCAGTATTTTTTTGTTTTTTTTCAGTATTTTGTGTCAGTATTTTTTGTATTTTGTATCAGTATTTTTAAGTATATAACTTATTGGGGGTTTCTTTTTATATTTTGTATTAGATGTTTGCTGTATTTTGTATCAGTATTTTTTTGTTTTTTTCAGTATTTTGTGTCAGTATTTTTTTGGTGTTTCTTTTAAATATTTTGTATTAGTATGTTTGGTGTATTTTGTATCAGTATTTTTTTGCATTTTTCTGAATTTTTTGTCAGTATTTTTCAGTATTTTGTGTCAGTATTTTTTGTATTTTGTATCAGTATTTTTTTTGTATTTTGTCAGTATGTTCAGTATTTTGTGACAGTATTTTTTTGTATCAGTATTTTTTGGTGTTTCTTTTTAATTTTTTGTATTAGTATGTTTGGTGTGTTTTTTTGTATTTTGTATCAGTATTTTTTGTATTTTTCAGTATTTTGTCAGTATTTTTTGTATTTTGTATCAGTATTTTTTTGTTTTTTTATATTTTGTAGTAGTATGTTTGGTGTATTTTTTTGTTGTTGTATTTTGTATCAGTATTTTTTTGTTTTTTTCAGTATTTTGTGTCAGTATTTTTGGTGTTTTTTAAAAATTTTGTATTAGTATGTTTGGTGTGTTTTTTTTGTATTTTGTGTCAGTTATTTTTTTGTTTTTTTTCAGTATTTTGTGTCAGTATAAGTATAAGTATAGTATTTGTCAGTATAAATATTTGTATAAGTATATTTGTGTTTTGTATCAGTTTTTTTCACAAATTTTTGTATCAGCATTTTGAATATTTTGTATCTTTATTTTTTTAGTGTTTTATATCAGTATTTTATCCTGTATTTTGAATCTATCTTTTTGTGCATATTTTATATATATATATATATATATATATATATATATATATATGTATATGTAAATTCATAACGTTTTTGTGTTGTTTTTTTTGTCTGAGTGTCAAAAGAATTCATATAAATTGAAAGATATCATTGTCATTAAATGCATTTTTCCCCACACAGACTGATCCTCAAATCACCTTCTCAGAACTCTTCACACAGTGATCAAAGTATTAACATATGACTGTGTGTGTGTGTGTTCTCAGCGGGCTGGACGTGGCGTCTCTGCTGTGTAAGCTGGGCTTCAGTGAGTCGGTGGTTCAGTCCAAGATGGCCGCCGGCACGAGCACGTTTGTTCTGGCGTACGCCGTACACAAGCTCTTCGCGCCGCTGCGCATCAGCATCACACTGGTGTGTGTGCCGTTCATCGTCAGACACCTCAGGAAGACGGGACTCTTCAAACCCAGAACATCCGGCCCGTGAGCCTCAGAAACACACACTCAGAAACACACACATAAGCTTCTCTAATGCCTTCTCAGAGCATTTCACTGGTAATGAACTCACTACAGGAACTGGGAGATTCACAAATAATGCATCCGTGCATTTATTAAGACAGTACAGTACCTCTTTTGGACAGATGATGGTAACGTTAGGTTCTGTGTGTGCATTTACACACATGACCAACTCTAAACATGATGTTCCTCAGTGTTGTGCGGATAAACGAGTGTAACTGAGGAAGATCATGATGTTCTTGTGCAGATAAACGAGTGTAACTGAGGAAGATCATGATGTTCTTGTGCAGATAAACAAGTGTAACTGAGGAAGATGATGATGTTCCTCAGTGTTGTGCAGATAAACAAGTGTAACTGAGGAAGATGATGTTCTCCTGATGATCTTTGAGTGCCTCGTCTGATGTAGGAACGATCAGGTCTTTCGTGAATGTTCTTTAGTTTTAACCCTTAAATGTCGAGATTATATCAACTGTGATTGTTGTAAGTGTAGATTGAACCGTTGATGAAGGACTGGTTTGTCTTTTTCTAAGACAGTTGCATTCATTTAATTCGCACTAATGCTAACAATGGATTTTCAGGAATTTTTTTTGTGTGACTGTTAATTATATTGAAAATCTGATTGTGTAATATTGCACAGACAATGCTATATTTGACTACATATAATTATAAAATAAAATATTTGCCCAATAATGACTAGCCAGATTGTGTTTTTACATAAATGCTTTATGATTATTTGACCTTTCATGATTATTTATGACTACTCTGATTCTCGTCATCATATTTGAACCATCAAAATGACAATATTCTGCACAATGTAGTGATCCTGCGGTATTTCTCACATTTCAGGGCAAATAAACTGATTCTCAGGCCATACTGTAGATGGAGCTGCAGTTTCATGAACACATGGAACAAAAATTGAGCCGAATTTTTTGCAAGATTTGAGGTGGGATGTGAGATCACAAAGATGTGATATGTTTGTTTAAATGTTATTTTTAAACACTTGAAACAGTCGTTTTCACAAACTCACAGCATTTTTTAGGTAATTATTATTTACTTCAAACTTGCAAGTTCATGCTTACAAGATATGACAATTCCAAAAATATCTGAATATTCTCCTATCATATTTCCTTGGTAAAAGTACTTTGAATTTACACAAATCACGTCATCATATAATTCATAAATGTGTGCATTATGACCTTCCTTCAGATGTTCTTTGAAAGTAAAGGGCAATAAAAAAAAAATTGAGAAAATGTTTTTGCTGGGTAATATGTATTTGTATTTACACACATTGCACAAAAGAAACTACAATCACAAACCACAACATTAAGTCAGTTTGTTCTCATATCAGCAATATCATAAAAACTGATCTACAAAACAAAATACACCAATATATCGCTAAGTTCACACAAAATGTTAATGTTCATGTGTTGTTCCAGCAGGTGTCAGTGTTTCATCAGAACAATCTCATAATTCTGTTTCTGAATATTATATTCCTCTGTGCAGGGAATCAAGAATGAATGTGTTATCATAGAAAGACACTGTCATATTAATTCCTGAAGTGAAGGATGATATCAGTTTAGCATGTTTATTATATAAAAGAACATTATACATCATAGTTAATACTGATTTAATGACTCAAGTTAAATTGTGCTCATCTTCAAAGTATATTTATTTACAATATTGATCTTTTAGTGCACTTAATGCATGAGTTCAAAAGTCATTTATCAATTTCTACAGGCCTTATACAGTACAGAACGATTCAAAGCAGATTCACAGAAATAAAAACAGGAACATTACAGACAAACTATCAAATATGAGACTAATTCAATTTCAAAATATGTAAAATTCATGAAAATGCTAAAACTTTATTACACTTTTTTTAAGGTGTCTTTGTTACAGTGCAATTATGCATAATTTATAGATATTACTATAGTTATAGTAAGGACACTGTAAAACAGGGTTAAACATTTTATTTGAATCCTTACATATATATATCTATAGATTCAAATTAAATGCAGAAGACGCAGCTGATCTACACAGTACATACATTACACACACACACACACACACACACACACATATACACATACATATAAACATACATATACACACATACATATATACACATATACACATACACATACATATTCACACATACATCTATACACACATACATATATACATATACATATACATATATAAACATACATATACACAAACACATACACATATATATACACACATACATCTACATATACACATACATATTGACACATACATATACACACACATACTGTACACACATATACACATATATAAACAACATACATATACACATATACATATAGACATACATATACACATACATATACACATATACATGTATAAACATACATATACACATACACACATACATATAGACATACATATACACACATACATATATACACATACATATATAGACATACATATACACATACATATATAAACATACGTATACACACATACATATTTACACATATACATACATATACACATACATATATAGACATACATATATACACATACATATATAGACATACTTATACACATACATATTTACACATACATACATATACACATACATATATAGACATACATATACACGCATACATATATACACATATACACATACATATATAGACATACTTATACACATACATATACACATACATATATAGACATACATATACACGCATACATATATACACATATACATACATATATAGACATACTTATACACACATACATATTTACACATATACATAGACATACATATACACATACATATACACATATACATATAGACATACAGTACTGTGCAAAAGTTTTAGATCGGTAAGATTTTTTATGTTTTTAAAAGAAGTCTCTTCTGCTCACCAAGGCTGCCATTATTTGATAAAAAATACAAAAAAAACAGTAATATTGTGAAATATTATTACAATTTAAAACAGCTGTTTTCTATGTGAATATATAGTAAAGTGTAATTTATTCCTGTGATCAAAGCTGAATTTTCATCATCATTACTCCAGTCTTCAGTGTCACATGATCCTTCAGAAATCAGGATAATATGATTTGATGCTCAAAAAACATTCATTATTATTTTCAATGTTGAAAACAGTTGTGTACAATTTTTTTTCCAAAATTCTTTGATTAGAAAGTTCAAAAGAATCATATTTATGTATGATTTTCTTTAGATTTTCTGTCTAAAAGTGACCAAAATACATTTAACTCCAGCTCACCATCGGTGTCGCCAAACTGCTCCGTCTCCAAAACGTTCGTACGCATGGGTCATAGTTTGCGTGCAGATGCGCAAATTTTCCCGTCAAGTTTGTTTTTATAAATCACAACTTATGCGTCGGAAGTGGCTTACGCATCTTTCAGGGCCCGTTTTGTGTGTACGCAACGGTTATAAATGAGGCCCCAGGTGACTGTGGGGGCCATTTTAGTACAGTGAACTCATTGTCATGTTCAAGAAACCAATTTGAAATGATTCGAGCTTTGTGACATGGTGCACTATCCTGCTGGAAGTAGCCATCAGAGGATGGGTACATGGTGGCCATAAAGGGATGGACATGGTCAGAAACAATGCTCAGGTAGGCAGTGGCATTTAAACGATGCCCAATTGGCACTAAGGGGCCTAAAGTGTGCCAAGAAAACATCCCCCACACCATTACACCACCACCAGCAGCCTGACAGTGGTAACAAGGCATGATGGATCCATGTTCTCATTCGGTTTACGCCAAATTCTGACTCTACCATCTGAATGTCTCAACAGAAATCGAGACTCATCAGACCAAGCAACATTTTTCCAGTCTTCAACTGTCCAATTTTGGTGAGCTCTTGCAAATTGTAGCCTCTTTTTCCTATTTGTAGTGGAGATGAGTGGTACCCGGTGGGTTCTTCTTCTGCTGTTGTAGCCCATCCGCCTCAAGGTTGTGTGTGTTGTGGCTTCACAAATGCTTTGCTGCATACCTCGGTTGTAATGAGTGGTTATTTCAGTCAAAGTTGCTCTTCTATCAGCTTGAATCAGTCGGCCCATTCTCCTCTGACCTCTAGCATCAACAAGGCATTTTCGCCCACAGGACTGCCGCATACTGGATGTTTTTCCCTTTTCACACCATTCTTTGTAAACCCTAGAAATGGTTGTGCGTGAAAATCCCAGTAACTGAGCAGATTGTGAAATACTCAGACCGGCCCGTCTGGCACCAACAACCATGCCACGCTCAAAATTGCTTAAATCACCTTTCTTTCCCATTCTGACATTCAGTTTGGAGTTCAGGAGATTGTCTTGACCAGGACCACACCCCTAAATGCATTGAAGCAACTGCCATGTGATTGGTTGATTAGATAATTGCATTAATGAGAAATTGAACAGGTGTTCCTAATAATCCTTTAGGTGAGTGTATGTAGACATACATATACACACATACACATACACATATAGACATACACATAAATATACACATACCCTGTACATATACACATTAATATACATACAGACATATACACGTATATACATAAATACACATACATATATACATACAAAAATACACACATACACATACGGTACATACCTACAGAAAACCACAGTGTGTGTGTTTGAGTGTGGGAGTGTTAGAGTGAGAGAGAGAGAGAGAGCGTGCGTGTGTGTGTGTGTGTGAGAGTGTACAGACTGGTCCTGTGAGGCTCATTATCCAGCAATGGTGGGTCGTGTGTGTGTGTGTGTGTGTGAGTGTCCCCTCTATGGCCCTCATGGCGATGTACAAATTGGTGACAGTGATCGGCCGCTGTCAGAAAGAGCTTTTCTAAAGCACACAGAAGACGAGACTCATGGGAAACACTCGGGACACCAGATATAACAATATGGAGCGAGTTTTGGAGAGTTTTCATACGACAGGAAAACAACACACTCGAGTCAGATCCCAGTGAACGGTCAGTGTGTCAACATGAGAACATCTCACACACTCACGCTTACAACATTTGGTCATTTCATTTAAGAGGAATCCTTACTTTAAAAGTGTGATTTCTAGACCTGGAAAAGTCATGAGATATAATAAAATGGAATAAAGTCACTTGAATATGAATTCCTGAAGGATGATATCAGTTTAGCATATTTATTATATAAAAGAACATTATACATCTTAGTTAATACTGATTTAATGACTTGAGTTAAATTATGCTCATCTTCAAAGTATATTTATTTACAATATTGATCTTTCTTTAGTGCACTTTATACATGAGTTCAAAAGTCATTTTTCAGTTTCTATAGGCGTTATACAGAACAGAACGATTCAAAGCAGATTCACAGAAATAAAAACAGGAACATTACAGACATTAATGATGCAAACTTCATCTAATATTCTAGTTAAGAAAAATGTATTTTGAAAAAACTTGGTTACACTTCTTAAGGTGTCTTTGTTACAGTGCGTATTTACAGCTATTACTATAGTTATAGTGAGGACTGTAAAATAATGTGCTAAACATTTTATTTGAATCCTTACATACATACATATATATATATATATATATATATATATATATATAGTGACCTACAAGTCATGTAGTGACCCCGGATCCACACACACCTGATCATAAGAAATACAGTAGATATTGAAAAAAAGATAAAATTCACATGTTATTCAGACACGGTTTTAGTGACTATCCGGATATCTGTGACTTCATCCACATTGAATTATCTAAAAAATATAATGTGAGGATCTGAAAGTCGACCACGCTTTTGACCAAAAACGTAAAGTGAGAAAGATCTAAGAAAGATCGTTAGCGGACGAGTGATCGCATTCCTCTCGTTTATAAACATGATTAAAAGATGAGAGGAAGATGAAGGTGAAGTTCTGAGAAATCACACGCCATCAAACGCCTGCGAGTCAATCACTCTCTTCCTCACTCGTCCCCCTTCACCATTATCTCTCCATGTGCACTTCTGTCATCTGTGCATTGTGTGTGTGTGTGCGCGTGCATACCCCACACACACACTCACATAAACTCACTCACACACACACTCACGCGCACACACATCACACAAACAAACAAACACTCACTCACTAACTCACCCACACACAAACAGAAACTCACTCACTCACACACACACACACTCACTCACACACATATAAACAGAAACTCACTCACACACACATACACTCACTCACACACACACTCACACACAAAGAGAAACTCACTAACACACACACACACTCCCTAACTCACACACACATTTAAATGTGCCACTCTCACAGGACGAGATATATATTTTCCACTACATTCCTCTGCAGATTTGCCTGAATATTGCAGTTATTGTAGGTTTGAGAGCTGCAGTACGAGCTGTTCCAGCGCTGAATAAAGGGGAATAAAGCATAAAGTCATGTCAGTGTTTTCTGACAGCTCGGGGTGTGTGTGTGTGTGTACCTGATTTTAACCCACCACCGATTCCATCGGCAGACAAACACACACCGCATCACGGACATCATCAGTCGATATATTCACAACAGAGAGAAGAAACACACTTTACAATAAAGACTCATTTTAACATTAGTGTTGCAGTGTAATTATACACTTAAAGGATTAGTTCACTTCAGAATTGTAATTCCCTGATGATTTCCTCACTCCCACGTCATCCAAGATGTTCATGTCTTTCTTTCTTCAGTGGAAAAGAAATGAAGGTTTTTGAGGAAAACATTCCAGGATTTCCTCCATATAGTGTCTTCAATGGGGTCCAACGGGTCGAAGGTCCAGATGTGAGTTTCAGTGCAGCTTCAAAGTCTCGACACGATCCAGCCGAGGAATAAGAGTCTCATCTACACAAACCAGCGACATTTATAACACAATACACATTTCTATACTTTTAACCACTAATGCTGGTCTTGCAGTCGCTGTGATGCGACACACATTACGTCATCAGGGTGAAAGGTCAAGTGTGACGTAGGCGTAAGAACAGACGGTCAGAAGCCATTTACAAAAAATAACTGATTCAAAATAAAAGGTTCACAAGTACACTTAATGTGAGTGTATTGTATATTACTGTACATGTACTTACTATAGTAATAACAATAAATTATGCATAATTACAAGTAACTAAGCCAAACCATAACTCTATAGTAAGTACATGCATGCAGTTAATTAATATTACGTCACCTTAAAATAAAGTGTAATTAATAAATGCTGTATGTGTATTTTTCATGGTTCATGTTAACTATTGATCGAAATGCTTAAAACAAGAACAAATGTGCTATTATATGACATGCATTAGTTATGTATTACTACTATATATATATATAGAACTTAGTTTTTAGAGCTGTGCAATAATAAATTTTTGCAACAATATAAACAATTATATCAACCGCTATACTGTACGTGTATATACTTCTAATAGTTGTTTAATTTTTTATTCAAATCATTTATAATAAGTGTATCTGCTGCTGGTGATTGTAATAATTTATTCAATCATAAACAAAACGTATTGCATCGAGTTAATGTGATGTTTCTGATCAGCTGGTTTAGTTTCTCCTGTGGCCTGTAGGTGGCGCTCACATTCCTCTTCACACTGTAACTGCCACCTCACACACTCCTCAAACACTCCGCAACGCAAACAGACACACAATTTCTTTCAATTAGCACGAGTCGGGCAGCTCAATAAATTTCAGTTTGTCGTGAGAGACGCGAGAGCGCTGTACTTCGACTCGCCGCAAATGAAGAGTAATGTGAGAGAGAGCGTGAGCTTTACCTCTTCAGCCTGCTAACCAGACACACACAGATGACCCTCACACACACACACACACACACACACACACACACACCAGCAGTCTCAGACCGTGAGAGTTCATCGAGACGAGAATAAACGAGATCATCTCAGAAGACAGAAGACACCAGATGAGTGAAGGTCTGATGCCTCTCGCCTTCAGGTTTCTTCATAATGATGAAGATATTGAGCGTTTCTCCTGGAATGAAAGACATCTGTCACGGATCGGGGCTCTTTCCTCTCTAAAGGAGCGTAATATCAATAATATTAACTTCAGCACATAATAAACCCGCGGCTTGGACACTGCAGCCACACGCAGATCTTCCACTACTGAGAGAAGGTGCTGGGAATCGATTTTGCAATGAAAAATACGGATCGGCGGATCATTGCGATTTGCCTGAAGAAGATGATGATGATGATGATGAGGATGAAGAAGAAGAAGAAGAAGAAGAAGAAGAAGATGATGATGATGATGATGATGAGGATGATGAAGAAGCTGATGATGAAGAAGATGATGATGATGAGGATGATGAAGAAGAGGATGATGAAGAAGCTGATGATGAAGAAGATGATGATGATGATAAAGAAGAAGATGATGATGAAGAAGATGATGATGAAGAAGAAGATGAGGATGATGAAGATGATGATGATGAGTAAGAAGATGATGAAGAAGATGAGGATGATGAAGATGATGATGATGAGTAAGAAGAAGATGATGAAGAAGATGAGGATGATGATGAAGAAGATGAGGATGATGATGAAGGAGATGAGGATGATGATGAAGAAGATGAGGATGATGATGAAGGAGATGAGGATGATGATGAAGATGATGAGGATGATGATGAAGAAGATGATGATGATGATGAAGGAGATGAGGATGATGAAGATGATGATGAAGGAGATGAGGATGATGAAAAAGATGATGATGATGATGATGATGATGATGATGAAGGAGATGAGGATGATGAAGAAGATGAGGATGATGAAGAAGATGATGATAAGGATGATGAGGATGATGAAGAAGATGAGGATGATGATGATGATAATGAAGAAGAAGAAGATGATGATGATGATGATGATGATGATGATGATGATGATGATGAAGATGACGATGAAGGAGATGAGGATGAGGATGATGAAGAAGATAATGATGATGAAGAAGATGAGGATGATGAATAAGAGGATGATGATGAAGATGATCATGATGAGGATGATTATGAAGAAGATGATGATGACGATGATGATATCCTTCAGAACCCATGATCCACCAATCGATGTTACTATAACCTGCACAAAAACAAACACATTGTTTCACACACATATATTCATTTTTAAATGTATATATATATATATTGGCCAAAATTTTCATATCGGTGCATCCCTAATATATATATCTATACACTAAACAACATTTTTTTGCCTAAAAAAAGGTCCCCATTTTTCATGAGCTGAACTCAAAGATCTCAGACTTTTTCTATGTACACAAAAGGCCTATTTCTCTCAAATATTGTTCATAGATCTGTCTACATCTGTGTTAGTGAGCACTTCTCCTTAACCGAGATCATCATCCCCCTCACAGGTGTGGCGTATCAAGATTACACAGCATGATTATTGCACAGGTGTGCCTTAGGCTGTCCACAATAAAAGGTGCCGTTTTAGCACACAGCACAATGCCACAGATGTCGTGGGTTTTGAGCGTGTGATTGGCAGCTGACCACAGGAGTGTCCACCAGAGCTGTTGTCTGTGAATTGAATGAGAGAGTTTGAATTGAATTTCTCTACTATAAGGCCGTTTGTCCACCAAAGCGGGTTTTTTTTTTTTCAAGCGGCTGGCATATTTTTTCAGTTGTTTTCAATGGTCATTTATGAAAATGATATGAAAAGTTATGAAGAGTATAAGTTATATTTTTGTTGTTTATTGTTGCATTTCTCTGTGTTTCTCTGCATGTGCTGAGAGGAACATGAGCTGACCGTCTGATTAAAACAGAAGAGCTGCATGAAAATACAGCGGAAAATAGAAAAGAGAGAGAAAGAGACGAGCAAATATATACCTGTATGATGTTCCCTGTGGGCGTCAGTGAGACCCGTCACGACTCAACCAACAAACACAACATCACTCACAGAGAGAGAGAGAGAGAGAGAGAGAGAGAGAGGGATATATATATACAGAGAAAGGGATAGAGAGAGAGAGCGAGAGGGATAGAGAGAGAGAGAGAGAGAGAGAGGGATAGAGAGAGAGAGAGAGAGGGATAGAGAGAGAGAGAGAGAGAGAGAGGGATAGAGAGAGAGAGAGAGAGGGATAGAGAGAAGGAAAGAGAGAGAGAGAGAGAGGGGGATAGAGGGGGATAGAGAGAGAGAAGGATAGAGAGAGAGAGAGGGATAGAGAGAGAGAGAGAGAGAGAGAGAGAGAGAGAGGGATAGAGAGAGAAGGAAAGAGAGAGAGAGAGAGAGAGAGAGAGAGAGAGAGAGAGGGGATAGAGGGGGATAGAGAGAGAGAAGGATAGAGAGAGAGAGAAGGATAGAGAGAGAGAGAGAGAGGGATAGAGAGAGAGAAGTATAGAGAGAGAGGGATAGAGAGAGAGAGAAGGATAGAGAGAGAGAGAGAGAGAGAGAGAGAGAGAGAGAGAGAGAGAGAGAGAGAGAGAGAGAGAGAGAGAGAGAGAAAATTCAGTTTGTAATGACTTCTCCACACAACACCTTCATGTAATTCCATTATGGATTTTGCCATAAAGTGATAAATTCATTATTCCGGTGGACAGTAAAAAGCAGCAATAACATCCTCTAATATGCACATTATTCATCGCGTTACTCCGAGGGCTGATTTCTCTTTCGGAGTGTGATGGGAACGGGATGCATTGTTCTAAAAACTGAATTAGCAACGGCGTCCCGTCACTTTAGCGCAGCGGCTAATGCGGACTCGCGGCGCTGAGGCTCTTCGCCATCATCCGTTTAAAAGGGTTTTCCTGAAAGACATGAAAGGCTGGGGTTTATGACACCGACACCAGAGATCTGGGGGTCATGTGATCAAGACACTCACGGGTCACGAGTTGAGAACAGGGCAAATTTACATGGGATATTATTTGTTTTGCTGCATAACTTTCAGTATTAATTATTGTGTATCATATTAGATTTTTTTTCTGAAAAAATTCTATATATAAAATGTAGTTTTTTGATGTTGAGTGTTGCAGTGTGTCAAAGAGTTTATTTAATTTTATTTGATCATATTTTTTGATCGAGTTTTACTTCCTTAAATTCAAATTACAATTCTACAAATTCAGTTCAAATTCAAATTTAATATTATTTATTGTAGCCTACATGTCTATATATATGTATAAACAATAAGTATTTTTTTATTTATTTTAACAATTATTTTTTAACAGATAATATGCATATTACACACAAACACACACACACATTTATATATAGTGTATTTTTTCATTTTTGACATGTATATAACTGCAAAGACATTATTATTATATATACTGTAATAATTATTGCTAATGCACAATACTGGGAATAAAATAAATAGTGTGGATTGTTAAAGGCTGTGAGGCTGAACAGTGTTTGTTAAGTGTGTGTGTGTGTGTGTGTTTGTGAGCTGAAGTTTGTGTTGGTGTGTGTGTGTGTGAGCTGAAGCTTGTGTTGGTATGTGTGTGTGAGCTGAAGTTTGTGTTGGTGCGTGTGTGTGTGTGTGTGTATGTGTGTGTGTGTGTGTGTGAGAGAGAGCTGAAGCTTGTGTTAGTGTGTGTGTGTGTGTGTGTGTGTGTGTGTGTTTGTAAACTGAAGCTTGGTGTGTGTGTGTGGCTGTGTGTGTGTGAGCTGAAGCTTGGTGGCTGTGTGTGTGTGTGTGTGTGTGAGCTGAAGCTTGGTGTGTGTGTGTGTGGCGCTGTGTGTGTGTGTGTGTGTGTGTGAGAGCTGAAGCTTGTGTTAGTGTGTGTGTGTGTGAGCTGAAGCTTGGTGTGTGTGTGTGGCTGTGTGTGTGTGTGTGAGCTGAAGCTTGGTGTGTGTGTGTGGCTGTGTGTGTGTGTGTGTGTGTGTGTGTGTGTGTGTGTGTGTGTGTGTGTGAGAATCCAGTGTCACTCATGAATGCGACTTCACTGTGAAACTCACAGAACTGTTGATTCTTCAGTCTCAGAGTCACAGATGCTTCAGTTCTTCACAGCTGTACATCAGCCGTCCGCTGCTTCTCCGTCTGTCCCCTGCATTTCAAATAATTCATTAACAATTTCATTCTTAAGAAAAACATATTTTTATGCAAATGAGATCAGATGTGGTGTTCTTTTAAATTACCTCTGAAAGCATCAGCCTGTGATGAGAAACACAATCTGACTCACGCTGGACAAACTTTCACAGCATCTCCTTTTCTCTTGCTTACCATCACAAATTAATCTGTAGAACCAGTGAGACACGTCTCTCTCTCTCTCTCTCTCTCTCTCTCTCTCGCACACACACACACACGCGCACACACACACACACACACACACACACACACACACACACACACACACCTCCGTGCATTCCTCACCTGTTCAAACATTTATTGCCACAGTGTGTGAAGTGTAATGCTAAAACACTTGAGCATTGATGAGGTGATGTGTGAGGTCATGTGATGCGTCTCTGAGGTCATGTATGAGGTCATGTGATGCGTCTCTGAGGTCATGTGACACCTGATGGAAAGATTTCACACTGTTGAAGTTACAGAACAGAAATTAACAATGGATTTCGGTTATAAATACATTCTTTTAGGTCTTTGTAGAGAAGGTGGAACGTTCTGGCAAGGTTTTCTCAAAGTAATGATCAAACGTTCTTTTAGTAACACAGTAACGCTCATTCATTAATAATGTTCTCAAAACCTTAGGACAAAAACATTATTTATACATCGTTCTTGGAGCGTTTTTTCCTGAAATGCTTCAGTTGCATGTTCATCTAATGTTGAATGTACATTCAAAAGAAACGATCAGAGAACATTCAAAAGTAACGATCAGAGAACATTCAAAAGTAACGATCAGAGAACATTCAAAAGTAACGATCAGAGAACATTCAAAAGTAACGATCAGAGAACATTCAAAAGTAACGATCAAAGAACATTTAAAAGTAACGATCATCAAAAGTAACGACCAGAGAACATTCAAAAGTAACGATCAAAGAACATTTAAAAGTAACGATCAGAGAACATTCAAAAGTAACGATCAGAGAACATTCAAAAGTAACGATCAGAGAACATTCAAAAGTAACGATCAGAGAACATTCAAAAGTAACGATCAGAGAACATTCAAAAGTAACGATCAGAGAACATTCAAAAGTAACGATCAGAGAACATTCAAAAGTAACGATCAGAAAACATTCAAAAGTAACGATCAGAGAACATTTAAAAGTAACGATCAGAGAACATTTAAAAGTAACGATCAAAGAACATTTAAAAGTAACGATCAAAGAACATTTAAAAGTAACGTTCAGAGAACATTCAAAAGTAACGATCAAAGAGCATTTAAAAGTAACGATCAGAGAACATTCAAAAGTAACGATCAGAGAACATTCAAAAGTAACGATCAGAGAACATTCAAAAGTAACGATCAGAGAACATTCAAAAGTAACGATCAGAGAACATTCAAAAGTAACGATCAGAGAACATTCAAAAGTAACGATCAGAGAACATTCAAAAGTAACGATCAAAGAGCATTTAAAAGTAACGATCAAAGAACATTTAAAAGTAACGATCAGAGAACATTTAAAAGTAACGTTCAGAGAACATTCAAAAGTAACGATCAAAGAGCATTTAAAAGTAACGATCAAAGAACATTTAAAAGTAACGATCAAAGAACATTTAAAAGTAACGTTCAGAGAGCATTCAAAAGTAACGATCAAAGAGCATTTAAAAGTAACGATCAAAGAACATTTAAAAGTAACGATCAAAGAACATTTAAAAGTAACGTTCAGAGAACATTCAAAAGTAACGATCAAAGAGCATTTAAAAGTAACGATCAAAGAACATTCAAAAGTAACGATCAAAGAACATTTAAAAGTAATGATCAGAGAACATTTAAAAGTAACGATCAGAGAACATTCAAAAGTAACGATCAGAGAACATTCAAAAGTAACGATCAAAGAACATTTAAAAGTAACGATCGCAAATGTTTCGCCTCAAAGTCTGAAATAATTGTAAGTCAATACAATGTTGTTAACATGTTCTAGCAAGTTTGCAGGTTGATAACTTGTTTTAGCAGCATGTTTGTGATGACTGATGTTACTCTAGTCAAGTGCAGATGTAGGAGAAGCAACGGCTCCACCATAGCAATGTATTAGACATTTTAGATTTTCAAGAAGTCATCAATTTTACCAATATTTGAAATACAATTTCAAAAATATTTGGCTACGAATATTTTTCTACTAAAATTCTATTAACCTTTACATTGCTTTAATGCGTTACTATTTTGATGTGTCATATTTCTGCACGGAGGCAGCAGCATCAGGTAAACGCTCTCATAACACACACACACACACACTCTCTCTCTCTCTCTCTCTGTCACTCTCACATGCACGCACGCCACACACACACTCTCTCTCTCTCTCTCAGTCACTCTCACACGCACGCACATACAACCTGTCATTCTTCAGTCTGTGTAAACATCGATACATTTCTCAGAAAAGTAATTTCTTCAAGTCTTTGACGTCACATCGCCTCCATTTCAACAATGGAAACTTGCCGCTCGATAAAAAAGAGGATTCCTTAAAAGTGTTCCTTTCTTCGCATCCATAAAAGAGGTAAAACTACAGTGATGCGTTACAGCAAGAGTTTACATCGACATGCACTTTACATTTATCGCTATAGCAGTCTGTGGTCAGTTACACACACACACACACACAGTCAGTCACCTGAACCTAAATGTCACGTGACTCGAATGCACAATGACATCATCATGTCAACGTTGACATTTATTTATTTAATCAGGGGCAGTACACATTAATGGAAGGCTACGTATAACAATCTGTAAAATGCGCCAGATTTAGCCAACACTGGCTAATTTCAGCCGTTGTCCTTTTGCAGGTTGATGTTAAGGACATACACAAACAACACAAAAAAATTATATAAAAAAATACAAAAACCACCATACCAGAATATCTATAAATGTTCATATTTTGGTTCAACATTAGCCATAATGGCAGCTTTTTTGAGAAACCACAATGACCTTGTTTTAATTCTTTCAACTCCAGTTCTGGTTCCTTACAATCACCCCTGGAACAACACACAGTCTTCTAATGGACGATTTAAATAGCAGCTTTCAGTGTCATTAGAGTTGACATCAGATTATGGGTTAAGAGTCGACTGAAAGCTTTTTACTGTCAATCGTTTTTGTGTGACACTTCCCCGAGGTCAGAGGTCAGAGGTCAAGGCAGACCGTCAGCTGGCAGCGACACACACGACACCAGACGCTGGTTCCTTCTGTTCCCAAGACCTTGCAATGACATTATCATCCTTACTGTACATCAGCTGAATATTATATTTCAAATACATGCTGTTTCTATTCATCAAAGAATCCTGAAGAATTAAATATATGACTGTTTATGAATATGAACTGTTTTCAACACTGATAATAATCATAAATGTTTCTTGATCATCAGATCCTCATATTATCCTGATTTCTGATGATCATGTGACACTGAAGACTGGAGTAATGATGCTGAACTTTCTTTGAACTTTTTTGATCACAGGAATAAATTACACTTTACTATATATTCACATAGAAAACAGCTGATTTACATTATAATAATATTTCGCAATTTTTACTATCTTTTTGATCATTACGAGACTTTTTTCAAAAACATTAAAAAAAATCTTTCAGATTTAAAACAAAATTAATTCACACTTTATTTTGAAGATCCACTTTAGACATTCAACCAACTCTTATTAGAGTATTAAAGGCTGTTTGGGTCAGCATGTACTTGCAAAGTTACTAATAGTCAGTTAAGGAGCATCAAAATAAGAGTTATGAGATATTAAAGGATTAGTTCACTTTAAAAAAAACTTTTGCTGATAATTTACTCCCCCATGTCATCCAAGATGTCCATGTCTTTCTTTCTTCAGTCGAAAAGAAATGAAGGTTTTTGATGAAAACATTCCATGATTTTTCTCCATATAATGGACTTCAACAGGACCCAAACGGTTCAAG
Organism: Semotilus atromaculatus; assembly: GCA_031834385.1. Taxonomy (NCBI): domain Eukaryota; kingdom Metazoa; phylum Chordata; class Actinopteri; order Cypriniformes; family Leuciscidae; genus Semotilus; species Semotilus atromaculatus. Next base: position 899,099 of record JAULUF010000060.1, read on the forward strand.
GTCCAAATGACAGTTTCAGTGCAGCTTCAAAGGGCTTTAAACGACACCAGACGATGAATAAGGGTCTTATCTAGACAAACCATCCGCATTTCACAAATAAATAAAACAGTTTCAGTTTTATAAGCACAAATGCTGGCCTTGCTCTGTTCTGTGATGCGCGTTCGTGACTCACGTAATACGCAGTTACGTTGAAAAGGTCACGCTTCTGTCCTGACGAAAATGTTCTTTTAGCCTTTTTAATATTAAAACACCCAGGATACGCACACGAAATGGGCATTTAAACGATAAACTGACACAAAGACATTTGAATATGTGTATATGGTCCTCCTTCCTCACATTCGTAAACACTGACTCGGTACTTCCGCCGACGCGTGACCTTTTCAACGTAACTGTGTATTACGTGAGTCACGAACGCGCATCACAGAACAGAGCAAGGCCAGCATTTGTGCTTATAAAACTGAAACTGTTTTATTTATTTGTGAAATGCGGATGGTTTGTCTAGATAAGACCCTTATTCATCGTCTGGTGTCGTTTAAAGCCCTTTGAAGCTGCACTGAAACTGTCATTTGGACCTTGAACCGTTTGGGTCCTGTTGAAGTCCATTATATGGAGAAAAATCCTGGAATGTTTTCATCAAAAACCTTCATTTCTTTTCGACTGAAGAAAGAAAGACATGGACATCTTGGATGACATGGGGGGAGGAAATTATCAGCAAAAGTTTTTTAAAAAGTGAACTAATCCTTTAATACTAATACTGTAATACCAGCGGACACCGAGAGCTGATAAACACACCACACAGGCTGTCAATCTCCGCCTCAGTGTTAATTGGATCACAGTAACATCAATCCCTCACAGCCCTGACTGACCCGCTCACACACACACACACACACACACACACACACACAGTCGTTTACTGCGTTTACTGTGGCTGGAGCTCGAGGACAACATGTTCAGAACAATGTACCGGCACGCACAGAAACATCCAGGGGTGAGTCCAACTCAACATCAGCTTCAGTTTATTACAACACACTTCAGTAATATTATCAGTCTGACTCCACTGACGCTGGATTAAATAGAAAATCATGAGAACAAAACTTCTTTTTTCACGCTGCTTTACAGCAGAATGTGAACTTGTCTTATAGTGGATGAAGTTTGATTATTGATTTTCCTGCCTGTGTCCGTGAAGCTGTTGTGAATCAGTGTGTAGTGTGTAAAGCGCTGTAGTCGTGCATCAGCAGCTTCAGTCCTCTGTAATCCTGCATACTGTAATGGTTCTGAGAACGGCTTTTATTAACCTTACAATTAATAGTTAGAAACTCTTTCTGAAATATTACTCACAGTGAAGGATTTACTTCACCGCATACACAAAATAAAGGATGAACCCAAACGAACAAAACAGACAGTGCTTTCTTTCCCGAACAACAGCTCCATTAGTGGCGGTGTGTGTGTGTGTGTGTGTGAGGGTGTGTGACCCAGATTCTCATGTTTGGCGGGTTACCAGAACTAAAGCTACGAGTGTTACGCAAACACCAGGAACAGATCTTAAGAGTGATGAGATTATTATCTATTTAATGCTGCATCTTCAAGCCTCCTTCACACACACACACACACACACACACACACACACTTTACTCAAGCCTCCTTCACTCACAGCGCTTTCACCAGTAGAAAATGTTTCCGCAGCTTTACAGTGATAACTGGAGATTACAGTAACAGAGATTGTTTAGGCTTTACAGCAGATCTAGAATAAAGTTATTGTCCAGATAAAGTTAGTTTTGATTGATTCACTTCCGCTGTAAAGATCATTAGTTATTAACTTATGGGCCGATAACACGACACCGCTCTCACAGAAAACAGAAACTTTTAATGTGTTCTGGCCGTTCATTCACACACACAGTGTTTGTGCTGGAGAACACACACTCTCAAACAGGATCACAAGTACAAGTTTAGATTTTTTGAAAAACATTATCATCTCCTCATAAACTTCATAAACGTGAATCTGTGTAAACGCTGACGGCGCACATGCGCATCATGTGTTCAGTCTATAGATATGAGTGTGTGGATATATATGTTCAGGCGTGTAGTGTTTCTCTACAAACTGACCTCAAAAAATTACTCGCCATTTTGTCCCCATAATGTAGGGTTTACCAGACACACACACACACACACACACATTCTCTGGGCGTATCACACACACACACGCGCACACGCGCACACGCACACAGAGTGTGATTGCTCAGTCTGTACCTCGTCATCCTTCTTCTTAGTTTACAGTCTTTCACTGTACTCAGGTATTCTGCTGTCGTGTAGTCTCAAATTAGGGTCAAATAACATTCCAGTTTACTTTGTTTTCCTGTTGATTCAGTCCAGTAGGTCAGGTGATTCTCCTGTTGTGCTGTCATCATGTGTTTGGGCCGGAGTGTGTGGATGAGGGTGTCTGTGTCCTGAGGACCTGCTCAATCTCTTCTCAGTGTTAATTTCAGGGGTTTTAAGGGCTTTAAAATCATGAGTTGGGGTCACTCATTTTTAGATGTTTCCAAAATTTGATGGCTCGTTTCTCAATGTGTATTAATTTAAGAGAGGGTATTGGCCTTATTCTGCCCTGCATTTTTCGGCGTGTTCCTCTGTACTCTCAGGATACTCCCACAGAACTCGGCAGGGTTTAGGAGAGGACCCCAAACTTCACTGCCATATAATGCAATTGGTTCTATGACTGATTGGAATATTTTGAGCCAGATTCTGATTGGTATTTTTTAATTTAGATAGATGTTTTGATGGCATAGAAGTCCCTTCTTGCTTTCTCTTAAAGAAGAAAGAGAAAAGAAAAAAAGGGGGGAAAGGGGGGGGGGGGGGGGGGGGGGGGGGGTCAGTGGGAATCGGTTCTGGGTGGCGTCAGGAGTGGCTGAGAGCCGTTCAAGCCAAGCTGTATGACGGTTTCTGTCTGCTCTCTCAGGCTGTCTGCATTTCTCTTTCTTTAGCGATCAGCTCCTCTCTGATCACTCTTTAGGGTATCTCTGTCTTGCTGCAGCTTTTTTATTCCTCCTCTCAGCTCCTCAACACTAGTTTTAAATTCTCTTGTGAGCTGATGAAGTTTGTTTTCCAGTTGTTGTATGCGCTCGCTGGATGTTGTCTGCGAGAGCACCAGTTCTCTGAGCTCCACCAGTTCAACCTCCTGTAGGGACAGACTGCTCCGTATCTGAGTGACGGATGCTCCAGCTGTGTGTCACAGTCCAGGATGGGCTCCTCCTCCTCTAGCCCCTCCTCCTGCTCTAGCCCCTCCTCCTTCTCTAGCCCCTCCTCCTGCTCTAGCTCCTCCTCCTCTAGCCCCTCCTCCTGCTCTATCTCCTCCTCCTCCTCTAGCCCCTCCTCCTCCTGCTCTAGCTCCTCCTCCTCCTCTAGCCCCTCCTCCTCCTGCTCTAGCCCCTCCTCCTCCTCTAGCTCCGCCCCTGATCTCTGGAGCTCAGCATGGCTGCCTGTACTCTCTGTCTGTTTCTCACTCTCTGCCAGTGCTTTGAGGCTGGTAAAGTTTGCCTGGACAGAGCTGAGACATGATTCATTCCCTTGATGGTTCCCTTTATGGTTCCATTGTGGTATATACACTAGCGGTCAAAAGTTTTAGATCAGTAAGACTTTTTATGTTTTTAAATGAAGTCTCTTCTGCTCACCAAGGCTGCAATTATTTGATAAAAAAAAAAAAAAACAGTAATATTGTGAAATATTATTACAATTTAAAACAGCGGTTTTCTATGTGAATATATAGTGAAGTGTAATTTATTCCTCTGATCAAAGCTGAATTTACAGCATCATTACTCCAGTCTTCAGTGTCACATTTTTTTAATTATTATAATATGAAATTATTATAATATGATGATCAAGAAACATTTATGATTATTATCTATGTTGAAAACAGTTTTTTACATTTTTATTTCAGGATTCTTTGATGAATAGAAAGTTCAAAAGAACAGCATTAATTTAAAATATAATCTTTTCTAACATTATAAATGTCTTTACTGTAACTTTTGATCAATTTTACTCATCCTTGATGAATAAAAGTATTTTCTAATTTATTTTCCCCCAAAATAAAAAATAAATTTTTACTGACCCCAAACTTTTGAATGGTAGTGATTAATGTTACAAAAGCTTTCCATTTCAGATCAATTCTGTTATTTTGAACTTTCTATTCATCAAAGAATCCTGAAATAAAAATGTAAAAAACTGTTTTCAACATGGATAATAATCATAAATGTTTCTTGAGTATCATATTATAATAATTTCATATTATAATAATTTAAAAAATGTGACACTGGGGGAGTAAATCATAAATGTTTCTTGATCATCAGATCATCATATTATCCTGATTTCTGATGATCATGTGACACTGAAGACTGGAGTAATGATGCTGAACATTCAGCTTTGATCACAGGAATAAATTACACTTTACTATATATTCACATAGAAAACCGCTGTTTTAAATTGTAATAATATTTCACAATATTACTGTTTTTTTTTATTTTTATTTTTTATAATTGCAGCCTTGGTGAGCAGAAGAGACTTCATTTAAAAACATAAAAAATCTTACTGATCTAAAACTTTTGACCGGTAGTGTATATACAGTCAGAAATGCTTTGCTGGTGTCTCCTCCTTCTTCATGAATTTGAATTGGTCTCCCATTGCAGATGCCGTGTTTTTTAAAATTATTGTAGTATTTGCAGATGCTCCGTTTTCTGTATGGAGCAGTAGATTCGTGATAGTGGACTTGTCTCCTTTTTGAAAACAGTCAGCCATTAAAGTCTCTGGGTTTTTCTTGAGTAGATTGTGTTTATATGTTTTCTTGTCTTTTGCTGCTCTGTTGCTAACCTAGCTCTAGTCAACAAGTTATTCGTCTCTTTCTTATCTTATTATTTTCTAGTGTTGAAAATAATGTAGTTGAAGGTGTCTTGCCTGGTTGTTGGATGATTTCTGCTCGGTGGTTCTGCTGTCCTCTTTGGTGCTCAGAGTGCTGCTGCTCCTTATGCTTATGTTCAAGATGTGTAAAAATTTGTTTAAAATAAATAAATAACTGATTCACAGTTATCCTGTGATTCTTTTTGTTTTTATCTTCAGTTTAATGTAGGTTTTGTCGAGTTTGGTTCTCTTCTAGAGGTGAAAAAATTGTTGAATCTCTCTCTTCATCTATCTCTCTCTCTACACAGGTGTTACAGTGACTAACAAGTGTGACTTCGCAAATAAATAAGAAAGTTGTTGTTTTCTTCACTTAAAAGTGTGATCACTCACTGAATAGGACACTCATAAAAAGCGCACAGGAGAAAAGCACACAAACAGGTGAAACTCGAAGAATTTGAATATCGTGCAAAAGTTCGTGTATTTCAGTAATTCAAATTAAAAAGTGAAACTAATTTATTTTATTTAGTATATATATATATATATATATATATAACTATAAACAAATGCATGATTATACTTTTCAGAGGAACGAAATTTCTGTATTTAAAATCCTATTTTTATTGATTTCATGTAATATTCTAATTTTCGGGTTTTCATAAGCTGTAAACCATAATCATCACAATTATAACTTTTGCACAATATTCAATTTTTCCAGTTTCACCTGTATGTTTGTCCATGAGCATTTGTACAGTTATTGGTTATGTGAACGATAAGGCAACATTACATTGTATCATTCTTCAAACCAGAGGAGTAAAGCGTAGCGGAAATCCATACTTGAGTAAAAGCACAGATATCTTACAGCGAAAATTACTCTTGTAAATGACCAATCCTAATACGACTGGAGTAAAAGTCTGAGGCCCTGTTTACACAAGAACGCTCGCGGGTGAAAATGTAAAAATATTTTATCAGATGTGCCTTTCGTTTACACGCCGACAGCGTTTTTGGGGCTTAAAAACGTAAAAAAGTGCAACACCCTCCAGAGTGGAAATCTTAAAAACGCTCCACCGTCGCGTTCCCGTCTAAAGGGTAAAAACGCAAATCTGCTCACGGCGGCTCTCGTCGCGTACGCGTTTACGTCACTAGGCATTCGCCAGTACAGGAAAATAACAACCAATATGTCGGATTATTTCCATACGTCGGACCTTCAAGTGTATAAACATACAAGAGTCTTTTCAGCAGTTGTACAAAATATTCTCAGATATTGGTGTTGTTGTGTGGCAGTGCTTCACATCGCCCCCTAGCGCCTGGAGTTCACACTACATCCAATTTCACACACTTTTGCGTCACCATATGCACACAGATTTCCCCCCATAACGCTCGTCTATACACAGAATAAAAAGTGATAACGCAACGCCACTTTTGCGTTTTCTCTTCAGATCGTGTTCGTGTAAACAGCCGAGGATCTGTACAGTTCTTCAGTATTTTAGCCTACTCATACTGAACTATAGGCTCAGAGATGCTCCTCGACACTTAAGAGACATGCAGTGAAAATAAACATGATTTGTAAGATGAGAAATCGTGTTTTTTTTCCTAAAATCAAAATAAAACTGAATATTGCAATAAATAAAGGTCAATAGCCTACAACAGCCTCTTAAACGTCTACACACTCTCATATCCCAGTTGAGCTCAAGTGCACATAAAGGCCATAAACCAATATCCTTTAAAAACGTCTCATCAATATAGTGGATAAATAAAATAATGTTAGGCCTACATAAAATTAAATAGTCAATAGATGTGCTGGTTTCTGAAACACCTGTGATTGAAGAACTACTGCTAATGCGCTCGCGTTCATGTTCACGAGTGTGTGTGAGTAAAGGCGAAACACACACAGTTCCTTCAGTGACGACGATATCACTTCTTTATCCCAGAAACAAAATACTGCAGAAAAAAATACAGTAAATGTCGTGCAAAATGGAACGAGTTATTGCATTACTCTTCACACATGTATTGGAGTAAACATTAAATTATTCAAAAATGTAGTCAAGTAGAGTAAAAGTTGCTAATATATTTGATACTCAGTAGAACTACAAAGCAGCCAAACATGTACTTAAAGGAGCAGTATGTAAGAAATTATTTCAGTTAATCATACATTTTCCCTGATATGTCACTAGACATTAAGAAATCATGTTCATTTCAAATACTTATATCACTGACAACAGTAGTCCGGCCAGGATATTGTCATTTAAAAAGTGAAGTTGCAGCCCTCAACTGATGTTGATGTTGTCATGTTGTGTTTTGGTCTGAGTGCCACCCTCCACCGATCGACCAATCACGAAGTCTGTAGTGTTGCGGCATCCGGGTTGCCAGCTCTGCTCTAGTTCCCACAGCTGCAGATAATAACGTGTCGTAATCGGATCCTGCAGCATATCTGGCAACCTTGAGTCAGTAATTTGAAAGTGATTGCAGTACCAGTTTTGGCCACAATCTTACATACTGCTCCTTTAAGTACAGTAACTAATTACATTTACTGCAATACTTTACATCACTGCCTCAAACATTATGGAACGTTACTCTCTGCATGAAACAAGTAACATTTAACAAACGTCGGTCTGACACATTTCAGTTAAGAAAAAACGATCCATGAACGATATATAAATAATGTTTTTATGCTAATGTTTTGAAAACATTATTAAAGACCAGATAACTCTGAACGAACATTAGATTAATGTTACTGTAAGAACTTCACTTTCCACAGCATACATTTATTCACAAAGAAAAACTATTAAAATCAACATTAAAAAGGAGATATTTTAAAGTATTCAAGAGGAAGGTAAAAAGGCTAGAAAAAACATGCTCTAGCCTACAATGTGAAAATTACAGAGAAAATATTTGTATTTTATTATTTTAATTCAGTTCCCACTGAATCAAACTCAGTGTTGAGACCTTGAGGAGCTAAAACTACAAAGGTCATTATAAAAAAATACAAACAAAGAGTAATTGAAAAAAAGAGTAAATGAAAATCAAGCTATTATGCAGTAACTGCATTTTTGGTCAAAAATTAGTTATTATCATTTTCATGACATTCAAGGCATCCTTTGTTATGTGACAAAACATCTTATCTCAAATGTGTGTCGTTTTGGAGAAAAATGGTAGTCGTTTGTACAGTAAGTGCAAAAAAGGTAACGACAGGATAACTTTAAAGTCATTTTTCTCAGTTCTGCACTCTGCGTAGTTACTGCCTTTTTGCTTTGTAGGGCAGAATACGTGAAACTTCATCATCATCGTCGTCATCGTCATCATCATCAAACATAGCCCTGAAAACATCACGTGACCACAGAACGCCAGTCAGGATTGAGTTCAGCTGAGATGAGAGAACGCAGAAACACATGTTGCGCTCGGCTTAGGACGCTTAAACATATTTGATAAGCTAATTTGAATATCTGCCGGTAACCCCTGGGGGATTATGCAAATCACGGTTACAGGAGACAGTTCTGACAACATAAGGCAAAGTCTGTGTCGGTCTGTCTCTCACTTTCTCCAACACGGAAAAAACACAGAAAGACTGAGGCTTCACATTCCCTCTTTTAATATGTGTTTCTATTCTAATCCCTGTTATCATTTACACACACACACACACACACACACACACACACTGAAGTCTCGTGGTAGGACGCGCGTGTGTGTGTGATCTTGTCACTCAGTCTGATCGGCAGTACACACACACATACACACACACTAGCGAATGTGTCCTTCGTCACTCAACCCAGACCGACACACACAGTGTGTCTCCGCCATGCATATAAAAGCGTGTGTTCATTTAGACCTGAACTCGACGTAAGTACATGAGCGCGCGCGCGCGCACACACACACACACACACACACACACACACACACACTTCTAAATCCATTTCACACGCTGTTGCATCCTGAAACCTGCCAGACTTCTCTCAGCTCAGACACGCTCATGATGGAGAGCAGTTCTTGCTGAGTTAGTAAAGTTACTCAAACCACAGTCATTACTCGGGTATTTACACTCATGGTGTGATGTCATCAGTTCATGCATCACTGTTATCACTGAGGAAAGCTATACATGTGACAGTGCAGCATTACTGTAGCTCAGAAGAGTGCAGCGCTTGCAACACCGAGATCATGGGTTCGTTCCTCAGGGAAAGCATGAGCTGATAACATATACACATGCAAAGGATAAAAGCATCTGCCAAATGCATAAATGTTGTAAAGATGTTGCTGAATAACACATCTGCTATACACCGGTGAAACTAAAAAAATTTGAATATTGTGCAAAAGTTATAATTGTGATGATTATGGTTTACAGCTTATGAAAACCCCAAATTCAAAATCTCTGAAAATTACAATATTACATGAAAACAATAAAAAAAAGGATTCTGAAAAGTATAATCATGCATAATGTAGCCTATATAGTTATACTAAATATATTAGTTTCACCTTTTAATTTGAATTACTGAAATACACGTCACCTTTTAATTTGAATTACTGAAATACACGAACTTTTGCACGATTTTCAAATTTTTCGAGTTTCACCTGTACAAGTATCTCCATTCTCCGTATATTCAGTATACTCACATAAAGCGCTATATATACACACACACTATCTCAGAATGCAACAGTAAGGCATTGATATATTAAGACATTATAAACATTAATACACACACACACTAGTGTGCAATAATATAGATCTATATTATTGCACACTAGTGTGTGTGTGTATTAATGTTAATGTTCTATATGTCTATACGGGCATGTAGGGGAGACCGGGGACAGTTGATAACTTGGTTGCAACATGTAATTTTTCTCCGATCAGAAACGAGCTGTAGTAATGACACACACACTGCACATGCTCAGATGATGCCCCACCGCAGAGAAAATCTTCTTATACTGTCTATGGAAAAATCAAGGAGATTCCTGAGCTAATCCAGGATTTATTGTCGAAAAACTATTTTTGAGGCATTAAAGTATTTATTTTCTTGAGCTTTGTTTTTGTTATATTGTTGTCACTGTTTTTGTGATTCAGCTCAAACTTATATGGTTTAAATGAGTGTTAACTTTAAGCTAGGATGGTTAGCATGTATCAAGCTAGCCTTGTTTAGCTAGCACAGGAGGTTTTATCACGGCTGACAGGAACGGGGACAGTTGCAACACAATGCATAAATATTGCTAAAATGAAAAATAATAATATAAAATAGTTTCAAAAAAATGATTTACATGACAATAGGCTAAATAAAAGATAATTGCCTCAAAAATTGTCACTAAAAGCCTACTGTATTTTATATCAGTTTGAATATTTGACATCTGCACATTAGACCTATTCATCTAGACACGTCTATAATTGTCATCTAATCAAAGCTGATGAATAAATAACACTAATATTATTATAACTTACATTTTTGATGATAATCATTTTGCTAACACTGACATAATTGTAATATATTGTATTTGTAACATGTTGCAACTGTCCCCGCTCTCCCCTATAATATAGATACGGGCATGTGTAATACAGGTTTAGTGTTTTTTGTTGTAGTATTGTTTTGTATTATTTAGACATTTTATGTGCAATAATATTTGACTATGTCCTTATTTATTACTAATTAATGCACTTTTTTTTCTTGCATTATCTATTCTAGTTTTTATTGCTATTTATTGAGGAAGCTGCTTAGACGTACACCCAGCGTAATGTGTTTATCTTGTGTTTTCACCAGGATCTTTGTACTTAGTTTCGTTCCTTCATATAAAAATGTGTCATATAAAAACTGATGCGTTTGTCGTCCTCTCTCAGCTCATCCCTCAGTTCATCTTCTTGTTGGCGGGTTTGACTGGAGCTTCTCTGTATCTGATCCGACTGGCTCGAGGACCTCACGTCAGGTGACAACACACACAAACCATCACAATCCACAACGCAGTTACAGCACACATTCAGTTCAACACTTTATTTGTCCCCAAGGGTCAATTAACGAGTCAGGTAAACCGTATGCATAAAGACATCATACATTAAATAAATAACACCATGTGCACGGAATACATATTAATTATAATCTTCTACAAGTGGATATCTAAAAAACAAGTCCATACCATGTATAAGAATGAATAAATACGTAAATATATATGTGCTACATTTTATTTTAAGGTGTCCTTGTTACAGTGTAATTATATAAGTAGGCTACTGAGAAATATTTACTAACTACATGTACTTACTATAGGGTTATAGGATTAGGTTGAGGGTTAGTTGCATGTAATTATGCATAATTTACTGTTATTACTACGGTAAATACATGTAACATGACTGTAAAATAAAGTGTTACCGTAGTTTGTATGTGCTTCACATGACATCATCCAATCCAATCCACTTTATTTCTATAGCACATTTTACAAACACAAAGTTACCAAAGTGCTGCACGGAAGACTCAAACATACAAAACAATTAATATAAAATAGTATCTATCTTATTTTGTTTTATACAATGATAATATCATAGTGGGCTGTTACTTTAAAGTCCCCCTGTGGTGACAATCCAGCTTTTAATGTTGTTTTTGTGTCTATGTGGTGTTTTTAATACGCTTTAAGACAAATCATGTGTAAGTTCATAAGTCGACAGCATTGCTGAGTATTTCCTCCTTAAAACTGCAGTGAACCAAAGACAGTCTCAAAAACACGGTGTGAAATCGCTGGTGTTTCTGACGTCACAAACGACCTTGTAACCAATCAGATCAACGTGTGATCGTCAACCAGTGGATCTCTGAGTGAGGGAGTGGAGGCGGGGCTCATTTGCATATTCATAGAACCGCGCATACTAAATGAGGCAAGGGTGTCAAGTTCCTCAAGATATTTTAAGGCATTAAGAAAAAAAATGCTTAAATGTGTCATTTCGGAGATCAAAGATGAGTTTAAAAAGATCAAATGATTGCCTACAGGAGGACTTTAACAATGTAACATTAGGCTCTGTACTGTAACTTATTCTAACTTTTTGCAAAAACGAGCTGTTTCCAGCGTCTTCTGTTTGTTGTGTGTATTATTTCATCCCTGAGAAACAAACTCGGCAGTCTGCCAAAAACACTGTCCTCTGTCACCTCCACCTGATAATTACCCTCCTTTACAGTCACTCATCCTCATCCTCCTCTTCCTCTCGCTCTCTTTCTCTCTCCGGTCTGGCCGTACCCTCATTCTGTCAGCTGGGACAGGAGGAATAACCCTGAACCGTGGAACAAACTCGACCCGACCTATCAGTACAAGGTAAACAGCCCAGCAACTGTTCTGTGATCAGCTGCAGACTGACAGCGCAGACAGAGCCGTCACTCCCGCTGTTCCCGGATCAGTTTCATCTCACGCGAAGGAGAGATGCGTGACAGGAGACGTCAAGCTGTACATTAGACACACACTTAGTGAGGTGCATCCCAATTCCGTGAGGTTTTACAGGGATAGTTCACACAAAAATAAAAATTAGCACATGATTTATTCCCCCTCACGTCATCCTAGGTGTGTATGACATTCTACTTTCAGACGAACACAATCGGAGTTATATAAAAAATTACTCTATTCTACGCCGTTTTTAGTATAAATAGTGCGATTAGTGTTTTCACAATGAAATTTTGCAACAAAAACTAACAATTAGACACTTGAATACACAGCTTTAAAGTCATGAAAGAAAAGTTGCACTCATCTTTTCCTCCCTACACTCTTAATAATAAAGGTTCCAAAAGGAGGCTTTTGCACTCACTTAATAATGTTGGGTTAAAAATAACCCAGCGAGTAACCCAACTATGGGGTGGCATAGCACCTTCCCAACTGTGGGTTATTTTAACCCAATGTATTGGGTTAAATGCCAGTTGGGTTAAAGGTTAACAGTTAACTATTTATTTTTATTTATTTTATTTACTAGACACGTTGTTTTCAAATACAGATTGTTTATTTGTATAAAACAATAATTATGTCTCAACAAATGTATTTTTAAATTACAAACTAAATGTTGTGGAGCCTAGAATATAGTGTAAATATACATACTTGTTTACACACACGGACTAGTTTACATTCAACTTTCATATTTAACCCAAGAAATGGGTTATTACTAGAAATCATCCAATGATTTAAAAAAAAAAAAAACAACATTTTGGAAAACAACCCAATGTAGTGACCCAATATGTGTAACCCAACAGTTGGGTTAAAAAATAACCCAATGTTGTTGTTTTTTTTACTGTGCAGTGATGTCATAGAAGAACCAGGGTCCCAAGAGAACCTTCCAGTGAAGAGTTCCTAAAAAAACATTTCTTCTCTGTGCATGTGAAGAACATTTAAGGCCCAGTTTCCCAGACCGGGTTTAGATTAAGCTAGGATTAAACCTTAGTTAAATGAGGACATTTAAGTAGCTTGTTTAAACGTGCGATAGAAAAAAACAACAAAACAATGGCACTGGTATATTTTAAGATATGTCAGTGCAAGTTATTTTCAGTTAAAACAGCTCAAACATGCATTTCAGTCATATTAAATAATCTAAAGTAACCTTTTGTGCAATGGGAAGGTTCCATGGATGTTAAAGGTTCTTTATTGGCATCTAAAGTTCCATTAATAACCTTTAATATCAATGGATCTGTTGCTTCTAAAGTGAAGACCAGGAGACTCGTGTTGTGTCTTAAGCAGGATTCTGTGCGTTGCTGTAGTCTTCCAAGTCAAGTCTCGAGTCTCACTAAGGGAAACGTACCCTTGCAATTTATATAGATTTAGGGGCGGGGATTTAGGTTGTGATGAGACACTCTTGAACAAAGCATGTAAATGAAGTATACAGGTTTAGGAAACCTGCCCTAGACTGAGAGTGTTACCAATCCTAATCCAATCAGCATAACTATTCAAACACTGAGACGCGAGAACAGGACTCTCTTGCGGAGACGAGAGCTCCTGAGAGCCATTAAGAGTTTCAGTAATCTGACAAATACAGAAAAACAGGATTGGCCGGACTCTCTTGCTGGAAACTGTGTCATAGCTGATATCATCATCATTCCAACCTTAAATGCTAAATTCAATTTACTCTACCTTAATTTTTCATGTGATGTTATGTAAAGAAAATAGGATCAGCAGATCTTAAACATATTCTTAAATTTGTAATCCTTCAGATCCTTCCCATTGCACAAAAAGGAACTTAATAGTGCAAAAGGGTTCTTTAGATTATTTAAATGTTCTTCACAGCAAGAAGAAATGGTTATTTTAGGAACTCTTTGCTGGAAGGTTCTTTTGGGATGCTTTATTTTTAAGAGTGTATTGTGTCGTATATCGAGTGAAACGCTTCAGGAACAGGAACACATGTGGGCGGGGCTTGATTGTGTCTGTGAGGAGATGATTGGATGGTTGTGGTTTGCTATTGGCTGATCTAATGTGAGTGACAGGTTATTGCCCCGCCCACATCATCAGAGAAGAGAAGCTGCAAGAGGAACTTATTCTCATTCAAGATTACCAGGAACATGAAGTTTAAAACTACGCATAATTCATTTAGAATAAACAATGCAATATTCCGTAAAAAAAAAAAGAATTGTCCATTTTGATTTCATGGTGACTTGTTTTTAGATAAGCCTTGTGCGCCTGAGGCTCGTGTGAAAAACACAGCGTTCGTTCACGTCCGCTTTAGAAGGAATAATTTATATCGCAGCGGGTGAATGTTCTGTTCTCGTTTGGAACATCTTGATCACCTCCAACCATTAATGAAAGAATTAACAAAGGCAGACGGAGAGAATGAGAGAGGATTCCTCAGAGAAGACACGCGTGTTCATGGGAAGTTTGCGTTCAGGCTCACGAAAGGTCACGACTCGACATGTTTAATTCTCAAAAGAAGCCAAAGGTCAGAAATCAGGAATCCGGCAGCGTCTCAACATTAATCATAATGAGAGAAACAGAAGCAGAGAGAGATCAATGTGAATATGAGAATAAAATAACAGCGGCTGAAGAACGTGTCTCCTGTCACACATTCAGAACATAAACATGCTTTCTGTCACAGACAACCTGACGCTCCGAGACCTTTTCACAAAAACAGCAAAGCATGAACGCAGGAACTGTGGGATTCGTTCAGCCGTTTCACGGTCCAGCAGGAGAATCTGGTCACTTAGTAAAGTAACAGCAAACTCTCCTCAAGAAGAGGAACCATTCACGTCATAAACGCTGCATTACACACTCAACTGTAACTAGAGATTGATCAGTAAATAAGCACATCTAATCAAAAGTAACGTTCAGAGAATTCAAAAGTAACCATTTTAAAAGTAACGTTCAGAGAATTCAAAAGTAACGTTCAGAGAACATTCAAAAGTAACACATTCAAAAGTAACGATCAGAAAGTAACGATCAGAGAACATTCAAAAGTAACGATCCATAATGTTTGAAGAATGATACAATGGAATGTTCACTTAACGTTTGCATAAGGAAGAACACATTTAAAATAACTGGACATTCAGAAATACTGTTTTCATAACGGGAACGTTGGCAAAACGTTCTTAGAACATATTTTTGTCAGTTGCGAGAAGCAAAGTTTAAGCGTGCTTAAGCGCTCAAATATACACGAAAATATGTCAAAATGTCTGTCTTGGCGAGTATTCGCATAAAGACAGTCAGTTATGTCTTCAGTGAATAAACAGTTGGGAAAGAAATCGAATGCGTGTCATTATATTAGATCCTTTCATTCAGTCTTAAAAGCCTAATGCAAATACTGTCATTAATGTTAAAGGCAAAACCACTCACTGCTCTTGACTGAATAACTTTAGTAGCTTTAATACAAATTATATTTATATACAAAGTATATTTAATTTATACAGTAAAGAAATGCAGTTCACAAACACAAGGTCTCTCATACACTTTCCTGAAAAACAAACAAGGATCCAGATCACGAAACAAAGGGCAGCAGAACCTGTCAAAGTGTTTGTTATTGTCAGTGTGTGTGTGTGTGTGTGTATGTGTATGTGTGTGTGTGAGAGAGTGTGAGTGCTCTTGTTTGTCGTTTATGAGATTCTGATGATCTTAATTTACGCTAACTACATTTAAATGTATTCTCTCGTTCTCTCTACACAGTTGGTGGCCATCAACACAGACTATGAGCGTCTGAAGAAGGAAGGACCTGACTTTTAAAAGACCTCAGAGGATCAACACACACACACACACACACACACTGAAAACAAATTAAATCACTTAATTTAATAGCTAGCTACAAATATGAACCAGCACTGTTTTCAAGATTAATAATAATAAATGTTTCTTGATCATCAGATCATCATATTATCCTGATTTCTGAAGGATCATGTGACACTGAAGACTGGAGTAATGATGCTGAACATTCAGCTTTGATCACAGGAATAAATTACACTTTACTGTATTGTCATATTTGACATATAAACGCTGTTCTTCACATGTGAGGAGTGATGATGTATTGTGGTTTGCCATCAGTGATGATTCTCACGCGTCTCATGATAACCGATCACAACTGAACTCACCGCAAAATTGCAATTTCTGAGTGAACTATTCCTTTAAAAAAAACATGAGAATCAAATGTGTTTGTCACACACGTCACAGTTTGAGTCTCTATTTGTTCGAGAACACAAACGTGCTGCGTCTTTGTCCAACCGTCGAAAACAAAATGTTTGTGGGCCTTTAGAAAAGCCTGTAAGTTTGTTGTGGGCATATTTGCAGGACATTAGGAGGGAGAATTGCCGGGCAGCGTGAGCATAGTGAGAATAATGCATGTTATCTAGGAGCAATCACTCCTGTCCTCTGCACAGCTGGGTACCCACACACACACACACACTGACAAACACTAACACACACGGACACACACACCAAAAGCATTCAGTGCTTCATAAGAGTATGCTCATCTCTGCCTTCACACTCAGACACACACACACACACACACTGACATACCAAAAGCATTCAGTGCTTCAATAAAGAGTATGCTCCTCATCTCTGCCTTCACACACACACACACACACACACACACACACACACACACACACACACACACACACACCTCCAGACGCTCCACCTGCGGCGTGTAAGAGCTGCTTCTGTCAGGCTCCAGCACATGCTGACAGGTAATCAGGTTGGTTGAAGAAATGCATGAGGCATAATCACACACACACACACACACACACGGGCCGTCATTACCTAAGCGGAAGGCGCTGTGACCCGTCACGATTGCATTGCCTCCATTTGTTATTTTTTGTATCGCTATTCATCTACAGGCCGAACACACACACACACACACACACACACGGAGCGAAACACCTCCGACCGTCCCGCTATACAAGTACAAATAACTACAACAACAATCACAATAAATAAATAAATAATGCATATTTTGCTCTAATATTTGCTTGAGCTGCAAACAGAGACTGAAGCTCGAGGAGTTCAGAGACTCGTGACGGCCGTGTGTTTGTGAGATCTGAAGATCACATTGATTAATGACGAAGACCAGCTGTAAATGCTCATCCATTACTTCAACTAAACAATGCATGAAATTCACCTCACCATTGTTATATAAGCATCATAATATCCAAATATAAGTCTATTCAGTTCATATAAATACCCTTCAGGAATATCATCCAACAAACAAACAAGTATAGTAACTGAAAAGATCTACATGTCTGTCAATTAGTTTTTTTTAGAGAAAACTAGGGACTAGGAACCAGATATACAAATTAGCTTGCATTTTAATATCTATGTGCAATGCAAATAGTTTTTGTGCTGAAATCATGCTTTTGTACTGTAAAGTCAAGCATCTTGATGAATTCTGGACAATATAACACAGTGATGGATGCATAAATATTAATTACATGCTGAAAAACTTCAACAGTTAAATGAAAAAGTAGTTTTAGAATTTTTTTTGACTTACCTGCAATTATCATAACTTGTAACTGTAGACGTTCAGCAGACGTTCAGAAGATGTTCTGCAGACGTTTAGATGATGGTCAGTAGACGTTCAGTAGATGTTCTGCAGACGTTTAGATGATGGTCAGTAGACGTTTAGATGATGGTCAGTAGACGTTTAGATGATGGTCAGTAGACGTTTAGATGATTGTCAGTAGACGTTCAGTAGATGTTCTGCAGACGTTTAGATGATGGTCAGTAGACGTTTAGATGATGGTCAGTAGACGTTTAGATGATGGTCAGTAGACGTTCAGTAAATGTTCTGCAGACGTTTAGATGATGGTCAGTAGACGTTTAGATGATGGTCAGTAGACGTTCAGTAGATGTCTGCAGACGTTTAGATGATGGTCAGTAGACGTTCAGTAGATGTCTGCAGACGTTTAGATGATGGTCAGTAGACGTTTAGATGATGGTCAATAGACGTTCAGTAGATGTTCTGCAGACGTTTAGATGATGGTCAGTAGACGTTTAGATGATTGTCAGTAGACGTTCAGTAGATGTCTGCAGACGTTTAGATGATGGTCAGTAGACGTTTAGATGATGGTCAATAGACGTTCAGTAGATGTTCTGCAGACGTTTAGATGATGGTCAGTAGACGTTTAGATGATGGTCAATAGACGTTCAGTAGATGTTCTGCAGACGTTTAGATGATGGTCAGTAGACGTTTAGATGATGGTCAGTAGACGTTTAGATGATGGTCAGTAGACGTTCAGTAAATGTTCTGCAGACGTTTAGATGATGGTCAGTAGACGTTTAGATGATGGTCAGTAGACGTTCAGTAGATGTCTGCAGACGTTTAGATGATGGTCAGTAGACGTTCAGTAGATGTCTGCAGACGTTTAGATGATGGTCAGTAGACGTTTAGATGATGGTCAATAGACGTTCAGTAGATGTTCTGCAGACGTTTAGATGATGGTCAGTAGACGTTTAGATGATGGTCAGTAGACGTTTAGATGATGGTCAGTAGACGTTTAGATGACGTTAAGCAGACGTTTAGATGATGGTCAATAGACGTTCAGTAGATGTTCTGCAGACGTTTAGATGATGGTCAGTAGACGTTTAGATGATGGTCAGTAGACGTTTAGATGATGGTCAGTAGACGTTCAGTAGATGTTCTGCAGACGTTTAGATGATGGTCAGTAGACGTTTAGATGATGGTCAATAGACGTTCAGTAGATGTTCTGCAGACGTTTAGATGATGGTCAGTAGACGTTTAGATGATGGTCAATAGACGTTCAGTAGATGTTCTGCAGACGTTTAGATGATGTTCAGTAGACGTTTAGATGATGGTCAGTAGACGTTTAGATGGTCAGTAGACGTTCAGTAGATGTTCTGCAGACGTTTAGATGATGGTCAGTAGACGTTTAGATGATGGTCAGTAGACGTTTAGATGATGGTCAGTAGACGTTTAGATGATGTTCAGTAGACGTTTAGATGATGGTCAGTAGACGTTTAGATGATGGTCAGTAGACGTTCAGTAGATGTTCTGCAGACGTTTAGATGATGGTCAGTAGACGTTTAGATGATGGTCAGTAGACGTTCAGTAGATGGTCAGTAGACGTTTAGATGATGGTCAATAGACGTTCAGTAGATGTTCTGCAGACGTTTAGATGATGGTCAGTAGACGTTTAGATGATGTAGATGATGGTCAGTAGACGTTTAGATGATGGTCAGTAGACGTTTAGATGATGGTCAGCAGACGTTAAGCAGACGTTTAGATGATGGTCAGTAGACGTTTAGATGATGGTCAATAGACGTTCAGTAGATGTTCTGCAGACGTTTAGATGATGGTCAGTAGACGTTTAGATGATGGTCAGTAGACGTTTAGATGATGGTCAGTAGACGTTCAGTAGATGTTCTGCAGACGTTTAGATGATGGTCAGTAGACGTTTAGATGATGGTCAGTAGACGTTTAGATGATGGTCAGCAGACGTTAAGCAGACGTTTAGATGATGTTCAGGAGACGTTAAGCAGACGGTCAGTAAACGTTTAGATGATGTTCAGCAGATGTTCAGCAGCCGTTAAGCAAACGTTTAGATGATGTTCAGGAGACGTTAAGCAGACGTTCAGTAAACGTTCAGCAGATGTTCAGCAGACGTTTAGATGATGTTCAGCAGATGTTCAGCAGACGTTTAGATGATGTTCAGCAGACGTTTAGATGATGTTCAGGAGACGTTAAGCAGACGTTCAGTAAACGTTCAGCAGATGTTCAGCAGACGTTTAGATGATGTTCAGGAGACGTTTAGATGATGTTCAGGAGACGTTAAGCAGACGTTGAGCAGACGTTTAGAAGACGTTTAGAAGACGTTCAGCAGAATGTTCACGCGGCTCATTTACTGTGAAATCAGACCGTGATCAACACAAATCAGATCTGAGAGCCGCAGTAAGACTTTATTACTTTTTTTTTGGAACAAAGTCCCACGGACTAGTGGTATATGACACTGTTAGGGAGTTTTTTGTAGTTTCATTCTTGGCTGAACTACTCCTTTAATTATCAATGGTTATTTCTACAGGGTCCTGTTTAATAAGACAATATATGAAATGACAAACACACGGTGAGAGAAGCAGCACAGTCAGTTCTGGCCTCCAGCTCCGTGTTCTGCATCACACGTGTGTGTGTGTAAGTGAGTGTGTGTGTGTGTGAGAATGTGTGTCAGTGAGTAAGTGTTTGTGTGTGTGTATATTTGTGAGTGAATGTGAGAGTGTGTGTTTGAGAGTGTGAAGTGAGAACAGCTTCCTCGAGCTGTTGGTCACAGCTGAGACTTCAGTGTGAAAATCTGTTTACCCGACATACGTGTGTGTGTGTGTGTGTGTGTGTGTGTGTATGTGTGTGTGTGTGTTCAGCTCAGGTGTAAACAAACACAACTTGTGTGTTTGCATGGCTGTCAAATGTACACAGACCTGAGGCAGAATATTAAAGTATCAAGACAAAAGCAAACTTCAGTGAAAGCAAAGAAGTTTCCATATTAAACTGTTTTTAATGTCACTGTGAAATCAACATTTTTCAAGAAATATTACAGTTTATCCTAAATGGTTTATCATAAGGATGCTTTTGGAATAAAATTACCCTCACAGTTCAGACTTTTTTTCTCAGAACGGT
>JAULUF010000060.1:925000-952500 GCA_031834385.1 Semotilus atromaculatus
TTTCTGCTTCACCATATTCTAGAGACAATTGGATAAATTATGCTGGGATAATTGTGTGGGTGTGTTGGCGTGGATGTCAGAGTGTGGTTTGTATGTGTGTAATAAAAACATGTGTGTGTGTGCTTGTAATATTTGAGAGAGAAAAACACTGCAAATCACAAACCCGACCAGTGTTTGTCCCAGTGAGTTTTACTGCATCTAATGGGGAAAATCTGTTACTGCGTCCAAACATAATCTCACTGAAAGCTCATTTTTGGAGATATCAACCTCAAATTGGGAACATAACTTAATTAGATTTATGGCCTTAATTTTCTAGCAGTAGCAACATGTTTCATAAAATATAAATTTTATATAAAACAATGTTCATAAATCATTTTCATAAAAAAACATAACACTTTTTTTTACTTCAACAATGTTTGTCATGGGTCTTCTTTAAAATGAGTCCAAACTAAGCTTAAATTTTTTTTGACAGTTTTTTAGACCGATATTTTCGTATATATATTTGATATCTTTATATATTTGTAACTTATTTTTAATTGATGCACAAGGGTTAATGTAAGAGAAAAGTTCAGAACAGTAAGCTGTTTTCCTGCATGTATTATTTCTTTTAATGTAGAAAAAACACTGTAATGCTGTCAGTCAAGCACTCAATAGAGCTCGATAAACAGTATGGTTTATTCCTGTGGTTTCCAGTGAATCACTGGTTTACTCACTGGTCTTGGTCTTCACGTCCAGAGCGATCTTGATGCCCTCATCTATGAAATCCACAACCTGATGAAAGTCTGATTCCTTGAACTGGCGTGACGTGAGCGCAGGGGTTCCTGGGATACCAGAAGATGAATTACAGCACTCAATTCCACACACCTATATCTTATGTGAATTTTGGGATATTGCATTAAAAAAAACGCCAAGATGCGCATCAAATCTTAAAAATGCGCATAAAAACTCATGCACTCAATTGCTATGTTTCCATACACCTAATTTTATGTGAATTTGGGGATATTGCATAAAAAAAATCATAAAATCTTAAAAAATGTTTTGTGGATACTATTTTTATCCGATAAGAAGACATGCGCATAAACCATGATGGAAACACATTTACTGAATAAATCCCTTGATGAGAGAAGAGGAAGTTATTTTGATTCAAGATTATTAAAACAATAATGATGTTCACAATAAATCATTTAGAATAAATTCTGCAATATTCCATTAAGAAAAACAAAAATTTTCCATTTTGATGTCACAGTGACTTTAAAATGAAATGCGAGTCTGTGAAACACAAATGTACTGTGTAATTACATATAACACTGTTTCCATCCACCTATCTTTATGTATCGCATAAAAAAATACTACAAGATGCACATAAATCCCTTGATGTGGGACTTTCCCTCAGCATCAGCTGTGATTGGATAACTGGAGTCACCAGTGGACCAATGGCGTCGCAGCGTCTCTACTGTTGGTTTAGTGTTTCTGAAACGCCGGAGTGGAAGTGTGTGATCATGAGTGTTTAATTCCCTCCAGAAGCGTCTCACACACACACGAGTGTGTTCCCGAACACCAGCATCCGCACGCCAGAGAACACGACAGCGTTTACTGTGTGTCTGACGCTCCACACACACGTTTATGATGGAGGGAAAACAGACGAATGCTGAAACGTACACTTTTATTACTGATATTTTGTGACGGCTTTGGTTCTCTTGAACACATGGGATGGAAACGCTGCATTATTCGCACATGATTTATGCAATATTCCAAGTTAAATGCGTAAGTTTGAGTGTAAACACAGCTAGTGTGTGTTTTATTCGAGCATGTTGTTTCTCACCCAGTCGAAGGCCACCGGGCGTGAGCGCGCTCTTGTCTCCGGGACACGTGTTCTTGTTGGCCGTGATGGACACCAGTTCCAGAACCCGTTCTGCACGCGCTCCGTCCATTCCCTGCGGCCTCAGATCCACCAGAACCAGATGATTATCGGTTCCTCCTGAACATGCACAACACAAACACAGACAATAGAGTTCACTTCAGAAGACACTTAAAGGAGTAGTTCACTTCAGTAACATTTCCGGATAATTTCCTCTCCACACGTCATCCAAGATGTTCATCTCTGTCTTTCTTCTTGGTTTTTGAGGAAAACATTCCAGGATTTTTCTCCATATAGTGACTTCAATGGGGTCCAACGGGTCCAAGGTCCAAGTATGTTAAAAAAAATCAACTGTTCAACACTCATTTTACTTCCAATTTTTTTTATAGGAGACTTGATTTGCAAGGTTTTTCATTTGTAAAAAAAAAAAAAAAATGCAAAGTTAATTTATAGCATAATACTTTGTGTGATATTATCTTGGCATTAAATGACAGAAGACTAGTTAACGCTGCAGTGCGAGTGTAAATTTGACCAACGTAATCGATCTCTCAATATTTTTTCTCATAGAAATGCTATCATGGACTTCTCTTTTGAAATTGTACTTTCCATTCTGCTTTATAGAAGTCCACCCAACCATGACGACTTCTGCTTGTGAGAGCCTCGAAGTGTTCAGGCCGTCAGTGCTAACTGAGTCAGTTTTGATGTCATGAGTTTAACAGCCGGTGGATCGTCGTGTCTTAATATTACACCAGGTGAAAATGATCTGCAGCTGCTTTACACACAGAACGGAAGCACAACAACATGTGTGCTGATATAAAGAGCGAACAGCTGCGTAGAGAAACATTCAGGCATTCAATTAGTTTTGCATATGTGTCGGAAAAAAACTACAGCTGACTCACGACTTGCTTTCACACGTTCACGTTTAGCCCTTAAAGCTCATCTTTGATCACCAAAATGACATATTTAAGTGTTTTTTCCTTGTAAAATATTCTTCATGCCTTAAAATATCTTCAATGTAACTCGACACCCTTGCCTCATTTAGTATGTGGTTCTTTGAATATGCAAATGAGCCCCGCCTCCACTCACTCCCTCACTGAGATCCACTGGTTGACGATCACACGTTGATCTGATTGGTTACAAGGTCGTTTGTGACGTCAGAAACACCAGCGATTTCACACCGTGTTTTTGAGACTGTCTTTAAAAAATAGAAAATACTCAGCAATGCTGTTGATTTATAAATGTACACATGCTTTAAGCACATTAAAAACACCACATAAACAACATTAAAAGCTGGATTGTCACCACAGGGGGAAGGGCTGTTTGCACCGAACGAACAAAAACATAATTAAACACGATTAAAATCTTCAACACTTCACACAGAGTCACTCAAACATCCATTCTGCTGGTTTACTCTTCAATAAAAGTGATTTAGCTTCACCTGGAACCGAGAGAGTGTTTCTGTGAAATGCTGCTGCTTATAATGAGGAAATTAGCAGCTGAAGACTGTGAAAAATAAACATCAGAAACAATTATTAAACTGAGGAAAGGACTAAATAAATTTACTCATTTGCTTTAGGTGGAAGAGTCTAAATGAGTCCATTTGAGTGACTTCTTAAAGTCCCCCTGTGGTAAAAATCCAGCTTTTAATGTTGTTTATGTGTCTATGTGGTGTTTTTAATGTGCTTTAAGACACATCATGTGTAAGTTCATAAGTCGACAGCATTGCTGAGTATTTCCTCCTTAAAACTGCAGTGAACCAAAGACAGTCTCAAAAACACGGTGTGAAATCGCTGGTGTTTCTGACGTCACAAACGACCTTGTAACCAATCAGATCAACGTGTGATCGTCAACCAGTGGATCTCTGAGTGAGGGAGTGAGTGGAGGCGGGGCTTATTTGGATATTCATAGAACCATGCATACTAAATGAGGCAAGGGTGTCGAGTTTCATTCAAGATATTTTAAGACATGAAGAAATTTTTTCAATGACATTAGATATGTAATTTTGGTGATCAAAGATGAGTTTTAAGGGATACAATTATTGAGTACAGGGGGACTTTAAGTAATCAATTTCACATTATTAATAAAAACAATATATAGTGGCCAAGAACCGAAGGTACAAAGACACCTATTGTATCTGTCAGTTTTTAATAAGCAAAAATTATTACATTTTTTCTAAAATGACAAAAAGGTGTGAAATTTGACACCATTGTGCTCTGATTGGTCGGCTGGATCAGTGTGTTGTGATTGGTCGAGCGCTTCGAGTGTGTTTGGGAAATGTCCCGCCCCTTTCCATAACCGCCAGTTTAACACACTACTGACTAACTCCACCAGGCCCCGCCCCTTTATTCTGCATATGAATTATTATAACGAGGAATATTGTGACGTGTTCGTTCCCAGAAGAAACTCGAGATACAATGGAGGCGTTTCAGGAGTTCAGAAACACTGATATAGAGAACAACTGGAGCTTTTCAACATGTTTCTTTGATTGTGATTCTTCATACCGTCAGATAAACAAGTGATTTTCTGACCCCTGAAAGAGAAGCTCGACGTCCCAGTGTAAAAACCCACCGGAGACGAGTGTGAAGCCCTTCTTCAGCAGCGCGCCGGCCATGGCCTTGGAGTTCTTCAGAACCTGAGCGATGTACTCGCGAAACATGGGCGTCGTGGCCTGGAGAGAGAGCGCACGAAGAGCCATCAATTATCAAAACCCATAAATGAGTTCCCAAGTGCACAAGCCATTGTTCAGAAGAAGATGAGACGGAGCCGCAGACACGGGAGGATATTAATTCAGCGTATGAACAGATAATAAACTGCAAGCAGGGTTCGTACAAACACTGTCAAATGAAATTCAAGACTTTTCAAGCACTACTTTTTTGGTTTTCAAGGACATCAATCCGAGATCTCACTTATCAAGCAATATCTTTAGTATCTTTCAAATTCTAAAAAGGTAAATGGATAAAAATAAACTAATACAGGTGAAACTCGAAAAATTTGAATATTGTGCAAAAGTTATAATTGTGATGATTATGGCTTACAGCTTATGAAAACCTCAAATTCAAAATATCAGAAAATTAGAATATTACATGAAATCAATAAAAAAAAGGATTTTAAATACAGAAATGTCGGCCCTCTGAAAAGTATAATCATGCATATGTATATAGTTATATATACTAAATATATTAGTTTCACCTTTTAATTTGAATTACTGAAATACATGAACTTTTGCACGATATTCTAGTTTTTTGAGTTTCACCTGTAAAACAAAATGGTCCAAATAAAGTGCAGCACATGCACTGACTGGAACTTTAACCACCGAAAGGATTCTATGACAAAGATATCGCTTTCCTTATTCAAACTGATTTATTCTCTCATGAATATATGATTGACCTGAAGAATGAACGATGTATTACATAGTTGTATCTATTATAGAATATCACACTCGTCATAACCATGTGAAATGCCTCTATATCTATATCAGACGGGTTGCAGCGTTGATTTTGTGTGAAAAGATTGTTTTATCGATTAAATAAAACACATATTTCACATATATTGTCTTTCAATAACTCAAGCACCTTTCATAAATATGGCCGTTTCAAGGGTTTTCATTTCACTTGCATTTCAAAACGTCAAATTCAAGCACTTTAAGCAGCTTGTATGAACCCTTTGCAGGTGAAATATAGAATATAGAATAAATATATGGTACCTGTTTGAGAGCCACGGCGACGCCAGCGATGGCATGATTGTGTGGGCCGCCCTGAAGCGAAGGGAACACAGAGAAGTTGACCTTCTCCTCCAGGTTGTACATGACCTCTTTACCCTTCTTATCCAGCGAGCGCACGCCCTTACGGTAGAATATAAGCCCCGCCCTGTGGGTGGAGCCACATGAGAGGGGGAGGAGCCAATTAGGAGGAGGAGCCACATGAGGGGGAGGAGCCAATGAGAGGAGGAGGAGGCACACGAGAGGGGGAGGAGCCACACAAGAGGAGGAGGAGCCACAAGAGGGGGAGGAGCCACACAAGAGGGGGAGGAGCCACATGAAGAGGAGGAGACAGTTAATGATGGAGATCAGAATAACACTATACTGTAGTATGTAGTATATATACAGTATGTTCTGTATGCATGCAACATCCAGATGAGATACTGTATCCCACAAAGCAATGGGCTCAACTTTGACCTTTTTCATTTGACTGTTACATCACCCATTTTTTGACATTTTAATTTGCATTTTAATTCGTCATCATGTGATAATAAAAGTGTTACACTTTAGAAATAAGTCTCTTCTGTTCACCAAGGCTGCATTTATTTGATAAAAAGTACAGTAAAAATTGTTAAATATTATTATAATGTAAATCAGCTGTTTTCTATGTGAATATACAGTAAAGTGTAGAAAGTTCAAAAGAACAGCATTTATTTGAAATAGAATCTTTTGTAACATTATAAAAATGTCTTTCACTTTTGATCAATTTAATGTGTCCCAAAATGTGTGAATTCTAATGCACTAATTTGCGTAAAACAGTATAAGAGTATCACGTTCTGCACACACTCAGTGATGTCATTCGATCAGCAAACGGCTCCGAGTGAATGACGAACCTGGATCCGCGCAGTGATTTGTGAGTGGTCGAGGTCACGAGGTCGGCGTGTTCGAAGGGCGAGGGAACGGCTCTCCCGGCCACCAGTCCACTGATGTGAGCCATATCTGCCAGCAGGTACGCGTTCAGCTCACTGCACAGCTGTGTGTGTGTGTGTGTGTGAGAGTGTGTGTGTGTGTGTGTGTGTGTGAGAGTGTGTGAGTGTGTGTGTGAGAGTGTGTGTGTGAGTGTGTGTGTGTGAGAGTGTGTGAGTGTGTGTGTGTGAGAGTGTGTGAGAGAGTGTGTGTGTGAGAGAGTGTGTGTGTGAGAGAGTGTGTGTGTGAGAGAGTGTGTGTGTGAGAGAGTGTGTGTGTGTGAGAGAGTGTGTGTGTGTGTGAGAGAGTGTGTGTGAGTGTGTGTGTGAGAGAGTGTGTGTGTGAGAGTGTGTGTGTGAGAGAGTGAGTGAGTGTGTGTGAGAGAGAGAAACAGAGAGAGAGACTTCATAAAATGAACCAATAAAACACATTAGATGAAAAAACTGATTGTATCCGACTAGCAGTAAGATACACTGATCACAAAATGAGGGAGTCGTCGACTAATCAGTGATGCGCTCACATACACACACACACGCTTCTACTTACCTTTTTATTTATTTTATGTATGTATGTATTAGGGGTGTAACGGTTCACAAAATTCACGGTTCGGTTCGATACGATACACTTGTGCCATGGTTCGGTTCGGTTCGGTACGTTTTCAATGCAGCAAAAAGAAAGAAATGCCAGAGAAATTTCCTTGATTTTTTTTTTAATTATATTTTTATTAAAACTAACATCATA
This sequence comes from Semotilus atromaculatus, assembly GCA_031834385.1. Classification (NCBI taxonomy): domain Eukaryota; kingdom Metazoa; phylum Chordata; class Actinopteri; order Cypriniformes; family Leuciscidae; genus Semotilus; species Semotilus atromaculatus. The sequence goes on from JAULUF010000060.1 coordinate 932,263, forward strand.
AAGTATGATTTTTTTTTTTTTACTTTGAACAATGATGGAGCTATAACTTACTTGACTTTTCTTAGGAGCATATAAAACAAAACAGCTCCTTGGACAAAATGAAATGTTATATTGTAGTAGTTATAAACAATGGTTTATTTTAGTTCAGATTAATGTCTGAGGGCAGCAATTGTATTCATAATGTCAAAATAAATGTTAATGTTACTTGAAAGCATTATAGCCTACTATTCCTGCCAAACCTCCGTGGTCACAGTGAGTGTTATACAGTAAATCCATGGTGATGTTGCTGATCTGTGGACACTGGATAGTTCATTCATGGCACAATGTTGCTTCCTGGTTTCCACGTCAGCGCGGTTTGATCCGTTAATAACGGAGAAATGTGAATGTTTCTCACTAGATCTCGCAGCGATGTTATTACTTCAAGTTCAATAGCAAATTCAAATGCTTTCTTTACTGGATGTCTCAGCGCTGTGTAACAGAGATCGGCTCGCGCTGCATTGGTCCAAACTGATAAACAGTCCGTCAACCACATAATAACGAGTAGCTCAGTTTCGTTCCGCTTACATTACATTTGCCATTTGATGTTAGGCAATGTTGTGGTCGCGCCAGCATCTCGAGAGCACTTGTCACGCGCCTACATTTAAAATAACGACATTTTGGTCGGCAGGAAAAATGGTCCAAAGAACTGTTCGGTTTGAAAATGCGTACCGAAAACCAAACCGAAAGCCTCGTACCGAACGGTTCGATACGAATACGCGTATCGTTACACCCCTAGTATGTATGTATATGTACATGTATGAGTGTGTGAGTAGATTATGAGAGTGTTGAGATGCTCAGATCCGCTGCGCTCAGAGCAAATATCAGAATCAAAGCGTTCCTGTTATCAGCCAATCAGAGAGTGATCCGATGATGATGATGATGATGATGATCCACTCGAGTCTCCGGGGAACGAGACCCAGATCCTGCAGGCACTTCACTACGACTAACGCTAAGACTAGCGCTAAGACTAATGCTAACACTAAGGCTAACACTAAGGCTAACACTAAGGCTAACACTAAGGCTAATGCAAATGCTAATGCTAAGACTAACACTCTGAGCATCACAATATGCTTTCAGGGGTAAAAATAATCTCCAGCTGATTATACACTGATAACTTTATACACAGATACACTCTGTCCTAGTGTGTGTGTGTGTGTGTGCTGCAGACCTCGTGTTTATCTTGCAGTGAAATCAGGCCACAGTGAATTCTAGCAACAAACATGAAACACACACAATCTGAGCCTCAGGAAAACACAGAACGCCTGCGATGGGAAAGCTCTCAGAAACACAGAGACGGTTGGAAGCTTGTCTTTGCCACAGAATAAAAAATAAAAAGGTAATTGAGACTTTTTTTATCTCATAATTCTGACTTTTTTCTTGCCATTGTAAGTTAATTTTGAGTTTCTCGCAAGAGAAAAAGTCAGAATTGTGAGATAAAAAGTCTCAATTACCTTTTTATTTTTTATTCTGTAGCATATCAAGCTTCCACAGATATGAGCTGTTCAAACCCTACGAGTGCCCTAGATAGACAGCACATGAGAAAGACACATGCATTAGGAGACATGATGACGCCTTCACGTGTGTGTGTACTGTGTGTGTACTGGTGCGTGTACTGTGTACCAGCCGAATAACTTCATCATGAACTCTGAGTGACTCCAGAATAAGATCAGCTGACAGAAACATCATTTCATGAGAACAATCATCATTCTTACTGCTTATAATCTGTGTATGAAAGGAAATGTGATTAAGTGCTGACAGTGACACTGCAGTGAGTGTGAGTGAATGAGTGTAAGTGTGTGAGTGGGTATGTAAGTGAGTGTGTGTGCGTGTGTGTGAGTGTGTGCGTGAGTGAGTGTGTGTGTGTAAGTGTGTGTGTGAGTGAATGAGTGTAAGTGTGTGAGTGAGTGTGTGTGTAAGTGAGTGTAAGTGTGTGAGTGAGTGTAAGTGTGTGAGTGGGTATGTAAGTGAGTGTGTGTGCGTGTGTGTGAGTGTGTGCGTGAGTGAGTGTGTGTGTGTAAGTGTGTGTGTGAGTGAATGAGTGTAAGTGTGTGAGTGAGTGTGTGTGTAAGTGAGTGTAAGTGTGTGAGTGAGTGTAAGTGTGTGAGTGGGTATGTAAGTGAGTGTGTGTGTGTGTGTGTGTGAGTGTGTGCGTGAGTGAGTGTGTGTGTGTAAGTGTGTGTGTGAGTGAATGAGTGTAAGTGTGTGAGTGAGTGAGTGTGTAAGTGTGTGTGTGAGTGAATGAGTGTAAGTGTGTGAGTGAGTGTAAGTGTGTGTGTGTGAGAGACAGGCACACACACACCTTCTTGATGCGGCTGTAGTCGATGAGGCGAGCGTAAGCGCTGGTTCCGGCGATGATGAGTTTGGGTCGGAAGAGTCGAGCCGTCAGTTCCATCTGATCATAATCAATCAGACCCGAATCAGGCTGAGAGAGAGAGAAAGACAGGTGAATGTGTGTGTCTGACCTTAGTGTGTTTCCCTACTGTACACCACAGTGACCCTCAGTGTGAGTGTGTGTGTTAAAACACTGTGGTATCAAATGTTCACACATTTTACATTTTTACACTGTTAATTTGTACAATTCATTTAATTTGCACATTTAATTAATTTTTTTAAATAATATTGTATTATTTTGATGTCTTTATATGTATAGTGTGCAGTTATGCCAATAAAGAAATTTTGAATTGAATTCAATTGAATTGAGAGACACTGAGAGTAAAGTGTTTACAACAGTATATGTTCTGCATTCAGAAGCAGCTGAACACACACAGAGTCTCAACACGTGTTTATGACATACAGGGTTATGATCCATATATGATTGCCATATGTTTACTCATCTCTGACTGACAGAAGAACACTTCCTGGAACAATGAAACAAGCATTTCCTGTAAAGCTGCTTCGAAAAAGTATTGTGAAAGTGCTTTTACTCTCACTCACTCTCACTCTCTTACTCTCTCACTCACTCTCTCTTTTACTCTCACTCACTCACTCTTTTACTCTCTCACTCACTCTCACTTTCTTACTCTCACTCACTCTCACTCTTTTACTCTCTCACTCACTCTTTTACACTCTCACTTTCTTACTCTAACTCACTCTCACTCTTTTACTCTCACTCACTCACTCTTTTACTCTCACTCACTCACTCACTCTTTTACTCTCACTCACTCACTCTTTTACTCTCTCTCGCTCACTCTCACTCACTCTTTTACTCACTCATTCTCTCACTTTCTTACGCTCACTCACACTCTCTTACTCTCACTCACTCACTCTTTTACTCTCTCTCGCTCACTCTCACTCACTCTTTTACTCTCACTCTCACTCTTTTACTCTCACTCACTAACTCTTTTACTCTCTCACTCACTCTCACTCTCTTACTCTCACTCACTCTCACTCTTTTACTCTCACTCACTCACTCTTTTACTCTCTCACTCACTCCCACTCTTTTACTCTCGCTCACTCTCAATCTTTTACTCTCGCTCACTCTCAATCACTCTTTTACTCACTCACTCTCTCACTTTCTTACGCTCACTCACTCTCACTCTCACTCACTCTTTTACTCTCTCTTTTACTCACTCACTCTCTCACTTTCTTACGCTCACTCACTCTCACTCTCACTCACTCACTCTTTTACTCTCTCACTCACTCACTCTTTTACTCTCTCTCTCGCTCACTCTCTTACTCTTTTACTCTCTCTCTCTCGCTCACTCTCACTCTCTCACTCTCACTCTCACACTCTCACTCACTCTTTTACTCTCTCACTTTCTTTCTTACTCTCTCAAGCTTCTGTCCGTCTCGGAGATCAGGACAGGAGATAACCTCTCTGTGTCAGTCACTCCATCACGCTGAAGTGTGTGTGTGTGTTTGAGGGCCGCCTGTCGATTTCCTATTATCTCTCCCATAGAGGGGACTGACCACTCATCCATCACAAACACACACACTGAGAGACGTTCAACGAGTGTTCCGTACAAACATGATAATTTAGGGGATTAATGCCTGTATTTCAATGACGTTCTCACCCCTGAAACTTCAGTGTCTGTCTGTCTGACTCACTCACTCACTCACTCACTCACGTTGAGTTTGTAGGGCATCGACTCAAAGTAGATGGAAGTGGCCGAGATCCGCTTGACGTCAGACATGTATCCGTGAGTGAGACTGAAACACAGAGAGAATATATTATATTCTAGTGGGCGAGAGAGGTAGTGAATGAGAGAGAGAGGCGTTCACTCACTGTCCCCCGTCGGGCAGGTCGAGGCCCATGATCCTCTCGTGAGGCTTCAGGACGGCTGTGTACGCGGCGAAGTTCGCCGGAGAGCCGGAGTACGGCTGAACGTTCACTCCCCACAGCGACGGGTCGAGATCGAACGCCTCCAGCGCCCTCTTCTGGCAGAGCAGCTCGATCTGATCCACCACCTCAGCGCCGCCGTAATACCTGCACACACACACAGACACAGACACACACACGTTAACCCTAACCGCACTACTAGACTAGTGTGATCTAATCAACCTTACCAACTCATCAGTCTCATAAACCAAAGTAAATAAATAAAAATAAAGTACTAAAATAAAATAAATTTATATAAAAACTAATGAAAAATTAATGAATATATAAATAAAAATAAATTAAATAAAAATAAATAATTAAATAAAAAAACTATAATAAAAGTACAAGTTAATAAAAATAATATAAAAACAAATGAAAATTAATGCATAAAACAATCAATATAACACAAATAAATAAAAGTTAAATAAAAATAATAAAAAATTATTAGAAAGAAAATACACAAAGTATTAAACCAAATAGATACATAAATTAAATAAAAATATAGTAGTAATCTTTTTTTTTTTTTAAATAAATACATATAAAAAAAATGAATGAACAATAAACTAGTGTAAAACAAGCATGTCAGTTCCTGGACGTCTTCTGAATAAATGAATAGATCTGTAGACAAAAACACACACACACCTTTTCCCCGGGTATCCTTCAGAGTACTTGTTGTTGAGACACGAACCCTGAGCCTCGAGAGCAGCTCGACTGCAAAAGTTCTGTCAACACACACACACACACTTCGTTGGCCAGAGGAGACCTTTGGCTTTTGTGTTGCTTAGTTGGAGACATTTGATTTAATATTCAACAATATTATTGATCTCCTGCATTGACAGCATTATATGAGAACTGAACTGGACGATGACATCACCGTTTACTCCAGAGCGGCTATATATATAAAAAGGAACTTTTTTACAACAAAAATGAAAAATCACTGAACCTAAGCTGGACTGTGACGCCATTTTCTTCTGAAAACAAACTTTGTTGCATTATTTTCCTGTTATCTCTGTAAAGCTGCTTTGAAACACTCTGCTGTGAGTGCCCTGGTGTGACTGACACGTTCACTGAGAGCAGTGTGTGAACATGAGGTGTGTTAATGAGTGAATGACCACACACACACACCTCTGAGGCGATGAGCTCGAGTCCTCGACACTGCCGGTCCTTCTCCTTCATCAGAAGCTCCCACATCTGCGGGTCGTCCTGAGCCAGACTCTCCTGACCCGTCCACGGGCGCTCGTCATCGGCCCACGCCACCGAGTGCTGGCATCTGAGGCCGGGAACACACCGGACCGCCGGCTGCGCACACACACACACACACACACAAGATCATGCTCAGATCAAACACACACTGCTCTCGTCCTCAGGAGCTGCAAACAAATGAATCTGCACTAAACAAACACACAGCAGCGAGCCTGTGAACTCACGAGAGACGGGCGTTATTAACACCGGATTACACACACACACAGCCTTTATGAATCACACAACATAACAAAAATTACATGTTCAGAGGAACTACTGCTCAGAGAGAAACATCACGCATATGAAGATTAATATTTAACTCACTGATCAATTCACTCACTGAACATCAAACATCAAATGTGGGAATAAATATATATTCTATTATATATTCAAATTTATATTATATGTATTTTAATTAAATTATATACACATATATATCATAAAACAATAAAGAAAAAATTTGTCCATCATATTTTAAATTATAATATATAAATATAATACAAATAACACATTTATATATTTCAAATTATAATATATAAATATAATACAAATAATAACACATTTATATTTTTCATAATTTGACATTATATATATTTGATTTATTTTAAAATTAAAAATATGAACACAAACACACATATATACACACACACACATATATATATATATATATATATATATATATATATATATTATAAATAATATTAAAATGTATAATGCATTTTTTTATTATTTATAATAATTATTTCTTGTTTTCTTTATTGCTGCATTTAAACGTGTATCACATTTTACATTATATTACAAATATTTATAAAATATTAATATTTTATTATGTTTTTCCTACATTTATAATAATATATACATACATGTATATATATATATATATATATATTATAATTATAACGTGATATATAAATATGATTTTACATAAGATCAGCATGATTCATAATGGATCCATGATATAAATATATCTTTATAAACCACAGAACTGATGCCTGAAAATGAAATATTTTATCTTGATTATGAACTTATGAAGTTTTTCACCTAAGGTGAAAAAATCACGACTGACAAAAACAAAATATGAAGAGCGACAGGCTGGAATATCCGCTAAATGATGGGAAACTGAATTAAATTAATTCTACAGCTCTAGTGTGTGTGTGTGTGTGTGTGTGTGTGTGTGTGTGTGTGGAGCCGTTGGTGAGATACAATAATCAGCATGACGCTTTAATTCTGCTCCAATCAGCAACTCTCAACAGAAACTTTACAGCCAAGTGAAAATTCAGCATAACTGCTTATCTAATCATTCACACACACACACACACACACACACACGCTTCTCAGCAGATTAAGAGGTTCTGGGTGTCGTTTGACTCGGTTTTTACTGTTCTTACTTTCTGAACTCACGGATCCTCCGTCTCTGCATTCAAGAACCAAAAAAAGCATAAAAAGTACAGTGTGTTTGTAAATACACCATGCTAGTACCATAGTATTTTTTGAAGTACATGAGAATACCATGTACATCTGGAAGTGGAATGACGTGCCGGAGGGGCGTAGAATTTAGTAGGGACGCTAGCGACGTGTCCCTACCAATATCCAGTGACACTGATATATCCCTAGCAATAATGTCGATCAAACCGTAAAATATATTTATATATTGATGTCCCCGTCCCCACCAATTTCAAAATCAAACCTACGCCACTGTCGTGCCGTCAAAAGCTGGAAAACGATCATTTTCATGCTTCATTCTGAGCCTCCGTCTGAAACGCCAGTGGGCGGGGCCTATGGTGTATTACTATTGGTCAATATCTTGCTCTGGAGGCAGGCATATGCAAATGCATTTGCCCATGTGACGTCACAGGTACCGCAACATCAAAACAAGATTAAATAAATGCTTAGTTGTATTACATTACTATACAATACTGGACTTTCTTTCCACAAACTAACGCCATTGACACGTCTAGGGATGCAGGATATATCGGCCACTATATCGTTATCGGCCGATAAACCTTCATTTTTAACGTTATCGTTATCGACCTGATAAGAAAACGAGGCCGATATATTAAAGCTGATAAATAATGTATTATTTCCTCCAGCTGAGACTCTTCAGACGCGACTGTTCAACATGATGGTTTTGAATTGCTTGAAATATGATTGGAATCAGAAAAAGAAAAAAAAATACAGTGAAGTGCAAGTCTGTCATATCAGCTACATAAAATTATAACGAGAACATTATAATTGTGTGTTTGGGACATGGATTTTAATGGTGAGACTTTTGATTTTGTAAAAAATTTGGATTTAGATTTATCAGCCAATATATCGGTTATCGGTTTTTCAAATATAAAGAATTATCGGTTATCGTTATCGGCCAAAATGTTCTCAAGGGTGCATCACTATAGACACTAGGGGTGGTTAATCTGTCTGATTTCCCGATTCGATTCGATTACGATTATTGAAGTCCCGATTCGATTACAGTCGATTTTCGATTATTAACGATTCTCGATTAGCGATTATTGATTTTCCATTTCACAACAGTAAACGAAAATACACTACAAAGTGATTGCAGTATTAAAAAAAAGTCAGCTGCTGTCGTGTAGTTATAACTTCAGAATTATTTGTATGTAGCTTATGTTCTGTAGAACACAGAAATGAATACATCACATTGTGTTGTGACTCATCAAGTTGAACTAAACAATAACAAATAAATGAAAGGCTTATTTCCTTTAGGAAGCAGAACCAACATACTGTAGAAATTGGACAATTTTCTTCTAGAAAGACAAGGTGTTGTTCAGGTGGAGGAAGACTGCAGGTTGCAGTCAAAACATGTCAAGGTAAAGAAAGTTTTTTCTCCACCTGAACACCTTTGTCATTCTAGAAGAAAATTGTCCAATTTAATCATTAAGAAGACAAAATGAACATTTTTGAACAACTTACTGTAGCTTCAGCTTATATACTGTACTGTAGAACACAGTGACAAAATGCAACACTAACTTGTGAGTAATCAAGTTGTAAGTTGGCGCGATCGAACAGAGAGAGAGAGAGAGAGAGAGAGAGAGAGAGAGACGCAGGCGCGATCAAACTGTGTGTGTGTGTGTGAGAGAGAGAGAGAGAGAGAGAGAGAGAGAGAGCGAACAGCGGGCGCGATCAAACTCTGTGTGTGTGTGTGTGTGAGAGAGAGAGAGAGAGAGCGAGCCGCGGGCGCGATCAAACTCCGTGTGTGTGTGTGTGTGAGAGAGAGAGAGCGAGCCGCGGGCGCGATCAAACTGTATGTGTGTGTGTGTGTGTGTGTGTGAGAGAGAGAGGGAGAGAGCGAGCCGCGGGCCGTTTCTTTTACTGTCTATGGCCGTTACACGCGCTTGCTAACTGGAACTGGGCGTGTTCGTGACGTTCAACTTTCGGTATAAAATTTTTTACAAAAGAAAATAATGCAACAAAAAAAAAATCGATTTTTTTAAATTTAATAATCGATTCATACTCGTTCATAACATAATCGCGATTAATCGTTAATCGATTTTTTTCACCACCCCTAATAGACACGTCCAAACTATTCTCTCCTCGGAATCACTGAACTTTATTATTTAAGGTACATTATCATTATTTAAGGTACATTATCATTATTTAAGGTACATTATTGTTGACGAGAGTAGCACTCATGAACCGAAAGCTTCATAATTAACACTAATAAAGCAAATAAAGGCCCTCGCCTCGTCACAGCAGGATCTGATGAATCGCTGCTCTTTAAAACTGTTATTAAAACACTATTATCTCATAGACAGCAGAGATCGGTTTAGGAGACGGGCTGGAGCATTACAGCGGGCCGAACACTCTTCATCACACACACACACACACAATCTTCATCACACACACAATCTCTCGACTGATAGAGTTAAACTTCTCCTGCTTCTAACACACACACACACACACACACACACACACACACACACACACACACACGATCTCGACTGAGGATAGAGTTAAACTTCTGCTGCTTCTAATGTTCGTGTTTCCCATCAGCCCTTCTGACTCAACATTCTGATTTTAATTGAAATATGTCTTTTTACTTCAAACATGCAGAACTACATGCTGTTGTATTTTAGACTCAATTTCCTCTGAACACACACACACACTCAGAGTGTCTGAAACTCCCAGTGAACGCATGAACTGATCACATGTTCAACTTCAACGTCATTTTTAATAAAAGCATCTGCCAAATGCATTAATGTAAATGTTTAAATGTAACAGACAGAAGCGGCACGACTTCTGTCAGCGCGATCACCTCGAGGTCGGCTCTGGACACACACACACACACACACGGGTCACTACACACTGATGGGCCGCGTCCTTCGCTGTCGTCGCTGCAGGGACACAGAGACGTGTGTGTGTGTGTCTGTGAGAGAGTGTGTGTGTGTATGTGTCTGTGAGAGAGTGTGCGTGTTTGTGAGTGTGTATGTGTTTGTGAGAGCGTGTGTGTGCATGTGAGTGCGTGTGTTCTGGAGTGAGTGTGTGTGTGTGTGTGTGTGTGTGAGAGAGAGAGAGAGAGAGTCTGCATGTGTGTATTTATGAGTGTGTGTGTGTGTCTGCAAGTGCGTGTGTATGCGAGTGTGTGTGTGAGTGCAAGTGTGTGTGTATGCTTGTGTGTGTGTGTGAGTGAGAGAGTGTGTGTGTGTGTGTGTGTGTGTGTGTGAGAGTTCAAGTGCGTGTCGTGTATGCGCATGTGTGTGTGTGTGACACTTGACTTGACCAAGAACCGCCCACTTACACAGGAAGAGCAAGTGACTGACAAGTGACATGACGAAACCCTGATCATCATCATCATCATCATCATCATCATCATCATCATCATCACCACCATCATCATCATCACCATCATCATCATCACCATCACACCAGATACAGAAAGGGTCAAGAGTTTGGACACCTCACTCATAACAGACAATAATAATAAAAGTGAAACTAACTGAAAATTCAGATTTGATCAAAAGAATAAATTAAATTACATAGAAAACAGCTGTTTTGTATTCGTTAAATATTTCAAAATATTTACTGTATTTTTGATCGAATAAATGCCTTGGAGCAGAAGAGACTCTTTCAGAAACATTACAAAGTCTTACTGACCCCAAAATGTTGTATTTGTATTAAAGACCAACTAAGACCGACGGAACATGAAAAGTTGCGATCTACGGCAGCAAAGCTCCTTGATTATTACGCAGGAATGAGACTATAGTTCCCATGTCGGCCTAGAAAATCACAACTTTTCATTTTCCGTCGGTCTTAGTTCACGATGTATCTACAGAAGAGTCCAGTTTTAAATAGGAAAAATATCGAAACTCTCTGGTAATTTTTTTGAGAGAGATGCTATCGGTCTAATCAGATTCAATGATCTATGCTAAGCTATGCTAATAGAGCTCGTGACAGACCCGGAGATCGGCTGAACGGATTCAAAAACGGTAAAACTCTGTTTAACTCTAGAGGAGTCGGAAAATGAGCCTATTTCCAAAAAAGTGGAGTGTTCCTTGAAAGGTTTTTAAGATTATGAGAAACATAAGTCCAGCCCACTTCAGGCTAGTGTTGGAGTTGGCATGAAGTCCTGGCATATAAAACTATGTCCAACATGTTCTGTAATAACTGTACAATAATTATAGTTTTCATGAGTGTTATTTATATATCTCAAACTGAGAGAGAAAAAACAAACAAAAAAATAATCAAATAAAGTATTCAGCACTTTAACAGCCATGAAGACTGATTATTATAACAAACTGAGACAGAAAAAGGATGAAACGAGAGATAAAAGAAACAAAGGCCAGATCTGAACTATTTTGGGAGCCACAGAAAAAATTACATATCAAACACTCTATCCCTCTCTCTCTCTCTCTCTCACACACACACACACACCTGAACTAACATTGATGGATGTAGTGTGTTGTCATTTTTCTTGCAGTTCAGAAAAAAAAAAAAAACAGAAAACATTTCATTTTGCTTATTATTTTTGCTATTTCCTTTCTCTTCTGAGCAAAGAGTCAATTTTACAGATGAGTGCTGTCCATCACGCGGCGCCAGAACACAATCAGCGCGAGACGTGTGTGTGTGTGTGACGGAGACTCGAGTTCGACGTGTCAGGAGAAGATCGCTCAGGATGACACCCGCTGCCAGCGACTAATGGCCGAGCGCCGCGACAAATTGGTGCGGAGAATGACACGGCCGTGGAGAGAGAGAGAGAGTGTGTGTGAGAGAGTGTGTGTGGGAGTGTGTGTGTGCGAGAGCCGGGCCAAAGGGACTGACACCGAACAATCAGGAGTGTGGAAAGACAATTTCCCGGAGAGGCCTGCGACATTAGCGCGCTAATCCAGGGAGATGGAGTCGGTCGCGGGAACACGAGAGTTCAGTGGTGCATGATGGGACACATCTGAGGTGAAAGAGCGGGAAACCTCCTGACCCAGCGGGAAGCTTTCACATCGCATGTCAAAAGATTGGAATAATTCAGACTTTTAAAATGTTTCTGAAATAGTCTTCTGCTCACCAAGGCTGTGTTTATTTGATCTGTGTTTAATGAAAATATTATTAGAATTTTATATAGGCTAGCTGTTCCTATGTGAATATATAGTAAAGAGTAATTTATTCCTGTGATCAAAGCTGAATGTTCATCATCATTACTCCAGTCTTCAGTGTCACATGATCATCAGAAATCAGGATAATATGAGGATCTGACGATCAAGAAACATTTATGATTATTATCAGTGAAAACAGGCAACATTTAAATAGTTTTAAAACTTTTTATTAATCGAGGACGTTTTTTCTAATTTTATTGTATTTTTGATTAAATAAATGCATTATTCCACACTATAGACATCCAGTGTGTGAGAAAGTAAATTAATATGCATCTAGATTAGCGAATCACTGGACTAGCCAGTAAACCCCTTAAAAAGTCAAAACCAGGACTTTAGTGGCTAAAAATAGGGATGAAACCATTAAAAATATATCCTAATCAATTATTAAACATGCCTGAATATAGGCGACAATCTGAATATGTAAATGAGTAGTAAATCAGACACTATACTGATCACTCAAATCATCTCTTTCATAATCAAGAAGTGAAACATACAGAATGATTCTCACGGCTCTTAGAAAACTGTATCATAAAGCAATGTTTCAGTGAGTTTTTTTGTGTACTAAATTAAAGACTGGACACAAAACATGTGACATCAGTGCGACTCACAAACCAACGACTCTTCAGAAGGAATCAGACTAATAGCTCAGTGATTCGTTCAGAGCGGCTCTTGACTCACTCACTGAATCGACTCACTGTTCACGTCCATCTCCACATGGGTTAGTGCTGGGATTCCCGTCGTTAGCTAGAACTAAAACCATAAATAACATTTCTAAGAATAAAATAAATGTTAACTGAACTCAAATAAATTATTAAAACCAATCTTTAAAAAAGGCAACACTTCACATTTTAATTGAATGTTTTGTACTAAATGACTAAAGCTGAATTTTTTTTAAATAAAAGCTAAACTAAACCTACTATAAATGAGAAAAACACACAGTAAAAATGACTAATATTAAAATCCATTAGAAAAATATAAAATAAAACCTAATTCAAAATATTAATATAAACTATAGCCTATAGGAACTCAATGACGCTAAAATAAGTCACATTTTGTTTAAATTTTAATATTCATGCATTTAGCAGATGTATATTATGCTGGACCAAACCAGCAGAAATTTAAAAATAAATAGATAAATAAATAGATAGTAAAATAAATGTAATAATAGAAAAATAAACAAATAAAGTAAAATATGTGTGAATAAATTAATAATAAAGTAAATATATGTGGGGAAAAATAATTGTATAATTCGTTAAATGAATAAATGCGTAAAGAAAAATGAAAGAAAAAAAATATTCAAAAGAATAAAAATGCATTTCAAAATAAATACAGAAAATAACAAAGGAATAAATTGCAGATTAATTAAAAATATATATATATACATTTTCTTTTTTCTGCAGGTTTGGTCCTCCATAGGCTTTTATTCAAAGCAACTTAAATTCCATTCAAGACACATTTTTATCAGTGCATGCATTCGCTGAATCAAGTGAACATAAATGAGTGACTCTGTCGAACTCTCCACTATGATGGTTTTTAGTTTGCTAGTCTTTGAATACTACACAAATATGACAACCAATCATTCGTACATCAGTATATATGATCACAAACACATCTAACACATCACTTTTAGGTGAAGCATGTACAGTAAATCCACAACGAGTTCTTTCTGTTTCTGATCTATAGTCACACAGGTATTAGTCAATAACTATCGAAACTACAAGAACGCCTTTAGGGTGATGGAGTGGAGGTGTGACGCAATCCTCTCGTCTGATTGGCTGATCAGAACATGAGCTTTGGCAGTTAATGCAAAACAACGACTGGTTAATTATTGAGTCGTTGGGTTAAAGCTGCTTATGCAAGATGACTGATAAGACGACGGCTGGACGAATGAAAGTTCACACTAAGCCTGTTTTCATGCATTCATCTCTTTTTTATTGCCAATATGTGAACAGCTTGTAAACCAAACTTAAAAAATGAGATCTTCCCCGACTTCATATATAGGTCGTCTAAAAGCTGTCTGACACACACTCGAGCTCAGACGCTGTCCATGTTAAAATATGCGTGCAGTTTTTATTACTTTATAATATATTTTTATATATAGGCCTAATTATATAAAAACTTTTTGTTAAATCAATATATACATATATTTAGAATATGCAACAAAAAATTTAAATTCTATTGCTTTAAAAAAAAAAGTTTTTCCTGTTTTAAGCATAAACCTTTTTAAAAGACTTTTTTTGTTGTTGAAAAAAACAAGATTACGAAAATGATTTCTGCAGTGCAACATGCTTGAACAATCAATATAAAACACTTCAGATTTCAATGAAACAAACACTGCAATGGCGTGAGAGAGTTTCTGAAGCAGCAGCAAACTCACTAACTCACTAACTAAAGCCCTCATGCTTCAGATAAATGAAGTTAGTTTGATCACATCACTGACAAACACAAAGGACACACTTGTTTTCATATCCAGAAGCTCATTCCCATAACAGGAGAAGTATGAAAGCACGTGAATGACAGACAGCACGAGACACACGACACAAACTGACAGATATCAACAGATAATCTAACGTTTAGTCTAATAAAACATGCATCAAGTGTCAGAGAACAACTCTGATTAATAACTGGCAAAAGTTATTTCACTGATTAAGAAGAAAAGAGAGCTGGTGTCATCTTCCCATCAGCGGACTCAGGTTGATACGGTCAGATAAGAAACACATGAAGGCCTATCTGTCTAGACAACATGCTTCTGCAAATAATTATCATATACTAACACATAATTATGAGAAGAAAAGTTGAAATTATGACAAAAAGTTTAAACTATGACAGTCAATTATGACATTTAAAATTATCACATACTAAGTCATTTATGAAATTAAGTGTCGAAATTATGACGAAAAGTTGGAATTGTAGAAAAAGTCACAATTATGACAGTCAATTATTTATTAGATGAAGTCATAATCATTACATTAAAATTATGACATTCTAGTTTGAAATTGACAAGTTAGTTATGACATAAATGAGGATACAGAAGGTCATAATTTCGACTGTTTGTCTCATAATTATGTCTTAGTATGTAATAACTTCGACTTATAATTATATCTTAAAGACTTATGTCATAACTACGATTTTCCAAAGCATGATGTTCTTCTTAAGTTCCGATCTGATCTCTTGCACTTTAACAAACTTCTCAGAAACATTCTAAACATTTTAGAAGCAGAAGAGCATGAAAGTGTAAGTGCCTGTCCTCTTCATCCGCATGTGAGAGTAACAGGACACATGTGTGGTTGCATCATCTTATGAGAGGACTAGTTAACACAGTCCATCCGGTGTAACCATCTGTCTAAACTCACTAACTCGAAGTCTATGTGCAAGTCTACTGAAGTTAGTGACAATTCACAAATACAATTGTTTAAAATGATTTCAAACATCACATCATTATCCTCATCATGCCACGTCTAACAGACCGCACGCGCTCGAACGCTTCAATAACACAGTTTTAAAGGGTTGCATGTCAAATCTGCATCGCGACAACGTTTAATGCATGTTCGCTTATTAATCCCGTTAATCGCTGATTAATATCATCTGCTATATTGACGCAAACAGGAGCGATCATAACGCCTGTTTAAACACATCACGCACTGACCAGCAGCTCCTCGCGGTATTGCGCGCTATAATGCCCGTGTGTGTGTTTAAACTCACCTTGATTAGTTGTCTTAAAGTCAGTGATAACATGGTAAAGCTCGACTTCTCCGATTCCAGCGGGTTTTTGCGTTCGCACGCTTTTCGTCCGTCGCCTAAATGACAGCGGCTTACTGACGATCCGCGCGAGTGCTCATGGGAAATGAAGTCCTGACTTGCGCAGTGGGGAGTTTTGCTGTGATGGACTACAAGTTGACGTCATGACTAAAAGAACAACATGCTATTCAGAAAAACTACAGCTAACTGTATTTCAGCACAGTTCTAACACACATGTATTTTATATGAGCTGAAAAAATAAAAACATGTCCATGAACTGTTTTTATTTATTAGACTTCACCAAGCCGAGAGTTTTCCATGTAGTCTCTCATTTAATGTGGCTTCATAAAAGCGGCATATGAAACTGTCTGAAATTGTAATGCAATGTATAATGCTTATACATAATGTATATTATTAAGTGCTATCAAATCGATTAATTGCGATTATCACATCTAACAAAAGTTTTTGTTTATGTGTAGCCTATACATATATTATATCAACAAAAACTTTTATGTTAGATGCGATTAATCCATTTTACAGCACTAAATATTATATTATATACTTACTGTCTCCCAAATAATTAACAGTCAGCAATTATAAAGCCCTTTTTTGTTGTTCCTGCTTTTGCAATACGTCAGCAGAGTTCAAGTGTTGACCCTAAGAAAACAAACTCGTCAAGTAAAGAAATTGCACTTGTTACACTAAAATTCACCATAGTAAAATCTTACAAATGAAGTATGACAACACAGAACATCAGGATCTTTGTCTTTGTCAGTCTTGAATGTTTTCTTAAGCAGCGTAATGGATCATTTCATTCAGTGTTGGTGAATAACGGCAGGTCAAGCGGATTGGATTTCATTATTTATTTGTGATACATTATTTACACACATGTATACTATACACATGATCAAGCAATACTTTATTCACAGAACTGCAGGAGCTCGAGTTCCTCTTCAGCTTCTCGTTCACAGATGAATCGGTTGTCCAAAAATAAAGAGCTACGGCTCCGCGTTTGGTGCTTTACTTCAAAAACAAGACGGGGAAAGTAAAGGATAATCAAATGGGATAAAAAACAATATCATTCTATCTCAGCATCTTGCATTTTGTCTTTGCGTCTCTTCAAGCTTTATTCAGAGTAAATAGATATGCTATGTCTTTAATTTCATAATACATAAAGTTAATTCATATTGGGGTGAATAACATTCTGTTAAATACATTCATTTGGATTTATTTATCATCTTCTTACACATAGAGAGTGTTTTTGCTCAATGTTTTGAACATTAAAGCTGGTTTTGCACTAACACATAAACTCTTCGTCTGGTTACCCCAGAAGCTTCTGTTGATGATGAAGCTAAAACTTCATCTTAAAGGTTTTGCTACTATCATTTAACATCAAAATGTTGTAATTTATACCTCAAATTCATTCCGGACAACAATCAGGACGGCCTCTTAAAAGTCAACATGAAATTCATGTTCCTGTGAACGATTCATCATTCTAAAGAAAATAAAAGTTTGTCTTCTTGATCTTTCATCACCGTCCATCTTCTTGCCTGACATCAGGAATCAATATTTCTCAAGACTCTATATTTTCATCAGATCAGTTCTTCAGTTGGATTTGTAAAACCCTGATCGAACTGTGGATTGCAACAGGCTTGTCATGTGAAACCCATGAAAAGAAGCTGTTTTTGACTTCTTCACTGCAAAAAATGATGTTGTTCCTCAGTACTTTTGTCTTGTTTTCCAGTACAAATATTTAAACAAGGAAAAAAATTGCTTACAAGCAGCCATTATGGGGCCTAGCACAAAAGTCATTAGTAATAATATGATTTAATGGTTTACCTCTTTTGACCAATAGGTGGCGCTGTGACCAAATTGATGTGTTGTGGTCAGAGTGAGGTGACAATGACACATGCAAAGTTTGGTGTCAATATGCAAAAACATTGCAGAGATACAGCTTCAGAGTCATTCTGGCATCATTCCATCACATTAGTTGATGCGGTCTACGAAAACAGTTTTGTCGATCGACACGAAATCCGAAACCTTTAGCCGGCATGGTCTGAAGATGATACGATTCAATTTTGGTGAAAATCGGACAAGTGATCAGTTCGAAAAAGTGTAGGATTTTAAAGACCAGATTCACTGCAATCGGCCAAAGCGTTCAGAAAGTTCTAAACAAAAAGAGCCATTTTTTCATTTTCTCCTGACCACTAGGTGGCACTGCGCCAAAACCTTGCAGGTGTCCTCAGGTCATGGTTGTCATAACACACACCAAGTTTAGTCAGAATGGGCTAAAGCATTGCAGAGATATAGCCTCACGTTCAATTTGGTGTGCTCTTCGTCGAAATTATTTGCGCGTTATTCGAGAACGGTTTGGAGGGCGAGGAAGAGTTCGATAAAGGGTAAGGGTTTTTAGAGTTCGTAAAAAAAACCTATGGGTTAAATGGTTAAAATGCCGTCAATTGAATTGTCTTGAGCTTAGATATCAGAGAAAAAATATGTTTTGTTTCTAGCCCTTAAGGTTCAACAGTTATTAGCATCAACATAGTGAAACATGGACAGTTGGTGGCGCTAGAGAGATTGAGTTATAGACTCCAAAATTGCTGTGATCCATATTCAAACTGTTCTCTATCTATGTGCCAAATTTCATAACTTTCCCGAAAGCGGTTCTATGGGCTGCCATAGACTCAAGAGCAGAAGAAGAATATGTGCCTATTACCCTTCAGTGCTTTGATTGAGTGATTGATTTTATTAGACCACTTAAATATAAAAATATGAAACAGTACTCTGTGTCATACATTACAAATACATAAATAGTCAGGGATGACACAATAAAGCCCAAATACTTATTTCCACTGTGGTCCCTATGGAAATATATGCTTGACCCATAAATATACAAATATCAGTCAATAAGAACAAATATCTGTCAATGGGGTCAGAAAAATAAACGTATTCAACTTGACCTCAGTGACAGACATTTGTTCTTGTTTTAAGCACAAACTTTGTTCAATAAACAAGTATTAATATCTGAAATAATTTTGCTTCACCAGTGTTTAAAGTCCCCCTGTAGTCAATAATTTGATCCCTTAAACTCGTCTTTGATAAACAAAATTACATATTTACAATTTTTGTCCTTCACATAAACAACATTAAACGCTGGATTTTCAACCACAGAGGGATTTTAAGGAATCTATAGATATTTGTGCAAAAAAAAAGACAAAAGTACTGAGGAAGAACTCCTTCTGAAATACATAAGCAGGATCGGTAGAAAAACAACACGTTCGTCTAACAGTCGACAGACAAAAACGGACAAAAGCAATAAATCAGTATTAATTGTTGAACGGATTAGGGTTGTTCTTTCTATATACAAAGAAAACTTAGATCGAAAAAATCTACGGAAAACACGTCCACTTCATCCGAGACACGCATATGATTTTAAAACAGTTTAATTTAAAATCAATATCTCTTATCTCCATAATTATTCATGTGGTGAAATGTTGTGTAATAAGTGTTATGACTGTATACTGTATCTCTTAAATGTCCGTCTAGTTTGGACTCGCCGCTGAAACTGCTTTCTCTTTGCGAGAGCTTTGCGTTTATAGAAATAATAAAATATTTCAGCTCAGATCAATATTTCGTGTCTAATTATTTTATTTATGTGGCAAGTATTTGTGTAATAAGCGTCATAATGTACATCCAGCCGGTTGTTATCTCAGAATACACTCTCTTCAGGTGTGTGTGTGTGTGTGTGTGTGTGTTATCTCAGAATAAACCCTCTTCAGGTGTGTGTGTGTATGTGTGTGTGATCTCAGAATAAACCCCCTCAGGTGTGTGTGTGTGTGTGTGTGTGTGTGTGTGTGTGTGTGTGTATCTCAGAATAAACCCCTTCAGGTGTGTGTGTGTGTGTGTGTGTGATCTCAGAATAAACCCCTTCAGGCTAATGGAAGACCTGATCCTGATTTTCACCACAGGGGGACATTAAGAATCTTTAGATATTTGTGCTGAAAAACAAGACAAAAGTACTGAGGAAGAACAAGCAGGATCGGTAGAAAAACATCACGTTCCCTGTTCGTCTAACAGTCGACAGACAAAAATGGACAAAAGCAATAAATCAGTATTAAACAGAGAGTACACCCAAAAATGAAAATTACCCCATGATTTACTCACCCTCAAGTCATCTTATGATGGACAGATGCACTTTTATGATGGACAGATGCACTTTTATGATGGACAGATGCACTTTTATGATGGACAGATGCACTTTTATGATGGACAGATGGACTTTTATGATGGACAGATGCACTT
>JAULUF010000060.1:957500-962500 GCA_031834385.1 Semotilus atromaculatus
AATTATCTGAAGAACCGAGCGCTTCTCGTCCCGTCATCCTCGGGTCAGGCGCTGCTGGACACTAACAAGAGTTTGAAGTTACAGTAGAAATATGACACGCGAGGATCCGTCATCGATTGCGTGTCTGTAAACCAGCGTTTAATTTGCGACGGGTTCGTTCAGTCCCTCGATCCCTCGTTTCCGGCTGCCACCCTCAGAACGACTGTCTTAAAGGGGCGGGTGATTATGATTTCACTTTTCTAACAGTAGTTAGTGTGTAATGTTAGTGTGTAATGTTAGTGTGTAAAGTTAGTGTGTAATGTTAGTGTGTAAAGTTAGTGTGTAATGTTAGTGTGTAATGTGTAAACAACATCTGCAAAGTCACAACTCTCAAAGTTCAAAGCATAAATTACATAAATCACTTTTTAAGGACTACAATAAATGACTGGTAGGGACTACACGAACTTCCTCCCGGGTTTGTGACATCACAAACCCTAACATTTACATAAACCCCGCCTCGCAACAAAGGGCTCTATATGTGACACCAGTCACGAGTCGCACAGGGATATTTACGGCAATAGCCAACAATCAATGTATGGGCCAAAAATCATTAGGATAGTAAGTAAAGATCATGTTCATGAAGATATTTTGTAAATTCCCTACTATAAATATATATTAAAATATTTTTGTGAGTGGATGCAGCACAATAGTGAACATAAATGCACAACTTTAAAGGAGATTTTCTCAATGTTTCGATTTTTTTGCAACCTCAGATTCCAGATTTTCATAGTTGTATCTCGGCCAAATATTGTCCTATCCTAACAAACCATACATCAATGGAAAGCTAATTTATTCAGCGTTCAGATGGTGTATAAATGTCAATTTAAAAAAACTGACCCATGTTTTGTGATCCAGGGTCACGTATGGCTCTTCTAATAACGAGCTGTTGAAGCTCCGCCCCCTGTGCCGGGAGCAGCAGCTCATTTGCATTTAAAGAGACACACACAAAACAACACATTTTTGCTCACACTCAAAAAAAGACAATTTTAACATGCTATAAAAAATAATCTGTGGGTTATTTTTAGCTAAAACTTCACATACACACTCTGGGGACATCAGAGACTTATTTTACATCTTGTAAAAAGGGCATCATTCCACCCCTTTAAGATGCTTTTTGCTCCTAGTGTCTCAAACGAAGTTAGCGATTATTAATGGGCCTCAAACTCTAAAGCCGCCTCTCTTTCTCGTCTCGCTGCAGCAATAAAGCCATTTCCCTCCACCGCTCGCGATCTCAAGCCACCGTAATCACATTTTCTTTATATTAAATTCCCAGAGACATACATATGTATACACAGTTCGTCTGGCTGGATTACTCCATCTTGGGGTTATTATTTCTCCTCAGCGCATAAAGAAGAAGGAAAGCGCAGGAGTGTTATATGCTTTATTTTGGTGCCAGCTGTTGTAATCGACAGCAGCTTTCCATTTGATATTGCTGTCTACAGACGTGTAAATGTATCACTCAAATTGAAATGCTGCTAACAACTTCCTTCAGCTCGTCTGGTGTGTTATGAACCCTGTGTTATCTGTCCCTGAAACGCCTGAAAGTTCTTTCAGCGCTGTGTGTGAAATCTCAGCTTTTTTAATATCATGCATATTTAGGTCAATCTCACAAATGCACGTCCAGGTCACATTTCTGCCCAAAATCAAAATGAAATAATAAGGTTACACTTTTTTTTATGGTGAGATAGTTACATGTTACTTACTTAAATAACTACTATGTGCATGTACTCATTACGGTTAGTTACTTGTAATTATGCATAATTTACTGTTATTACTACAGTAGTAGTAACGTGTAACTATGTCAGCTTAAAATAAAGTGTTAATAATTATAATAATAGAAGACAGAATAAAGCCCTTTTTGCATGATTTATTGTAAAATAATGTCACCCAATTTACTCCAATACATCTGAATTTTTCACTTTTTTGTCAGTGATGGTTCTCATTTCTGTGACAATTTTTTATTTTTTAAATCAGAGTACATATAAAGCATTACAAAAGTCTATAAATATTTAAGAATTGAATGCATTATTTTAATGCATTAGAAATCAGGAGGATATTGTGTGTAGTCCGAGCCAGTGTTGTTTGTGCTGTGTTTTAACTTGAAAAATCCTTCAAATAAAGTATTAAAAAAAGAAATCAGGAGGATATTGTTGTGTTTAATTGTTAATAATGTCACTGCAAAAAAAACAACTAAAACAGGCCTTGCTTTATTTTGCATAAAGAAAATGTCAGTAACACTTTACAATGTTAAACTTAGTTAACATGAACTAACAACACCTCTACAGCATTTATTAATCTTTTTTAATGTGACTAATACATTTTTAAGTGTTGTATCAGTTAATATTATTGAATGCACCTGAACTGACATTCACAGTTGTATTTTAAAATTGTTTACAAGATTAATAAATACTGCAACAAATATATTGCTCATTGTTGCATTATAATATATTGCATTATATAATAAGTGTGTTCCCGACAGCAGGTTTCTGGACTGTAATCTCAGTCTGTCAGTTTAATGGTCATTTTGAGCTAAATATGAACATTATTTGAGCTGCAGCTCCTGTAAAACAGTGTTTTTGGGACTTTTTCTGTCCTATTCTTATTCCTTTATTCCGTGCAGAACTCAAACTCACAGCGCTGTCGTTCCTCCATGACAGGACAGGATCTTCTGGAACGATCCAACGAAATATTATTAGTTAGTTAAGCTCATTACTTTGGTAATTACTCATTACCAAAACTATTACACTGCCGGCCTACAGTCTGGAAAAAAGACATTATATTTATTTGATCAAAAATACAGTAAAACAGTGAAATATTATTAGAATGTAAAACAGCTGTTTTCTATGAGAATATATAGTTAACTATAATTTATTCCTCTGATCAAAGCTGAATTTATTTAATTAAAAATACAGTAAAAATCACAAAATATTATTATAATGTAAATCATCTGTTTTCTATGTGAATATACAGTAAAGTGTAATTTATTCCTGTGATCAAAGCTGAATGTTCATCATCATTACTCCAGTCTTCAGTGTCACATGATCATCAGAAATCAGGATAATATGATGATCTGATGATCAAGAAACATTTATGATTATTATCAGTGTTGAAAACAGTTACTTATCAAACTCTATTTCTGTCATTTAAAAGTGTTAAAGCATTAATTAAATAATGACACAATGTTCTTCATAATGGAGTTATTATGAAAAACACCATCAATAACAGTCGTTCATTTGACTCGAGCATCATATTCCTCATAATTATGAAGCTTTGTGTGAGAAACAGATGCATGGTCAAATCTTCAAATCTTCAAAAGTAAAGGTTGAATTCACAGAATTTTGGTGATTCTTTTAAAAAATGTGCCATATTTAGTATATTAGCTAAAGTGACTGTTAAGTTGCTCAGTCTTCTCTCCTCTATTGTGTCGTATATCGAGTGAAACGCTTCTGGAACAGGAACATGTGGGCGGGGCTTGATTGTGTCTGTGAGGAGATGATTGGATGGTTGTGGTTTGCTATTGGCTGATCTCATGTGAGTGACAGGTTATAGCCCCGCCCACATCAGCTGCAAGAGGAAC
This sequence comes from Semotilus atromaculatus, assembly GCA_031834385.1. Taxonomy (NCBI): domain Eukaryota; kingdom Metazoa; phylum Chordata; class Actinopteri; order Cypriniformes; family Leuciscidae; genus Semotilus; species Semotilus atromaculatus. Next base: position 961,117 of record JAULUF010000060.1, read on the forward strand.
TTATTCTCATTCAAGATTATTAACGCAATAAAGATACATCATTTAGAATAAACACTGCAATATTCCATTAGAAAAAAAGAACTGTCAACGTTGATTTCATGGTGACTTTAAAGCAGAGTTGTGAACTGGTACACTGTCCCTTTAAGACGCGGATGTGAGCTGGAGTTTCCTCACGGTCCTGTTTAAAAGCCCATGTTTAATCTGGCCTTTTCTGTGACGGCAGTGAAATGACGGCTGTGACGTGTTGTGAAATCATCATTGATCCGGCGTGTGTGTCGGTCGAAGCTCCTGATGCGTGAGGGTGGCGGTGAGCAGAGGTCAAGGGTCACAGAGATATATGTATATACAGTGTGAATGCAGACATGTGTCGGACAGATTCTCAATTACTGTCATTGATTTGCAATTAACGATTCACACTAGCATTCAAAAGTTTGTGGTCGGTACGAGTCTCTTATATTCATCAAAGCTGTGTTTATTTGATCAAAAGTACAGTAAATATTGTGAAATATTTTTGCTGTTATTTGATCAAAAGTACAGTAAATATTGTGAAATATTTTTGCTGTTATTTGATCAAAAGTACAGTAAATATTGTGACATATTTTGGCTGTTTATTTGATCAAAAGTACAGTAAATATTGTGACATTTTTGCTGTTTATTTGATCAAAAGTACAGTAAATATTGTGTTTATAATGTAATTCTGTTCATTCTGAACTTTTATTTGCTTATGTGTTTGATTAACTTGATTATTACTAAAATACAGAACATTTTTGGGTTCAGTTCATGGTAAAAAAAAAAAAAGAAACTTAGTATTGTCAAATATTCTGTTACTGTGAAATAAGATTTAAGATAAATATAAATTTGATGTAATAAACCTTTTTTCCACCACTAATGTGAACCGCTAGTTTTTCCATTTTACAGTAAAATGCCATTTTAACTCGTTTGAAGTCCTCTCATTTGTTTACCGCGGTTATTGCCGTTTTACCGTGTTCATTGGTCACGAGATCATCAGCGCTTAATAATATCAACTTAGAACATTTTATTTGTCTATTTATTTCATTAACTTGATTAGCCCAAAAAATGATTACCAAAAAATATAGAATATTTTTGGTTCAGTCAGTTCATGGTAAATATTTTGCAATATTCTGTGAAATAAGATTTAAGATTAATATAAATGTGATCTATAGGTCTAAACGTCTATAGATGTAAACGTGTTCACTGGTCACGTTTCATTGGGCGAGATCATGGTCAATAATCTGCATCTCTGCGATGAGAGTTGCGGTTCCTGCGAGTGAGAAACGAGTGTTGAAAAGCTCTTCAGTCCCGATGCGCTCGATACGCTTCCGTCATCAGCGCTTCTTCAATCTCGGCTCTTAGGATCAATATT
>JAULUF010000060.1:965000-977500 GCA_031834385.1 Semotilus atromaculatus
CGAGTTAACTCAGTCAAGCTGATCAAATCAAGAGAAGAACGAACATTCATCTCTGAGGGAAACACATCCAGTAAACGTCCATCAACTCTTCCTCGCTTCTCGAAGCGATTGTTCATTAGTTTATTGAACCTTTAGTCGAGTCATTTATAAAGCATGTTCAAAACAGACTCAAGTGTACAATAAAGAGACACTCCAAAAATGAAACAACAGACATACTAATAAAACGCACATATGAAACCTCAAACATCTTCCAGAAGAAATATTGTATATTATAAGATCAGAAAGAGCTTTAAAGCGGTTACACGTATGGACAAGGAATCCACAGCGACAGGACAGATAACAGAAATAAAATACGAAATTAAAAAAATTTAATAAATTCACAACATACAAAATAGTCAATGGACAGTATATGTTTACAGGTGTGTTATATAATGCACGTGAATGTGAATAGGAGGTATGGTATGCTAAATAAATATGAGTATTAATAAACTGGCGTTTCAGCTTTTTAGGGTGTTTCCCAGCAAACAATTTTAGGTTCTGGGAACGTTAGTTTTTGGTTCCCAGAACGTTCCCGGAATGTTCTCCTTAGGTTATAAAAATATAACCTAAAAATAACCTACAGGGAACGTTCCTAGAACGTTCTTGTTTGGTTCCCAAAAATATAATAACCACATGGGAACCATCGGGATCGTTAGGGGAACGTTCTGTGTTTGCTGGGTTTACAGCCGGTATTAAAATGTGTTTTGGTGGATCGGATCACAGACGAGGGAGACACGATCACTTTACACACATTTACTCTTACACACAAATGTCTCCTTTGTCCAGTTTCAAACACTGATTTCTTCAAACAAGGGTTTTTCAAACATGTTTTTTTCCCCAGATCATTTGATCTAATGGACAAAAAAACTGCTCAGACTCGTTGCTTAAAGGAACACTCCACTTTTATAGGAAATAGAAATGAATTTGGACTCCTCTAGAGTTAAACATTTGAGTTTTACCGTTTTTGAATCCGTTCAGCCGATCTCCGGGTCTGGCGGTAACACTGTTAGCATAGCTTAGCATACATCATTGAATCTGATTAGACCGTTAGCATCTCTCTCAAAAAATTACCAAAGAGTTTCAATATTTTTCCTATTTAAAACTGGACTCTTCTGTAGATACATCGTGAACTAATCGAACTTGCGATTTTCTAGGCCGATATATTCTAGGCTAGTGTATTAGTAGTAACAATATTAATAGTAACAATACTATTACAACATTGTTTTCCTGTTATCTCTGTAAAGCTGCTTTGAAACAATTTGTATTGTAAAAAGCGCTATATAAATAAAGGTGACTTGACTTGACTTGACTAGTGAGTTTTGCTGTGAAAGATGATTTGTTGTCCTGATAGGAATGCACATATCCTCACAGAATATTAAATATGATGTAATATCATTCAGTGGCAGCTTTACAAAACACTCACACACATCAGTTAGCAGTCAGTGTTAGTAAAACACTCCAGTAATTAGCATTACTTTACTATTATTACATTGTGTTGAAAGAAAATGAAAAATGGCTCTGTATTAATGAATGATCATTAATTTAAATTAGAAGGACAGGAGAAGGAATTTACTAATGTTTTGCAATGAAAACATAAATTATTGCAGCGTTATTTTTTAAATAATTATGCCTTCAAATGTATTTTAAGCCAATTAATAGCGAACAAAATAGATTGTAGTTTCATGCAATGTTTTCCAGATCACTTCATTAAAATAAACATTGAAGTGAGGATTATTGTACAATTCTAAAAAAATTCTACTTCCTTTCAGTTGAATTGGAAATCTGCATCTTGATTGCCACCTCAATTCAAACTCCCTTCAAATTAAGGCATTGATTTGGAGAGTAAGTATTGAAATGATCATTATAAAATATATTACAATGTGGACGTAAGCTTTTCTGTGATTGTGCAAGACTTTCGATTTCTGAATCTCGGAAGTGAAGGTAAACAGTAAAACAATTTGCGCTACAATCCAGTACACTTATAATTGTGATAATAATTTTAAATAATGTCATAACAAATATGCAATATCAAGCAGCATAACAGACTTTTTGTAGCTAAAAAAACTGATGCGAAGCCTCACACATTCAAGTTACAAATGGCCGCGTCACTTTATGTTAAAGGCGGATAAAGGCTTTTCCTGAAGTACAGAAATGATGATCAGATGTTTTATATTAAAGACACTCACTCATTCACTCACTCTTACACACACGCAAGCACTCACGCACTTGCACACACTCAGTCTCACACACATACACACACACACACACGCAAGCACGCACGCACACACACAAACAAACACACACACACACACACACACACACACACACGCTTGACTTCACTCCATGAGATAGAGGAGTTACACCTCCAAACCCATTATCTCATTAGAAGTGAGTGTGTGTGTGTGTGTGTGTGTGTGTGTGTGTGTGTGACAGCAGTTCAGACCTCTTGATCTCACAGTCTATCAGACCGGCTCAGACCACCAGAGACCAGCGGCTCGACAGGCCTTGACTTTCACCCGTCTGGACAAGGTTTCACACACGCACACACACACACACACACACACACACACACACACACACACACACACACACACACACACACACACACACACACACACACTCACACACAACGCTGATGTAGAGGAGTGGATTAAACACTTACTGAGAATATCAGGGATCAACTTCTACATTCAGAACCAATATTTGGTCGATTTTAAGCTGCATTTTACCTTTACCTACGAGGGCTTATTTTTACGAGAATCAATAAATGAAATCAAGTTGAAGACAAACTGTTACCAATCATTTCAAATCAATATCTCACACATATCTCATATTCTAAGGAATAATAATCATAGACAAACAGATCCTCTGGACTTCTGTCTCGGGACAGAATAACAACGGAGAAATGTCTCGGTATCAATTAACGATCGTTAATCTAGATTAGAATAACAGGAGGAATAATTTAATTGACTAAAATACAATTAAGACATTAAACAGTCACACAACAGAAGAATTTAAAGTTTTGCAACAAAAAATAATTGATTAATTATGCCTTCAAATGTATTTCTAATCTCCAACACATGGTTTCCAGATCACTTCGTAAAAATAAACATTGACAGGTTTAAGTGAGATTAATCTATAATTCTAAAATTTCATTTGCAATGTGCATACTCAGCACCTATTCTGTTTTTCCCATGCATGTTCATCTGTGTTCAGTGTGTGCTGTTGCTGTGTGAGCATGAACATCTCCAGTTCTTCTCTATATCTGTGTTTCTGAACTCCTGAAACGCCTCCATTGTATCTCGAGTTTCATCCGGGAACGAACACGTCACAATATTCCTTATTATAATAATTCATACGCAGAATAAAGGGGCGGGGCCTGGGTGAGTTAGTTAGTAGTGTGTTAAACTGGCGGTTATGGAAAGGGGCGGGACATTTCCCAAACACACTCGAAGCGCTCGACCAATCACAACACACTGATCCAGCCGACCAATCAGAGCACAGTGTGCTTTTCAGGAGGAGGGGCTTCATAGAGACAGGAAGTAAACAGAGCGTTACTGACAGACTGGGAAGAGAGGAGCCGCAACAATGGAGAATATGAGGAAATAATCAACATTCAAGCAGGAAAACCTGTTCTAGTAGAGCCAGAAAACAACATCAAGACTGTAAAAGAATATATAAGCCTCTTTAAATGCACAGATGATGCACTTAATTAACAGAATAAACAAAGTGTGGAATGTTGAACATTTTATACACCCAATTGTTTTATTTTTCCATTAATGTCTGTGTTTTGTTATTTGTTGATGTATTGTTAATATTTTTATATGTATTGACTGTTAGACGTTGGGACCCATTTGAAAACGATATGGTTCTTCTCAAAGGGTTAATCCTAATAAATAATAAATTGTCCCAACTTACATAGCAGAGGAAGAGAGGCAGTCAGACTCTGATGATGAATGACAAAACAACTAAACGTCGAGTACATAGGGCAGATATCGTAAGTGCATCATGTCGTAAAATCACACGGAGGTCAAAGCGGCGCAGCTCTGACTCGAGGCACGTGAAAGAGATTTCATGGATTCGATTATGAATTTCAAAAAGCTCCTTTTTATTGGTAGGATCAGATTTATATCCGGAATACAGATTTGGTACAGCGTGACTCTTCTGCATGCAAACTGGGGGAACCGTAATTACCAAAGCCCACAGGTAAATCTGGAGTGTGACATCATTCAGGGACGCCCGGGGTCTCGAGGCATGATGGGTAACTGGATGAAAGCAATTCATTTTGATCTTGGCTCAGTCATGGCTAAAGAGATTATTTATTACTCATGAAGTATAAGGGTCTGGAGGCTTTCTGGTGGGGGGGATATCGGAGAATTCACACAGACACACTGAACGAACGTCACCGAAATGCTTCAAGACCTACTAAAATAATGGAGAACTTCAGAACGCCGCGGATCCAGGGAATATTAGATGTGCTTAGATCTTCACACCCCAGGAGAAACATAAAGCACATTTTCACTTTAATATGTCAATTTAGTTTATCTTAGAAAGCAATCAGACTATATGGAGAGCAAATAGAGACATTCACCTGGAAAACAGACACTATAATCTCACACGCGTCTCCTATAGAGTTTCAATAGAGCTCGTAATAGTGTTTCAAACTGTGCTTAGATTTAATATCTTGTCTGCAAATCTCAATATGAACTCAAATATTTTTTTCATCAAAAGATCTCTATACTCTGTTACAAACTGACTCATTTGTGACTCTTTTATTTCTCCTGAGGAATATTAGATACATCTGAGACAACAGACAAAAGATGAAACTTAAATGAAGTTCACACAGGAGTTCAGACCGAGAGGAAAGTAGAGGGAAGACTGACCTTTAAAGCTGCTGTATTGATTTCCTAAATGGCAAAGATCCCATAGGAAAGTTTACATGGTTCAATTCGATATACAGCAGATCTTAATTAGAGCATAACGTTTGAGAAAAGAAATATATGGATCGACACTGTCAATAACCATAAAGATTTAGAGGGAACAGAAATAACTAACCGTGGTAATATCACAATCTCGCTGTTTTAGACTCTAACCAACAATTCAATAAACAAGAAGTGTATATTGAGTAACTTACAGTTTAGACACAATATTCCCAGTTTGATTTGCCAATATAAACTGGTGTAAACAAAGTAGTGGAAGAGTTATCCACGGTACATTAGTGGTGTCTCCTCCCTGAATGAATCAAGGTTTTGAACAAATCAGATAAATGAATGATAGTCACTCATAAAGACTACTGAATAAACTAATGTTTTTAAGGAATGGGATGAGTGAATAATTCTTCAGTGACTCATCCCTTGTTTTGTTCTGACATGAATCAGTGTTTTTGATTGAATCGGCCGGTTGGGTGAATGATTCAATGACTCACTCATCCCTTGTTTTGTTCTGACATGAATCAGTGTTTTTGATTGAATCGGCCGGTTGGGTGAATGATTCAATGACTCATTCATCCCTTGTTTTGTTCTGACATGAATCAGTGTTTTTGATTGAATCGGCCAGTTGTGTGAATGACTCACTCATCCCTTGTTTTGTTCTGACATGAATCAGTGTTTTTGATTGAATCGGCCGGTTGAGTGAATGATTCAGTGACTCACTCATCCCTTGTTTTGTTCTGACATGAATCAGTGTTTTTGATTGAATCGGCCGATTGAGTGAATGATTCAATGACTCACTCATCCCTTGTTTTGTTCTGACATGAATCAGTGTTTTTGATTGAATCGGCCGGTTGAGTGAATGATTCAATGACTCACTCATCCCTTGTTTTGTTCTGACATGAATCAGTGTTTTTGATTGAATCGGCCGGTTGGGTGAATGATTCAATGACTCACTCATCCCTTGTTTTGTTCTGACATGAATCTTGAATCGGCCGGTTGGGTGAATGATTCAATGACTCACTCATCTTTTGTTTTGTTCTGACATGAATCAGTGTTTTTGATTGAATCGGCCGGTTGAGTGAATGACTCAATGACTCACTCATCCCTTGTTTTGTTCTGACATGAATCAGTGTTTTTGATTGAATCAGCCGGTTGGGTGAATGATTCAATGACTCACTCATCTTTTGTTTTGTTCTGACATGAATCAGTGTTTTTGATTGAATCGGCCGGTTGAGTGAATGACTCAATGACTCACTCATCCCTTGTTTTGTTCTGACATGAATCAGTGTTTTTGATTGAATCGGCCGGTTGAGTGAATGACTCAATGACTCACTCATCCCTTGTTTTGTTCTGACATGAATCAGTGTTTTTGATTGAATCGGCCGGTTGAGTGAATGATTCAATGACTCACTCATCCCTTGTTTTGTTCTGACATGAATCAGTGTTTTTGATTGAATCAGCCGGTTGGGTGAATGATTCAATGACTCATTCATCCCTTGTTTTGTTCTGACATGAATCAGTGTTTTTGATTGAATCGGCCAGTTGTGTGAATGACTCACTCATCCCTTGTTTTGTTCTGACATGAATCAGTGTTTTTGATTGAATCGGCCGGTTGAGTGAATGATTCAGTGACTCACTCATCCCTTGTTTTGTTCTGACATGAATCAGTGTTTTTGATTGAATCGGCCGATTGAGTGAATGATTCAATGACTCACTCATCCCTTGTTTTGTTCTGACATGAATCAGTGTTTTTGATTGAATCGGCCGGTTGAGTGAATGATTCAATGACTCACTCATCCCTTGTTTTGTTCTGACATGAATCAGTGTTTTTGATTGAATCGGCCGGTTGGGTGAATGATTCAATGACTCACTCATCCCTTGTTTTGTTCTGACATGAATCTTGAATCGGCCGGTTGGGTGAATGATTCAATGACTCACTCATCTTTTGTTTTGTTCTGACATGAATCAGTGTTTTTGATTGAATCGGCCGGTTGAGTGAATGACTCAATGACTCACTCATCCCTTGTTTTGTTCTGACATGAATCAGTGTTTTTGATTGAATCGGCCGGTTGAGTGAATGACTCAATGACTCACTCATCCCTTGTTTTGTTCTGACATGAATCAGTGTTTTTGATTGAATCGGCCGGTTGAGTGAATGATTCAATGACTCACTCATCCCTTGTTTTGTTCTGACATGAATCAGTGTTTTTGATTGAATCAGCCGGTTGGGTGAATGATTCAATGACTCACTCATCCCTTGTTTGGTTCCTGAATCAATCAGTCTTTTCAAACAAATAATTTTAATGAACGAATCAATTACTCAGTCGAAAAGCTTGTCTAGATGTCACCATCTACTGGTGTATAAGGATACACTCAATTCACACATAAAATGTCTTGGATGTCATATCCTAGATATCAAAATATCGATTTATTGTAAACACAGATGCTTAAGATGCTAAAACTTTCTTGTAGCTCAAACAGTAGAGCGTTGGTGCTTGCAACGCTAAGGTCATGGGTTCGATTCCCAGTGAAAGAAAGAACTGATAAGAATGTAAATGTGTACCTTGAAATGCAATGTAATGCCAAATGCATAAATGTCAAACAATAGATGACTCAAAATCAAATGCACAAATTTATAAGAGAGCATTAGATGCGTCCAAAGATTTCAAACTGCAGTGATAGATGTTGTTAAATGCAATCCTAATTTATATTTTACAGATATTCTAGTTATTCACAGTGAAGTACAGTCTTGATGTTTCTTCAGGAACTAGAACAAGACTGAAATCTTGTCGGCTGTGAGAACTTCGACAGTGATCTTAGAATAGCTTCAACCACACCAATTGAGTTCTTAGCATATGAGCTGGTTTGGAACCTCAAAATTAGATTTAGGAGCTAATAAAACGCAGCACGTATCGACAGAGTGAAGTGAGATAATAAGATCTGTGTCTGATTTCCTGTTAACCGCATAGAGTGTCCATAAAGACATCTGCTGAAATATGATCAAGACCTGGAAGAGCTTCACCTTTAAGCTGCTTGTTAGGTAATGCCAGAAGCATTAGATCTCAGATCAGCTCGTAGTTACACTCTCACATCACGATGGATATGGTCTAGAAAAACCTGATCCCAGACCAGCTATTTATCATTCTGAAATATGTGACGGCTTTGCTCTGTCGCTGCATGAAGGGCTTGATGAACTTCGTGATCAATATTAGTAAACTAATCAATAATGTATATAACATCCGCTGGAGAGAGTGATCTGCTGTGCTTTTATTGTGTCCTATAGCACAAGACGATTCCCATGTGGGTCTTCAGAGTGGTTTCTAGGGCGTTCCCAGCAAACACAGAACGTTCCCCTAACGTTCCCAAATGGTCCCATGTGGTTATTTTTTTGGGAACCAAACAAGAACGTTATAGGAACGTTCCATGTAGGTTATTTTTAGGTTCCATTTTTATAACGTAAGGAGAACGTTCCCCTAACCTTAAGGGAAAGTTCTAGGAACGTTCTGGGAACCAAAAACTAACGTTCCCAGTACCTAAATTTGTTTGCTGGGTTGCTAGGTGGTTGCAAATTGTTCCAAAGCAAAAGAGCTCTAAATGTGTCAGTTTCGATATTTAGTGAGCTGCCATCTAATGCAACTTTAAAGGGGACATATCATGAAAATCTGACTTTTCTCGTGTTTATAATCGGGTCCGGTGCTTCTACCGACACAGAAAACGTGAAAAGTAAAACCCAGTAAGTTTGTTCTGGTGAGTCTTTCTCTGCAAGCATGTCTAAAAATAAGTCGATCAGATTTTGCTCTCGTTCTGACGTATGAAGAGGATCTTATTATAATATCAGCGGCCCTTAAAGGAGAACTCCGGGCAATTTTAAAGTTAATCTTGATCGTTATATCTTTGTGAGTACTGTCTATAGAAAAAAAAACGAACCGGATTGGTGCTTGCGACGCGGAGCTGCGACAGCGAATGCCCAGAGCTCCCACTCAGCTATAACGGCAGCTCTGGGGGCATATACATAAAAGAGCATTTTTGTGCCTCTTAACAGACACAAAATGCAATTAAAATGTCTGTCCAACATGAACAGGGGCCTGTGAACAAGATGCGTTTAGCAACATAGCCATGGTTTAAATTCACCTAAATAGTGTTTTAGACAGCAAGCTGTAGTCTCGCGCTGAAGTCTCGCTCCTCCCACCTGGACTCGCGCTGAAGTCCCGTGATTTCAGTTGTAGCCGGTAAAGGTCAATAGTGTATAACGATCAAGATTAACTAAAAAATTGCCCGGAGTTCTCCTTTAATCTGCACGTTTACACACACCAGCGCCACCAGAGCCCAGTTCAACCAGGAGATCCAGCAGAGCTGAACCGGTCCTGTGGTCGAGCACAGACGAGTGTTGACCAGAACATGTCAGCGCTCTTATAAACACCTCAGGAACTGTGGACACTGGTGTAGAAGTTACACATGAGGATGAGATGATCAATGTAACTCCACAACAACTACATAAACGTCTCCACTAACATTCAGAACCGTGTGTCAGTGAAACTCTGAGTCTCTCCGTAAGGCTGCACTCGCTGCTGGTTATTCTGGGATTCTGGATGAGTGAGATCGGCCTGTGTTGTTACTGAAGCCCGTGTGAAGACTCCGCCCTCTTCTGGATGGAGGCGGAGCTAAAGCTCATTTGCATTTAAAGAGACACAAACAAAAAACTGCACTTTTTGCTCACACACAAAAAGGGGCAAATTTGACAAGCTATAATAAATTATATGAAAGCTTTAGCGCAAGTTCTGCCGGGAAGACTCAGTTGTTACGTCATTCATTACCTTCTCATCTATCCAATTGCATTCTAATATTTGTGGTATAAAAGATGGGTACTTACACATGTCTGAGTTCGCAGATGCTGACGCTTACATTCACCTCCACCCTCCCCACCACCACCAGGATGGTCCCTTCCATCCACCCTCCCCACCACCACCAGGATGGTCCCTTCCCATACCTCATGGGGGGTCGGCTGCGCCCCTGCCTTCATCTTCAGGCAGGAAATACAGAATCCGTACCCTCGGATCGCGAGTTACGGACGGGGCCTACGCCAAAGAACTCTATTGCATATATTGCTTGCTGGGCTGTTAATAAATGGTTTATTGTTGCAATATTATTTTCCCAAGTCTTTCTGGTAGAACTGGTATTTTGAGCTGAAATTTCATTCTGTGAACACCATAGATTTATATTACATCTTGTGAAAAGGGGCATAATATGTCAACTTTAAATGACTGATCTGCTACGCTCAATGTCATTCTGGAGACTCGAAATGAATTTCACTACAGGTAATGTGTGAAGAATGACTCTAATTGTGTAAAAAAAAATGTGTTTAAAACACTGATAATTAAGTGTGATTCCGTGGCTGAGAATCGACGATAGTCCCATCTGTGTGAGTGTGACTGCAGGAAACGCTGATGGGAAGGAACTGTGTTGTTTATGTCATGGCCTGGTGCTTAAGCTTTGGAGAAGAGCTCTATTTCAGGCTTGATTCGCCTCTCTGGCCCTGAAGGACTCCACAGATAATGCACGTTCTCCTCACAGCGCCCCGGAGGATACACAGACCACCAGGACTGAGGAACTTCACGGGCCATAGATCACGAAACACGCGCACATCCCACAGGAGCCCGGCAGAGAATCATCACACCGACAAAACCCACAGCGATCCATCATTCAGAGGGAGTGAAGGAAGACAGAGAAAGAGAGAGTGAAAAACATAACGGCGAGAGGAGCAGGAGCTGGGAGTCACATAATAAACCAAACTGTTTACACGGCAGATACGGCCAAATAATGAACATGCCTTCACAGAAGATGTGTTTTGAATGCAATTGATTTATATTTATTTTAAAAGGAGTATCAGGAAAAAAACAAGTTGGAGAGATAATGAACACGCAAATGGCAAGTCATTCGTTTTCATTTGGCCACCATGACTGACAGTGGATGTTTTATTATTGACAGCTTTATTGAGTAATATATGCATGTAAGATTGGATTAGATAGATGGATGGATGGACAAGATAGATGGATGGATAGATGGATAGATGGAAGATAGATTGATAGATAGATAGATGGATGGATGGATGGATTGATGGATAAGATAGATGGATGGATGGATGGATGGATGGATGGATGAGATAGATGGATGGATGGATGGATGAGATAGATGGATGGATGGATGGATGGAAGATAGATTGATAGATAGATAGATGGATGGATGGATGGATGGATGGATGGATGAGATAGATGGATGGATGGATGGATGGATGGATGAGATAGATGGATGGATGGATGGATGGATGAGATAGATGGATGGATGGATGGATGGATGGATGAGATAGATGGATGGATGGATGGATGGATAAGATAGATGGATGGATAGATGGAAGATAGATTGATAGATAGATAGATGGATGGATGGATGGATGGATGGATGGATGAGATAGATGGATGGATGGATGGATGGATAAGATAGATGGATGGATAGATGGATGATAGATTGATAGATAGATTGATAGATAGATGGATGGATGGATGGATGGATGGATAAGATAGATGGATGGATAGATGGATGATAGATAGATAGATAGATAGATAGATAGATAGATAGATAGATAGATAGATAGATAGATAGATAGATAGATAAATAGATAGATATAACCTAAAATAACACTTGAACACGTGGGTTAAATAGAGGAAATGTCATGGAGTGACGTGGTCAAGCTTCTGGAGGCTGAAGCTCATAACTTCCAGGAATGACCATCACTTCAACAAAATCCCATTTTCTCTGTATCCCCACACGTTCATGTTCATTTTTCTGTATTATTTCCCTTTGTACTGAATAATAATTATGCAATATATATATATATATATTTGTTTAAACTTCCAGGAATGATAGCGTGCTCGTTCCAGTGTCAGTGAACGCGCACACCTCCGCTTGCGCGCTGCAGGCGATGCATCATAAACATGACAGCTCCCCCATTCTTCTTTAAATAAGATCTCTGGGTGAGAGTCCTGGCTGGGCCGTAACTTTAATCATTCATCTAAATAAGAGTTGCACTTCAGCGAGTCCCGCGCGCCATCGCATTCCTCATTTATAAACGTGTAAACATATATTTGAGTCAGATTGCAGACGGGCGCTCGAGATTTATGTATTGAGTGAGTTTTAAAATTCAGATGTGTGTCGGGGTGAGAGGGAGAAGTGTCCCGAGTTTAAGATGAGCGACACTAAGTGACAGTGATTGATGCCCTCTCTCCACTCCCGCTGAGAGACAAATCAACAGGAAAATATACGAAATAAAAAAGGAATATAGCAAACGCAGACAGCAGGAGCACGAGCGCATAATGAAAAGAGGAGGGAGGAAAACACACCCGAGGGAAACATCAGGAGCGAGCGAGGATTGTGAGGGTCAGAGGAGAAAATGACAAACACAGACGGAGAAACACGCAGGATTCGCTCTCGTTAGCAGTGTGTGTGTGTGTGTGTGGCATTACCTGTGTGTGTGCT
>JAULUF010000060.1:982500-995000 GCA_031834385.1 Semotilus atromaculatus
CTTGTTTGGTGTGTGTGTCAGAACTGCAGTCCAATCAGCAGCAACATGTATATACAGCACGCGGTATTAAAGTGAACGCGCACAATGGACGTAATTTACAAATGTGTTCGATACGCAACAACTGAGGATATTAGAAGACATGTTTGTCTGAGGTTTTATTGTAAAAATATAGGATATCAACATAATGATGTAGTTGTTTATATTTTTAGCTTCATTGCAAGTGTATGACATTTGGTATAGAAATAAACAATGGTAAAGTGCTTTTCCTAAAAATTAGAAAGAAAATACAGGGTATTAATAAAACAGTATGAACAACAAATAAAGTCAGTATGAGGCTAAATAGATGTGTTTTAGTCTTTATTAGGTAATATGTGCTTCCGTTTCAGTTTCCACAAATCCCTTCACTCGATTGGGATGTTCTCTTGTGTTCTGGGCGGCAAGTGCAGTAACTGTCACATCGGGCATATTTTGTAGTATCACAATTTTTACCAACTGCTTACACACAAAATCTTTTCATGTCAAACGATTTTTGAAACCTCTCACTCAAAGTGCCAAACTACATGTCAAATCTTCAAAACCATAAGCTATTTCTCAGCATTTGACTCAGTTTTCAATCGCATAAAACACTTTTTTCAAAACACTACACACAATTCTCTACCTAAGGCTATGTTTACACGGAAACGATCAGAAGAGAAAACGCAAAAGTGGCGTTGCGTTTTCACTTTTTATTCTGCGTTTAGACGAGCGTTATGAAGGGGAAATCTGCGTGCATATGGTGACGCAAAAGTGTGTGAAATTCGATGTAGTGTGCACTCCAGGCGGCTAGGTGGCAACGAAGCACTGCCACACAACAACACCAATATCTGAGAATATTTTGTGCAACTGCTGAAAAGACTCTTGTATGTTTATCAGAGCTGCTGTGGCAACTTGAAGGTCCGACGTATGGAAATAATCCGACATGTTAGTTATTATTTTCCTGTACTGGCGAATGCCTGTGACGTAAACGCGCACGTGATCGAGGGCAGTTTTGCGTTTTTACCGGTTTTTACCCTTTACACGGGAACGCGACGGTGGAGCGTTTTTAAGTTTTCCACTCTGGAGGGTGGTTTCACTTTTTTGCGTTTTTAAGCCATAAAAACGGCGTCACCGTGTAAACGAAAGGCACATCCGATAAAATATTTTTACGTTTTCACTCGGAATCGTTCTCGTGTAAACGGGGCCTAAAACACAAAGATCTATCAGGAAGTGACTTACTTTCTTTTTCCAAACACAACCAATCAAAATGCTACACTTATTCACCAGGTCACACACACACACTCCTCACATGTGCAAACACTAATTGCTTAACTGATCACTAACCAATCACTGCTTGATGAGATAAGCCTATAAATAGGTCAAAGGTCAGATTACCTGTTCGAACAATGGATGCTAACAATGAACAGAGAGCAAGAGGAGTAGGAGGAAGAGGCAGGGGACAACGAGGACAAAGAGGAAGAAGAAGAGGAAGAGGGCAAAAAAGAAAAGGAGAGCCATCTCTGATGAGATTAGGGCAACACTTCCTACTGAGCAATATGATGTCCAAAACACGTCTTTTTAAAAAGATGTCCACTGAGGAGCCAGAATGAAAGTTTTTATGACGTCTTTTTTTGACGTGTTCTGCACGTCTGATATAGACGTTCATGGACCCTCCGTACAAGGTTAAAAACTATTCAAATGTGGCCATTGTGGACATATTTTCAACATCATTTATGGTCTCATTTAGACAGAATTACTTTGACTATTGCTATCAGATGATCTTAGTGAGAATTAGCAGATGTCTAGATGTTGATATTTGTTTCATTTGAAGTGTCACCATTGTGGTGATCAGTGTTTGCTTTAGTTGGGCTCTTGGTCCCCTTTATTTTTACTTTAACTTTTCTTTGGCTGCTGTATCTGTGTGATTGTAAAACACAGTTGATGTTGCAAAGAAAGCCAAGAATGGCTCAGTGGACGTCTTTTCAACGTAGGAATTTTGTGACAAAGCTGTTGAAAAGACGTGTTTCGGACATCATATTGCTCAGTGGGTTGATCCCACACCTACTCCCATATTCACCTTTTCTAATTCCCATAGAGGAAATCTTCTCAGCCTGGCGCTGGAAAGTGTATAATCGCCAACCCTTTGCCCGCATGCTGATTCTCCAGGCAATGGAGGACGTATGTGGGGACATAGAGGTTGCCTCGGTCCAAGGTTGGATACGCCATGCTAAGAGAAACTTCCCTCAATGTTTGGCAAGAGAAAATATATCTTGTGATGTGGACGAAGTATTGTGGCCAGACCCAGCTCACAGAAGAGATTAAGCTTAGCACTGGGGACTGCACCCCCCGCCCATTCCTGTACCGGGACCCCACACACAGTTTACTGTATTCTACTATAAAGTATATACTTTTGGTTTACATGTTTATAGTTTTGTTGTATGCTAATGTATACAACAGTAATGTTTGGCCTAATAAATATTTTCTGTTTCTACATTGCATTGGCGTTTCCGGTGTACTTGTTACCCCTCTCAGCAGATTACTTTCACTGTAGAACATGGTATTGAAATATAGATATAACCCTATGAAAGACCAAAGAGCTTTAGATTTAGAACAGCAGTGTGTACATGGTATATCCAAAAATGTATTATTATGAAAGAAGTGTTGCCATATGATGCAAATGCTTCATTCTGACATGTGTTTATGGCATTTTGAATGCAGTGTTGCATTTTGAAGGAGATGTGAGGCATTTTGCATTTTGTGTGTGCAGTTTTGAGAATTGTGTGTAGAGTTTTGAAAAAAGGAGACTTAGTTTTGAAAACGTGTGTAAGCAGTTGGTAAAAACTGTAAACACATATTTATACCGACTTCATCATGCTCCGAAAATTCTTCACAAAGAACGCAAAAAGCCTTCTCAGCTGCCGTAGTTGCAACTCTTGCGTCATCACAACAGTGCGTTCAACGCGTCACCGTTTCTGTTTAAAAAACGTTCTGCAACGTTTTGTCGCCGCTGAACGCAGCCTTGGCCACACACCTCAATGGGTCATCGTTAACACTTCCGGCAGGATGTTAGCACTATGAAAAGACCACAGGTGAGCACCTTTTTTTAAATATTTTTTTTACAACAATGGAATATTTTTTTTGCCTCTTTTTTTCCTATATATTTTTTCTCCAGATTATTTTTCAGTTTACTGTATTTTTGTGAGCATAATTTTGTTATGTTCAATGTAAATATATCTCTGCTGTGCATATGTTGCAATGACTTGTATAAAAAAAATAATTATACAAAATTATTTCAACAGCATGTGTGTGTATCTGCAAATATTGCTGTGCATGTGAACAATCTAAAGAATATTCTAGTATTATGGCAAAGCATACTAAAGATGAGAGTGCTTTTCATTATGCCCAACAGTGTGTAGTTGTTTAGACAAAAATCTGGTAATATGAATGAAGTGTGTGCCATTTCATGCAAAAGTTTGATTTTGATAATGCTGTGTGTAGTTTTGGTTGCAGTGCTTCATTTTGCAGGATATATGAGGTATTGTGCAGTTTGGGTGTGTGGTTTTGTGAATTGTGTTAAGAATTTTGATAAAACCAGACTAGTTTGTAAAATTGTGTGTTAGCAATTGGAAAAAACTGTAAGCATCAGTCACACACTGATCCTCAAACTCTCTTTATTTGGTTGTTCTCACATTAAAAGTGATTTATTTATCATCAGTAAATGAAACAGAGAGAAAGACATGAAATCTCATGCATCTGTCATATTTTTCCTGATCAAAATCCCAACTTTCTAACCAAAACAACAATTTTTAAAATACATATCAAATATCACGCAACATAAACATGCACTGCAACGCAAGGTCGTGGGTTCGATTCCCAGGGAAGAGGTGAACTGATAAAAATGCACTGGATGCGATGAGAGTTGCTGTGGAAAACAGCGTCTCGCAGATGTATAAATATTATATTGTTTGCAGAGAGAAATAGTTATAGCAGAAAAACAAGGAGGATCTCAATATTAAGTAGCATTTCAGGAGCTCGATTTACACACAACACACACACACAACACAACATCAACAACACACCAACAACACATCAACTGTAACAACTCACAAAAAGAGGAAATATTTTAAGACAAAATATGATGTGTGCTTAATTTTCATTTTAGTTGAAGTTTTAGTTATGTTGTTGTGTGTTTTTCCCATTTTAATTATTTTGTCAATAGTGTTTATTCATCTTTATTTCAGTTTTAGTTATTTTTGTTAAATAAAAGAAAATTTGATATGTTGCCTTGCCTTATATATATATATACACTCACCGGCCACTTTATTAGGTACACCTGTCCAACTGCTCCTTAACACTTAATTTCTAAGCAGCCAATCACATGGCGGCAACTCAGTGCATTTAGGCATGTAGACATGGTCAAGACAATCTCCTGCAGTTCAAACCGAGCATCAGTATGGGGAAGAAAGGTGATTTGAGTGACTTTGAACGTGGCATGATTGTTGGTGCCAGAAGGGCTGGTCTGAGTATTTCAGAAACTGCTAATCTACTGGGATTTTCACGCACAACCATCTCTAGGGTTTACAGAGAATGGTCCGAAAAAGAAAAAACATCCAGTGAGCGGCAGTTCTGTGGGCGGAAATGCCTTGTTGATGCCAGAGGTCAGAGGAGAATGGCCAGACTGGTTCGAGCTGATAGAAGGGCAACAGTGACTCAAATAACCACCCGTTACAACCAAGGTGGGCAGAAGAGCATCTCTGAACGCACAGTACGTCGAACTTTGAGGCAGATGGGCTACAGCAGCAGAAGACCACACCGGGTGCCACTCCTTTCAGCTAAGAACAGGAAACTGAGGCTACAATTTGCACAAGCTCATCGAAATTGGACAATAGAAGATTGGAAAAACGTTGCCTGGTCTGATGAGTCTCGATTTCTGCTGCGACATTCGGATGGTAGGGTCAGAATTTGGCGTCTACAACATGAAAGCATGGATCCATCCTGCCTTGTATCAACGGTTCAGGCTGGTGGTGGTGGTGTCATGGTGTGGGGAATATTTTCTTGGCACTCTTTGGGCCCCTTGGTACCAATTGAGCATCGTTGCAACGCCACAGCCTACCTGAGTATTGTTGCTGACCATGTCCATCCCTTTATGACCACAATGTACCCAACTTCTGATGGCTACTTTCAGCAGGATAATGCGCCATGTCATAAAGCTGGAATCATCTCAGACTGGTTTCTTGAACATGACAATGAGTTCGCTGTACTCAAATGGCCTCCACAGTCACCAGATCTCAATCCAATAGAGCATCTTTGGGATGTGGTGGAACGGGAGATTCGCATCATGGATGTGCAGCCGACAAATCTGCGGCAACTGTGTGATGCCATCATGACAATATGGACCAAACTCCCTGAGGAATGCTTCCAGCACCTTGTTGAATCTATGCCACGAAGAATTGAGGCAGTTCTGAAGGCAAAAGGGGGTCCAACCCATTACTAGCATGGGGTACCTAATAAAGTGGCCGGTGAGTGTATATATATATATACACACTCACCTAAAGGATTATTAGGAACACCTGTTCAATTTCTCATTAATGCAATTATCTAATCAACCAATCACATGGCAGTTGCTTCAATGCATTTAGGGGTGTGGTCCTGGTCAAGACAATCTCCTGAACTCCAAACTGAATGTCAGAATGGGAAAGAAAGGTGATTTAAGCAATTTTGAGCGTGGCATGGTTGTTGGTGCCAGACGGGCCGGTCTGAGTATTTCACAATCTGCTCAGTTACTGGGATTTTCACGCACAACCATTTCTAGGGTTTACAAAGAATGGTGTGAAAAGGGAAAAACATCCAGTATGCGGCACTCCTGTGGGCGAAAATGCCTTGTTGATGCAAGAGGTCAGAGGAGAATGGGCCGACTGATTCAAGCTGATAGAAGAGCAACTTTGACTGAAATAACCACTCGTTACAACCGAGGTATGCAGCAAAGCATTTGTGAAGCCACAACACGCACAACCTTGAGGCGGATGGGCTACAACAGCAGAAGACCCCACCGGGTACCACTCATCTCCACTACAAATAGGAAAAAGAGGCTACAATTTGCAAGAGCTCACCAAAATTGGACAGTTGAAGACTGGAAAAATGTTGCCTGGTCTGATGAGTCTCGATTTCTGTTGAGACATTCAGATGGTAGAGTCAGAATTTGGCGTAAACAGAATGAGAACATGGATCCATCATGCCTTGTTACCACTGTGCAGGCTGCTGGTGGTGGTGTATTGGTGTGGGGGATGTTTTCTTGGCACACTTTAGTGCCAATTGGGCATCGTTTAAATGCCACGGCCTACCTGAGCATTGTTTCTGACCATGTCCATCCCTTTATGGCCACCATGTACCCATCCTCTGATGGCTACTCCCAGCAGGATAGTGCACCATGTCACAAAGCTCGAATCATTTCAAATTGGTTTCTTGAACATGATAATGAGTTCACTGTAGTAAAATGGCCCCCACAGTCACCAGATCTCAACCCAATAGAGCATCTTTGGGATGTGGTGGAACGGGAGCTTCGTGCCCTGGATGTGCATCCCACAAATCTCCATCAACTGCAAGATGCTATCCTATCAATATGGGCCAACATTTCTAAAGAATGCTTTCAGCACCTTGTTGAATCAATGCCACGTAGAATTAAGGCAGTTCTGAAGACGAAAGGGGGTCAAACACAGTATTAGTGTGGTGTTCCTAATAATCCTTTAGGTGTGTGCAGGGGCGAAAATTTCATCTAAATGTTGGGGGGGACAGTAAACATAACATTTCTCAAGAGCAATTTTTGAAGGGGACACCAATAATACAGGCAAAATTGTACTTGCGAGGATACGTGTACAAAGAGGAAAGCCTTACTACTATTATTAGTGTAGCATGGAGACCGTTCCATTCTTCTCAAAGTTTCTTTCTGGTTCAATGAAAAAGCTGACTAAATTGACCAAAAATTATTGCAATGTTTTTGAATTTGTTTACACAATCAATATTTTGTCTCGCACGCAAGGGGGTCTCGCACGCAAGGTCTCTCGCTCTCTCTCTCTCTCTCTGCCGTGCGCGCGCTACACGGTTTGGCGCACACATACAATATGTTCTGTCTCGCATGCGCAGCTCTAGATTCAGTATGCGGGATTTTTATAGGTTATTTTTTTTAAAAACAATTCAGGGCCTTAAAATGAGACTGTCCGGCCAAAATCCGGACGTATGGCCACCCTAGTTGCAACATATATTTCATCCTGGATGTGTGCGCGTGGCGTGCGACCGACCGACAGCACAGGCAGTTGATAGGCGATAATTTGAGCTTTGTATTTCTGCTTCCAATCAAATAAAAGTAAACGCCTGGCATTGGCCAATCCACTGTTTTACCCGTTTTCGAACACAGGATTGGATGTAGCTAGCTAATTTGAAACCAGGAAATTCTACTTTTGAAGTAGGCTACATTTTCACAAAAAATGTCCCGGGACACAATTCGTGTCCCGGGAAAGAATATACATTTTCCGGGACAGTCGCTCAAAAAAGAGAACAATCCCTGGAAAACCGGGACGGGTGGAAACGCTAGCACCCGCACTAGTCTAACTAACGTTACATCACGTAACAGTCTGCGTACACTCTATGTGTGTGTGTGTGTGTGTGTGTGTGTGTGTGTGTGAGAGAGAGAGAGAGAGAGAGAGAGAGAGAGAGAGAGAGTGAGGGAAATACTACGTATTAAACAAGGTAGGTAAACGCATAGACTGTATGAAACAAGGGTAAACGTTATAATCGCTAACATAGCGATCTACTACATCGGTGACAAAAATACATTGGTACACAATCATATATTTTTTTAATTATTTATTAATGAATCAGCGTCATCTATATTAAAGAGAAAACAATCACTTCAATCGACGTTCAAAGTGAATAAAATAGCATTAACTAACTTACTGGAGTGCCACAACTAGGCTACTAGCCTACTCAAAAACTTTGTTCTCTCCCGCCAGACTCTGTCTCTGTGCGCGTCGGTGGTGAGGTAAAAGGGGAGTGGACCAAAGCACTGTGTTGTTGTTGTTGTTTTTTGTTGTTTTTTGCCCCGTTTGCATTTGTATTGTTAGAATATTTGCACAACTATTTTAAGTATATATCATTATATTATTTACAATACACATTTTATTAATATTTTAGGGGGGACAACCCTCAGATAGGGGGGGTCCGGACCCCCCCGACCCCCCCCCGCGATTTCCACCCCTGGGTGTGTGTATATATATACTTGTATTTTATTATTATTTCTTATATTATAATTTACTTTTTAATTTATTTGAAATAACTGGTAAGACTTTCCAATAACATTGGTTAATATATTAACTAACATTAAAAATAAACAATTAACTTGAACAAAGATTAATAAATGTTTTAGAAGTAATTTTTATTGTTAATTCAGGTAGTAAACTAATGTTCACACAAACACACACACACACACACACACACACACACCTGTTCTGCACTCCTTGCACCTTCATGAACTTTTACAGAAGTCGAAAGAAAGAAAGAAGGAAGGAAAGAAAGAAAGGAGTAGAGAGAGAGAGAAAAAGAGAAAGAAAGAAGAAAGGAAAGAAAGAAAGGAGTAGAAAGAGAGAGAGAGAGAGAGAGAGAGAGAGAGAGAGAGAGAGAGAGAGAGAGAGAGAGAGAGAGAGATCTGGGCCAAAGTCAAAGACAAACTACACATTCATTTTGACTGGGGCAAATCTCCCACAATGCACTGCGGCAGACGCTGACCTTCAGGAGACACAGAAGCATAATTTCTCTGCTCACACACACACACACACACACACACACACACACACACACACGCACACACACACACACACACACACAAATAATCTTATTATTTGCATCCTTTTAATCAGGATCAAAGTAACACACACTCTCTGATTCATTTGAGTGAGTCAGTTCGTTCGAATGAGCAGATTCAGAAAATAATTCACTTCTTCAGTTCTTTCTTTTTAACAGTAAAATAAATAACTCATTACACTGCTATGTTGATCAATGAGGGTGTTGCTTATAGTTTATTAGTTTATGTTTAGAGTAAATGTATGTCCTGCGTATATTAAATGTGATGCTGTCACTTTAATTGAGATGCCAGATAAACGCTGCAGTTTTTAATTGAATGAAATATTCAGTTATAATGAATGTGGCCTGTAAACACTCGGCAGTGAAGTACAGTCAGAGTACAGATTCATTAATGCAACTCCATACATACAGTATATAACCTGTATGATAATAACAGTTGAAATCACTCACACACACACACACACACACACACACACACACACACACACACACACACACACACACACACACACACAAATAAACACATACTCTCTCACACACACTCACACACTCACACACACACACACACACACACACACACACACACACACACACACACACACACACACACACACACACACACACACACTATATCTATATATATATCACCTGTATGAAAACATGCATTACATTTCTGTTTGCTGGAGTATCATATAATATATTCTTCATATTTCTGTCCAGCAGGAATATCTCAGTTGTTTCCTGAAAGCAGCGGATCAATGCCTGAAGCAGACGAGTGGCAACTCTGATCTAATGCCTCCATTATCAGGATCACGCGCTCTACATCTCAGACATCACAACTCTACTCACAACTCTACATCACAACTCTACATCTCAAACATCACAACTCTACATCTCAAACATCACAACTCTACATCACAACTCTACATCTCAAACATCACAACTCTACTCACAACTCTACATCACAACTCTACATCTCAAACATCACAACTCTACATCACAACTCTACATCTCAAACATCACAACTCTACTCACAACTCTACATCACAACTCTACATCACAACTCTACATCTCAAACATCACAACTCTACATCTCAAACATCACAACTCTACTCACAACTCTACATCACAACTCTACATCACAAACATTACAACTCTACATCTCAAACATCACAACTCTACATCTCAAACATCACAACTCTACATCACAACTCTACATCTCAAACATTACAACTCTACATCTCAAACATCACAACTCTACATCACAACTCTACATCTCAAACATCACAACTCTACATCACAACTCTACATCTCAAACATCACAACTCTACATCACAACTCTACATCTCAAACATAAAAACTCTACATCTCAAACATCACAACTCTACATCTCAAACATAAAAACTCTACATCTCAAACATCACAACTCTACATCTCAAACATAAAAACTCTACATCTCAAACATAAAAACTCTACATCTCAAACATCATAACTCTACTCACAACTCTACGGGCCCTATCTTGCACTCAGCGCACGATCTGAAACGCAAGTGTCAAAGCGCAAGTAACTTTGTGGGCGGATCCCGGCGCTGTTGCTATTTTCCCGGCGGGATAAATGCCTCTTGCGCCTGGCGCAAATCTAAAAGGGGTTGGTCTGAAGTAGCTTCATTATTCATAGGTGTGGTTTGGGCGTAACGTGAAATAAACCAATCAGAGCGTCATATCACATTCCCTTTAAGAGCATGATGAACGAGGTGCGCTTGTTCCATGGCGCAATACTATTATAACGGCGCATTTACCAGGAGCGCTTCAGAATCGGTTCACAGCCGAGGAGATCGATGTTCTCGTCAGGGCCGTAAAAGAAAGAGAAGTGGCATTGGAGATGGGACAAACCCACCCAAATTAGCTTCGGTTATAATAATTTGGGTAAATATGTAGGCCTAAGCTTTATGCCTATTTTTCCGATCGTCATGGACACAACATATTAATACTGTGAAGCTGCTTTGATACAATCTGTATTGTGAAAAGCACTATATAAATATACTTGACTTTGACTGGACAACAATGATTTCCCTCGTGTTTTAATATTTTCCTTATAATAATGTATCATTTGCAAAAAGGAAAATGCATCTGTGTAGATGAGAGAATCATCTACAGTGTATGCGCGTTGTTCACACTCTGTATTATGACCAAGCACGCGCGCTTAAAATAGCATCTGAATGTACGCGCAACGCGCCAATGACTTTAGACTAGGTTTTTTCTGGTCAGTGGCGCAATTGTTTTCTGGAACTGCAAAATAGCATGAGGGAAAGTTTGCGCCGGAACACGCCTCCTTTTTGCGCTGAACCGCCCCGGGGAGCGCAAGTGTATTTCTTAGTTAACCGACGTGTGTCTGTGGAGGGAAAAGTCCGCTTTGCGCGGGTGCAAAATAGGAATGATACATGCGTCGGTTTACAAAGTCAATTGCGCCGGGTGCAAGATAGGGCCCTACATCTCAAACATAAAAACTCTACATCTCAAACATCACAACTCTACATCTCAAACATAAAAACTCTACATCTCAAACATCACAACTCTACATCTCAAACATCACAACTCTACATCTCAAACATCACAACTCTACATCACAAACATCACAACTCTACATCTCAAACATAAAAACTCTACATCTCAAACATCACAACTCTACATCTCAAACATCACAACTCTACATCTCAAACATCACAACTCTACATCACAAACATCACAACTCTACATCTCAAACATAAAAACTCTACATCTCAAACATCACAACTCTACATCTCAAACATAAAAACTCTACATCTCAAACATAAAAACTCTACATCTCAAACATCACAACTCTACATCTCAAACATAAAAACTCTACATCTCAAACATCACAACTCTACATCACAAACATCACAACTCTACATCTCAAACATCACAACTCTACATCTCAAACATCACAACTCTACATCACAAACATCACAACTCTACATCTCAAACATCACAACTCTACATCTCAAACATCACAACTCTACATCTCAAACATCACAACTCTACATCACAAACATCACAACTCTACATCTCAAACATCACAACTCTACATCACAAACATCACAACTCTACATCTCAAACATCACAACTCTACATCACAAACATCACAACTCGACATCACAAACATCACAACTCTACATCTCAAACATCACAACTCTACATCTCAAACATCACAACTCTACATCACAACTCTACATCTCAAACATCACAACTCTACATCACAAACATCACAACTCTACATCTCAAACATCACAACTCTACATCACAAACATCACAACTCTACATCTCAAACATCACAACTCTACATCTCAAACATCACAACTCTACATCTCCAACATCACAACTCTACATCTCAACTCTACATCACAACTCTACATCACAAACATCACAACTCTACATCTCCAACATCACAACTCTACATCTCAACTCTACATCACAACTCTACATATCAAACATCACAACTCTACATCTCCAACATCACAACTCTACATATCAAACATCACAACTCTACATCTCCAACATCACAACTCTACATCTCAAACATCACAACTCTACATCTCAAACATCACAACTCTA